>JANHGO010000073.1:38698465-38776682 GCA_024606505.1 Aquila spilogaster | reverse complement strand
AATGCGCAGTACAAATGATACAAATCATATGCAGAAAAAAATCTGCCACTAGATTGTGTCATTCTGTTTTATAATTTTGGGGGGGTTGGTAACTAGTCCGGATGTAGGGATTGTGGAGGTTATCAAGAATGTTGGTTGTGTGGTAGAAAGTAGTCCGACTAACTTCACCTGATGCCATGTATGTTTGTTCTGTTACATAAGAGAATTCTGTTTCCTTCTTCACTGACTTGTTTTCCACTTTCCCTTCATTTCAGCATTAATTTTCTATGCCTTGGTAAGTTGGTTTTCTCATTAGTAGATGATCTTGTTTTTCTTTATCCTTTTAGGGTTTTTTTGGTTTTGTTTTTTTTGTTTTTTTTGTTTTTTTTTTTTTTTTTTTAAGGACAGCATTGCAACACAAAGTATGTGTGTGTATACATACATGAAAAAGATGACCTGTGTCCAGGTAGTTATTTCTACATAGTAAAAACAACAAGAAGAATGCTTGAGTCTCCTTGCAGCCAGCTGTGCTGCAAGGAGACCTGTGCTATGGAGCATGTTGCCATTTCTGAATGCTGTTTCTCTGAAAGCATTGCATGTGTATTGCATTAGTTCTGTATTTTTAGGGCCTTTCATATGGAGGTGGTATTAAGGCAAGGAAGAAAAAAAGATAGCTAAAAAGGAGGCAGAGAACATGCTCAATTTTTTTGTATCATCTGCTAAACAAGGTCTCATTCTGTTGCAGACATTGCTGACCATTTGAGCAGAGACTCATCTAGTATTAAGTATTTTGTCTTGCATATGTTCCCTTCACATCTATCACTGAGCTAGCATTTTTCGTCACTGCCTCTGACTCAAAATGTGGGAGGCTCTTGCACTTGTCCTGTTGCAAAATATGCATGCACCAATGTTAATTTTCCCGGTCATCCTTTACACAACAGGAATGATCTCATTGGATTGGCTTATTACCATGTAATATAGGATATACTGTGTTCTCATTTGGTTTTGATGTTCAGTGACAAAAGTACGTGGAAGTATGTAAGATATCTAGTATATATTTCATTTGCAATAGATGCATAATACTTTTTTTCTGGGTTTCTCTTGTTTTTGTCAGTTTTCATGTATGTTCTACCAAATCAGTGATAATATTTAAAGAAAAGCGTTAGGTGGGAAGCATTCCTTGTCATGAGTTAAAATATTGCAAATAACGTTTCCATTGAAGAATTTGCTCTGAAACACCCAGATTTTGAGGATATGAACTTTCTGGCATTCCTCCTAATTAACTCTCTGATTATGGAAAATAAGCAGTTGTTTGACCGTCAGAAGAAATACCTGTGGGTAGCCTGGTGCCACTCATAAACATGAGAATACTGCTGAGGTGGCCTGTCCGTTTCCGCACTGTGGGCTGCAGCAACATTAAGCAGCTCCCACATGAATTTGCGATGGAAAACAGAAGATAAGTGGGATGAATGTAGCTGCAAGTCATTATTAAAACAGAAGAGGAAAAACCAAAACAGAAAACTAAAAATGTTTCCTACAAAAAGCCATTCTTTCATCTTGGGACTCCTTGTCCTCTCTCAGCTCATAGAAAGCCTGGCTTATTGCACTGTAATTCTTTTATTTTTATTTTTTTTATTTGTTGTGTGTAAGGAACAACCCAATGACATTTTGGTTTAGTTACTTAACTTTTTTTTTTAACTGTCTGTCAACAGAGTAGGAACATGGCTGTGTCTAGCCAGAAATTGCATTTCATGAAGAAAACTGCAAGTTCCCAGAATATTAAAACCCAATTCTTTACTGTTTCAAACAATGTATGTTTGAAAATTATAATTAAATAAAAACATCTAATTGAGAACCTGACAAATTAATGTTCATAAAACACTCTGGAGGTTTAGAGTGCTGTTTCCAGTAGTAGTCATTTAATCTGGTTGGGTTTTTTTGGCATGGGAATACAGGTTTGTGTCCTTATTATTCAGAATAAAGTGTTGCAGTGTGAGAGGAGGTGTGCTGGACTATGTGGTAGCTGAGTGCTGACTAACACACACTTGTGCATACCGAAGGTGCTCAGCTTCACCCGGGCGCCTTGCTGCCATACTGGAGATGTGCATTATCAGCACTACTCTGTCTTGCTGCTTAATTATCTTTGTGTGCAAAGCTGGAAAGAGAACACAGGAGAGAAAAATGTCTTTGCACAGCAATAATCAATAAGACCAGCAGTATTTTAGGCCTCTGGTGATCACAATTTAGTTGTTTTGAAAACAATCACAAGAAAGACTAATGATGTAGAACTTGTCATTTGCTGATTGTTCCTGACAACTCAGAATAAATTGTGTTAGGAATGGATTAATTAAATACTCTGTTTTTCCAACTGCATTAGTGAAGGTTTGAAATATTAAGTGTAAATTATGCTACACAGTTTTAAATCAATGGCAAGCTTTACTTCCCTTCCAGATTACATCTCTTGAAGAGCTTGGGGGTCTCCATACACCCTGCCAGGTCCAACTCCACTGTAAACTAATGGGAGTTGAAGCAGCTCTGCAGCATATGCTTCTGGGATAGTACTGTAGTGTTTGCTTAGCGAGATTAATGATCTATATTTGAAAAATTACTTTTTTTGTGATGAAAGTGGGTGAGGCTGGAAGTGCTAGCTTTATCTTTTTTCATGCTTAGTGTAAGGTTGTAGGGGAAATGCTATATAATCTTCTGTTAGGTTTCTGCTAAACAGAATGGCTGGACTATTGGAAAGTACTCCAGTTTTAAGTGAACCAACTACAGTCTCTTTTTTGTTTGGGTTTTTTTTCTGGAGTTCAAATGCATGCATGTTTCTGCTAGGATAACTTTTCTTTGTTGGCTTTCTAAGGTGAGTGACCCAAGTAAGTGCCGATGGGTGTTAGTCATCTTGTATAGTAGTGGCAAGTTACAAGGTTTACTTTTGGGAATAAAAATGTCTAGATTGAGGGAATTACCTATTGGTTAGCATACATCTTGTCCAGCAACTAATATGCTATGTTCAGACCATTTTATATCAAAAGCTATGTGGAAATAAGTTAAAACTCAGAAAACATCAAAGCTGCTTCCTTTGAGACCCCAAATAATATGTCTGAGGACAGACTTGGGAACAAAATATGATCTCCTTTGTGAATTTGTTGTAAATATAAAATAAAATTTATTAATAAGTAGTTTAGGCTGAGCTGCTGAACTGCATAGCAGCTGCTATGAGGACAAAAGCAACAGGGATGCAAGCATAGAAATGTCGAGCTAACTCTCACCTGGTTACTGGGGCATGAAGTCATGATGACTGCCCATAGTCAGGGAGCTAGTGTGTAAAGGTTTCTAAAATTAATATTTTTGGAAATATGTTTTTCTGACCACAGCATCATCAGTATGATGAAGATGCAAAGAAGTGCACAAGGGAGCATATAACTAGGAATTGCATGCCTAAATTTGGGGAGGGGAGCAACAGTTCTGTTTCAGTGCTTCTGAGGCTATTTGATCAGAACTACACTGTCTGTTCCGAAGAAGAAATGAGAGGGTGAGGAGGTGTATAAATTGTAACTTAAGAGGAAAAAAAAGTAGGAGTTGTTTCCACTTTAAAAAAAATGTGAGACAAGGGTGGTGGTGGGGGTGTCTTTCATTTTAAAAGATTTCTGTTTAAAAATACAATAATAATTCATTTTCTATGTCTTGTGGGGGAAGCTCAAGAAGCAATTGATTTAATTTGAAGCAAAGATGGGTTTCCTTGCATGTCAGAAAACCTTTTCTAAGTCATAGGCTTAAAATCATTTTTTAATGGAATTTCATTTATAGAAGAGAATTCCTATATACTTATCTATCTATCTGAAGCAGCCTTGTAGATATGCAAATGTGTTTCTGTAGGAGTTACATGGAAATGTATTTCCATAGAAGGCTTGGGACTACATAATCTCTTCCAGTTCCATATTTTTCTGATCCTCTGGTGATTTTTATTTTTCTTGCTTTGACCAAGAGAGCTACCTGAAATGTGCGTTAGTAGTTATTTCTTGTGGTAGGTTCCTGAGAAAATGCGCTGAAAATCATTTTCATCTGCAGGTACAGCAATCTACAATTTTTAAGTCTGTTGTAACTTTTGCTGTATCCTAATAAAGAATTGGTTCACAGACTGTTTTAAAAGACAAAATTATAATTAAGCAAACCAATCCTCTTCTAAGAAATTCACTCCTGAACTCACTTTCTAGTCTTCAGGTTGACTGCGATTACCCAAGTAAACAATAAAAGTTTAAAAGTAGTTCTTAATAGTAGAAAGAAAAATTGACAGTGTCCTGGCTGCTGTGTAAGCAAGCATTGCTATAAGCATTTCTGATGTGCATTTAGCTTCACTCCCATGCACTGTGTTTTCTAATCAGGCGTCCTTTTCCTGGCTGTTTTCTATTTTCTCCTACTCTGGTAAGCTATCATCTTCCAGCTATGTGATTCTTCTGCCCCTCTAATAAATCTGGAATGGAGACAGGTGAATAACATGCCTTGAAATGTTTCTTGTGCCTGAAATAGTAGGAAGACCCTGATATTTCACTGAGAACCTTGGCAACCATTAATTCCCGTAATGGGAATTAATTATATTTGGTTGGATCATTCTGGGCTGAGCTGCACTCAGTTACGCTGCACATGGTATTGGGCCAAAGATGTTTTCTCAGATTTTCTGAGTGTCACTGTCAGGACAGAGTGGTCAGAGGTCTATATTATTGAGGGTATGTCTGCATGGTCGTTTGCAAGAAAACTTGAACAAGCTCTGCCTATACTCTGAGCTGGCTAGAAGCTCTCCAACAGTGCTAGTTTGTTGCCAGGACCTGATCTAACATCCTTTTCTTCTTTCCCTGGGAATTCAGCTTGAGTCGGAGAGCAAGCAAGGACAGCAATCATCACTCAGCATGAAGAGTGAGCTCATGTGTACAAAAAGGCTTTTTACACTAGTTGTTTAGAGCCCTATGTTTTATTAGTAAAAAGTTTCTTTTTTTCCCAATTGGAACTTTTTTTTTTTTTTTTTTTTTTTTTTTTTTTTAGAATATAGCTCCTAAAGGCTGCAGGGTTATGACACTGTTAAATGAGATTTTTTTTTTTTAACAGAAGTTTTTATTCATTGACTGAATTGTTAATATTTTTTATTATTATTATTCTGAAAACTTAGTAGGAGGGGAAAAAACATGTTAGGATTTTTGAGCTGTGATTTTTGCCTTTTGAGATGCTAAAATTCACCAGACCTGGTTGGTAACTTGGAGAGTGAAGTAGTGCATAGGGCTGTGCATGGAAATGGAAGCCTCAGGCGACACCCTACTGCTCTCCTAGGCTGGTACTCATGGCGCTTGAGGTGAGGGGAAGAAGGCTGTTTTCATAGATTGTGTTTGGTTCATAGGCTGGGTTTAGTGATCAAAACATAACACATTACTGTGTTTCAAAATGTATTAAGGTACTTGGGGAAAAATAGTGGAAGGAAGATGCTTGATCTAGAGGAAGGTATCCCTGCCTGTGGCAGGAGGGTTGGAACTAGATGATCTTTAAGGTCCCTTCCGACACAAACCATTCTATGATTAATGTACAGCAACCGACTTTAGTTTACATATGCAGCTTCTTACGCAGCTCTTTGATATCTTATTCTTTCTTCAGAGTGAGTCTTACTGTTATAGGAGCTCTCTGAAGAAGAGGCGCTTTTTTGTCAGGTTTTCAGACAGACGTCTTAAATTTTCAGTAAAATCAGGCAGTATCCACTTCAGCAGGACTACCCAGGACGTGGCTCGATCACTCGTTGGGTTACAAGTGTGTGTATCACTCGGCACTCCTTGCAAACCAGTCAGAAGCGAATCTTCCCTATACTTGCTACAGAGCTAATCATTCTAAACAGTGATGCTTTTGTTGCTCCTTGTGAGTTTTACAGGATAGCGGTAATTTTGCACAGTTTATGAATTACGCTTTTGGGCTGTTCTTACTCCTCCGTTATATAGATTAGAGAGAACCAATAGAAAGATTTTTTTTTTTTACTAAAATGCGTCAATATCCTGAGTGAGCTTTGCTCATCACTAAAAGGCTCCATTTCAACACAGCACACGGGAAAAGTGTTGTATTGGGGCTTTCTCTGCAGTTGTACATGGAATCAAATGCAAATTTGCAATACATGGCATACCGAGAGCTCTGGGATAAGAGTGGCCTGTGCTTATCTAGGTCGAGAGGCCCGTTCTCTGGAAGCCGCAGTCTCTTAGCAAAAACGTTTTCCATTTTTCTCTTAACTAGTACCTTTCTAGATATGAGACAGTGTTTCCTTTTACCAGGAAAGACTAGGAACACATTGTATTACAGAATGCTTTTAAAAAAAAAAAAAAGGGCAGAGTCCCTGATAATTATTTTCCAATAATCTGCCCTTAGTGTTTTGAAATTTAGTGAGAGAAAAAGCAAGTTAACTTTTTGTGAGACAACATAAGCTATTGAACAATACTTAAATATATAAAATGTTCCATGTTTAAAGCACTTTAAGAGTTATTATAAGTAAGATTTCTAGAAATTACATACTGCTGTGCATCAAAACTTCTAACATAATATCAAATTCAATTATTAAAGTTTTAAAATAAGTGGAAAGAGTCGCTGTCAATTCAGTGGAAATATAAATGGGCCTTGTGGCTTATCCTGAAACTTCGGGACTTTTTTGAATTCTAAATGTTTTTAAACTGCTGCTCCTGTCTTCTGTTTCTTGAATATGGCTTCAGGAGGGTAATAATCTATATGGTGACAGTATCTCTGGAGTAAGGAGGATAAACACGGGGTGGAAGAAAGGGCTTTACCATGCAAGCAAAGTGGTGGTTTACAGTTACTGTCTATATTTATCTGTACGTGTGGAAGAAGGAGAGTAAAATTTTAACTTGCCAAATGAAAAGGAAGATGAAAGGCAGGGATCGAATTCCACTGATGGGAAAACAAGGGGGAGGGAGACCACTGGGCTGGAAGACAGAGGGAGAAAATCTCCAGAGTGAAAACATTAGGAAGCAATTGAAGCCTTGCACCAGTGTTAATGCTTGAGAGTGTCAGTGCTTTTGTCTTGATTTTTCTCTGATACCTGATCTAAGGATGAGTTCCCTCTCTGACATGTTTATCTCGTCCCAGTCCACAGACCCTGAGAACCAAAAGGAGAAACATGGCAGTTACATGCCACAGAGATCCTTCCTTGCGTGGGGTTTATTCCTGCAGAGTTTGGAAACCAGGGAAAGCAGCAGGGCAGCATTTAGGCCAAGCTGGTATATTTTCAGCTCCTTTGTGCTGCAGCGCTGCTTTGGTTCCTTGGGAGGTGGTTTCTGAGTCTAGTTGGCTTGTAGGAGAACCATCTGCTTTGTTAGTAATCTTGTAATTTAACAGTTATTTTTCGATATACTATTGTATACTTTGGGTTAAAGTTCTAGTGAAAATTTTAGTTGGGAATTGTATAGGGGACTTGGTGAAATTAAAGACATTCTGTGCACCTCACTTCTGAAACTTCCAACTTGAATATAAAATGTAATTTCAAGCTATGTGCTGTTGGCTTTGCATACAAATATTTGCCTTTGCAAATATCTTTAAACTTTAATTATTGGAAAGGTAATTTCTGGATTTACTGTTGGGGTTCAGTTAAGGCCAGCCTGCTACCGATATGGAAAAAGATACATTTACATAAGCATCAAGTGTTTGCTTCTGTGCTTTGACATCCATTGTGTGCAATATCATCTATCGAGACAATTAGTTTGTGGGTTGTCAGTTTGGGAAGGCTTATGTTGAATACTAAAAAATATTTTAGGAAGATTCATTTCAGCTAAAATATTTAATCTGTCACATCTTACGCTCTTTTGTGGTAGTCTGTTTTTCCTGATGCACAGGAGGGAGAAAAAAAAAAAAAACAAACACAAACCACCTGCTTTTATTTCTGAAAGCTCTGTTGAAGTGTTCTGCTTCTAAACCATGTTTTTCAGAGTATGAAGACAGACAAGGAACTAACTAGTTTCCTGGAAAGTTTGCATTGATTTTAATTTAGCAACGTGACTAAATCAGGTAAATTACTTCAAGGGATTTATTGTTATTTGCTTAAAAAAAGCAAGCTATTGAATCTCAGTGTGCATTTTTAAATCCAGTAATAAGTAATATGGCTGAAAAATGCACACTGGAATTAGCTTTGACACTCTATTTGCTATATGTCTAGCTTTATCTCATGATGCATTATTCACTGGTAATATACAGACTACTTTATTAAGTCTTAATCAAATGCATTTTATCATATGTGTCAATTCAATATTTTGCTATTGTATTTCTGTTTTAAAATAATGAGCTTTTTGTAGGGGTATGATAAATGTATAGCAGTTTGGTCAGGAAGGGACAGTTTTATATTGACATTTTGTAAAATTATCTATAAACTGTAGTTCTACATTCTGTTCTAAAATGCCTGTGGATTCAGTCTACTTTATTTGCTTATGAAATTGCAAAATTGAGGAAGCAAAGTGGCTGATACATATTTATCACATCTAGATTTGTTGGAAAGAGTGTTTGGAAGCGTATCTGAATGTGCATTAAGTCTTTTTGATCACTGCAGGTTGTGTTTGCATTAGAACTAAGAGGAGTTACATGTACATGGCATTTAGGGTGTGTGTCCAATGTATGATTTTTGTATGTAAAAGCAGGGACCAGGTAATTGTGTATGTTACTGTACACAACTGTAATGCCATAGCTAGAGATACACATGGCTTGCATACATGAGTCTGCTTTTTGGACTCTTTAGATGTTTGGGCTTGCATGGATTGTACTCAAAAAGATCACTTCATCTGCCTTGAGTTGACTGGATAATGTACAGGAACCATTAGTAGCTGTTTTAAATCAGAATCTTGGCACTTTTTCCTGCTTTCCTAGCAAAACCTAGTTGTGCTCTAAAAACTTAGAGCTGGACAATTAGTCCCATGTAGAGCTGTAAGGAGACTGTAGTTTTGCAGGCAGGTTAAAGTGAAAGATGATAATTCTGAATTTTCAGCATCTCAGCTGAAGGCTTGCAGTATCTTCCTTATGAAATACAGACAGGTTAAATGGTTGCTTAACCGTCTCCCATATGGGAAGCAAGAATTAAGTGGTTTCCATGTCACTAATCAATTTGGTTTGTTACTCTCATAAATATACATTTCTCTGCAGCAACAAAGACTTGTCTAACTACAAAGTATGCTTAAAAGCAACCGCTATATTTCATTAAGAGGGACCAAAGATAAAGCAAGCCATTGACTTGGGCTAATACAAACCCTTTGTTTTTCTCCATAAATTCTGCATTAAGCTTCACTAATGATGATAGGAATTAAGCACATGTATGGTAAAGAACAGACCTCTGAGGCTGCAACAAAGTCTTTCACAAAGAAAGTAGATGATGATGTTCACTGCTGATACTTTTCCCCAGGCTGTCTGAACTGTTTGGTCAGAACACACATCATGACAAAACAGTGGCTTTAGAAGCATTAGGAGGTTTATAAGCTCAGAATCAGTGCAGCAGTTCCAGTGTTACGAATTCTGGCTCTCTTGTCTCAGTTTTATGGCCCTGAAGATGTCACATCTAGAAAAAATTAGGACATTCATTCTCAAGGAAGGGTTGGGAAGTGTATAAGTATTATTTCTTATTTATTTGTTTATAGAGTAGAAGGTAAGGTAGAAGATAACTGACCTGCCTAGGGCATGATGCAGTTATGTCACCGAACTGTGAAATACAATCATGTATCTGAGTGCTTCTCTTGTGTCTCAATCAGGCTGTTCTTTGCTGCTGACTGTATGTGTATTTAATGACCAAAAAAAAAATAAAAAGCTTATATAAAAAATACTACTGGACCAATCAGATTCAGTCCTGCCATTCTCAAATATATACGTCTGTTTAAATGAAGTGATGCCTGTGTGCAGAAGTGGCTTTTAACTTGTAATAAAAGGTAGTTTAAATATGTGGCCTGCTATTTCTTGCATATATGCTATTGGATGTTGTTTTTCCATATGTGCTTGGATGAATGAAATTAGGCCTATATAAAAGAAATACAAGAACCTTGCTTTGAGCAATGAATAGCAGATGGAACAGTGTTAGAGTTGACATACTTTGTCAGCCTTATACACAATAGTGACTCTTATTTGATCACTTTGTAATATAAATTGAACAGATCTGTAGGGTTGTCAAGACAATATAAGCTGTGAGAAACTTGGATAGCTGTAGCTTGAGAGAAGTTAGAAAATACTCCTGTACTGAGAGCATTGACAATATGCTGAAGTTCATTTTCAAAGTTTGAAAGGGTATTTAAATGGTGATTTTTCACTTTGCATTTTACAGCATTTTTTCCATTTAAACATATTAAAATGCATGCCAAAATGTGTTGTGATCCAGATTGTAACGGCTCTGACTGTATCCTTTTTGGAAAAAATGCACCTGTAGTTGAATAGGAGGCTTTCCTAAATTCCTACTTGAGCTGCTTGGGTTTAGTTAGTAGGTATAAAATTTTGCTTTGCTGGTAGCACTATGGTTTGAGTTGTGTGGAAATTCTATGGATTTTCCTTTGTGAAAACAAGACAAAATCCCCAAGCCTCAATCCAGCTGAGAAGCTGCTGTGTTCCTGGCCCAAACACCAGGGATGTACTCTGAGGTGCTCGGTGTGCCTTTCTGTATTGAACACTGTGGTGCTGAATTTGAGTACTGAGATATGTTGATATCTATTCTGGTATCTATTTGTTTTTGTACCGAAGCTGTGCAGAAGCTTCTCAGGCCTTCTTAAAACACACATGTAGTTGTGATACCTAAGCAATCCATTCATAAGACTGCTATTTTTGGTGGGTGTTGTGTTCATACTTGATCCTTCTATGAAAAGTCATTAAAGGGAATGGGGAGAGAGATGAACATAACAAGCCATAGAATTATATGGAAAAATTGGTATGGCTTTTTTAGTTACATATATTGCTTTTTTATTTTCCTGGCAGTCATCAGATCCCCTTGTATTATAAAAAACTTGACAGATGTGATAACGTTTTCCTTGCTTCACCTACTTCGTTTTTATAGGTTCCAAAATTCAGTTTCACTGCTTTTTATAAGCTGGCACCACAACACAGTGTTTAAAGTCTCTTAATAGAAGAACATATGAAAGCTACCACAACCTTTTGTCTGTTTGGGCGTTCCTACTAACAACTAATGTACTTTAGCCTACTCATTGCTTTTAGTATTTTGCCAGTGGGATTTACAGAAGATTTCTTTAGCTTTTCTTCCTTGACTTGTAGAAAAAGATGTTTTCAGATCTAACTGGTTTTGGACTTGAAGGAGCCCCTGGCATTGCCAAATGATTTTCTTTTTCTTTTCTATATTGAAGTAAAAAGTAGTGTAAAGCTAGAGAAGTGATTGACTGAAAATTTGCTAACATGTCAGACTTCTGATTCAGGTTCAAACAACAGAGATCTTTGTAGCTTGCATAAGAGAAAACAGTTTGTAGTTGCATGTGTGTATATAGACATTCAGATTATTTTTTTTTTTTTTTTTAAACACGTTATTTTGTGTTTCTCTATTCTGGATTCATTTTGAAGAAATGAGAATGCTGCTTGACTGTCTTATGGAGAAATCAATATTTCTCTTTTGACAAATGTATACAATTCCCATAAGTAAATATTAAGTGTCAGATCTATGCTACGGTTGCACTGGAGGGCTGGGAAGAGAAAGTGAGCTTATCACTTTGTATGTGGCTCTGCCACCATCTGAAGTAGGAGTGATTTTTAGAAATTTCACCTGTTATTTCAGTACTTTCTGTGCCCTTATCTTCCCTTCCTGACCACAAACTATTTTCCTGTTCTCCACAGTTAGTCCTCTGTGGGAACTGCTCATGCTGCTGTGTACCCAGTTGTGTGAATTGCATGTGCACACACAGATACGCACATTTCCAAACCACATATTTCATGTCCCCGGTATTATTAATTATCAGTATAAACACAAGTAAAAGACTATAAATACCAAGACTATGGCATTTAAAATAAATCCCGTAGAAGATATCCTTCCTGGGAAGGTAGATGGCCTTTCAGAGCAAGGAATCCTGACCTTACTTCCAAGTATGTCCTGTGCTGGGGATCTATTTCAGGTCTTCAAAACATGAGCCCTTAGATCGTGGAAACATAATCTATTATAAACTATGACAGTACCGCCCTTTTAAAAAATGTGTTTTAAAAGATATGTATAAGTCTAGGAGTAATTTGCAAGTGAAGTACATTTTCTCTTTGGGATGTTGTAATTATTTTGGAGACTTAATTTGTCAGGTATTCCCTGCTGAGTTCTTGAAATATTAGTTTGCTTTCTTGAGGTTTCTCTGATGTGCAAGGGCAAATTTGGGTATTCAACCCTCTGGCTATAGATGCTATTGATATGACAAATAGGTCAATTTGTGTTTCTAATCATGCTGATAATGTAGTATTTAAATCCTTGATGACAAACAAACAGATATGTACATTGTGGAAGAAAATAAGAAGTCTCTTCAAAAAAAAGCAGGATGTTTATATGAAATTTTTCAGTCGTTATACTTTGAAATGTAACATTTATCTTGGCATTCAGTTTCATTCTGTACTCTTGAAGGCCCCTCTCTCATTTATTACTGTTAGCATACCAGAACAAATGTCTTTCAGATGTGAAAAATCAATCATCTCAAAAATGTCTTCAGTAGTTATTTGGGTGGATTAATGCAAGGTGTTGGGAGAGTAAGGTTGAAATGAAATGTCATAATTGAGCAGCACAAGTCACCAGAGAAATAATAGTCAATTGATCATGGTGCTGGCTTGAGAAGCTTTTTAAAAAACAAAATAGAAAAGAAGAAAAAAAACCCTCACCAAAAGAACATAAGGAAGAAACTTGGATAGTGATACATTAGATACTGGAATGAGCACACACTTTGTGAGTTAAGCTCATTGAATACAGCAGGTAGTTCTTTACTCTTCAGATTTTTCATTGTTGGTCCTGATTCTGTTTTCAGAGCTACTTCATAGTCCTCTGGAAAATAGAAAAGGTAGGCCAGTAATAGACTTATTCTGTAATCTCTAATGCTTGAGTGTCAAGTCCAAAATCTTTCTTATCAAGTCCACATAGCCTTGGCACCTGCAAGGGATGAGTAGTGATGGTCTTGTCAAATAAGAGTTGCAGAGAAATAATCAATTTTTTTTTAATTTTTTTTTTTTTTTTTACTACTAACAGTTTAAATGAGTTGTCTACAAATGCTGAGAGTTTTAGCTGATTTGAGGTAGGATAAATCCTGGCTGTGTAGCTGAGGGGAGGTTGTCCAGATAACAAATTGTAACAAATCTTTTTTCCTCTGTAAAATGCTAAAGAATAACTCGTATTCATAAGAGATCACCCACATTTACACTATTCTTTGCATAGTCAACTGAAATTATGGAAAACGCATTGCTAACTCCTGCCATGTTCAGACGGTTATCTTCAGTGACTGAAGCTTCCATGAGAGGGAGTAGGGTCATTAATATATTATTAATAGAATAATGTATTATTAATATAGCGTATTTTGAAAGCAGAGGAACATTTTATTATACAAACATAACCTCTTCCCCCAGTATTCTGATGGTCTTAATTTAGTATGTAGATGATTTTTCCCTTTGCAGCATACAAATAAACTTGGAGAAATGAGAGATGTGTACCCGTGTTAGAGTTTCTGGTGCATTTTCAGTGAAGGAATGTCTGCATTTTCTAGTATGTATGGAACAAACATTGAAGCTGATTTGGGGAGAAGAAATATTTTTGAAAGCTACATGGGTTTGCTTGAGGTTAAGTGCTAATAATGTTTGGAAACCTTTAGGTTTTAGGGCCAGAGAAAACATGTTAGTCTTTAATACATAAGGCTCCACTGTAATGTGTCCATTGCAGTGAATCTTGGAGACCCATGAGGAGGAAGCTTTGGGTTTTGTTTGGGTTTTTTTTCATAATTTATAATAGCCCATGACATGGGTTAGCTTAATTTGCATTGTAATGAGCCATTCCTTTTCCAGAAAGCGTCAGTAAGGGTAAGTGTCTGTATGCAAACTACCCACAGGTCATATTCTCTGAAATCAGAGTGCTTTTGTGGAAATTGGGAAACTAATTATTAAATGCCAGTTGTCATTGCTGCAAACTCATAAGACTTCAAGAGAAACAAGATTTTAATATAAAACACAAAGCAGGACATGACAGATGTTTCAAAGTTAACCCTGAGTTGAAAGGGAGTAGGGAAAAAAGAGCATTGTTTGATAGTATTTTGACATTAAATTAATTCATGGAATTGAGTTATGCCCTGTGACGGTTTTTTAGTGCAGATGCAAGAGAGGGTATTGAGAGGAAAAGAAAAAAAGGCGGGGGGAGTGATGTAAGGCAGAGGAAAATAGAAATGTTGATTTGGGGACTCAATATTGTATGCTTTTTTCTTAACGCAAGTTTCACAGACCTCTAAAGAACCGTTCTGGGGATGGACATTTAGGTCAAAATTCAATGTTTGCCTGGGCCAGTAATAAAGTGGGTTTTTTAGTGATTACATTGCCAGTACTCTGCTTATAATACTCACCATATTAAGTTGAATGGGGAAAAATTTGGAGTTTAGCAGTATATAAGCTATTGAAGGTCAGGGGTAGAAACTAAACTCTTTGAAGTTCCTGTTCTACTTCCTTGTTTTACCAGGCGTATTCAGGGGGAAACTCTGGTCCCATTGAGTTAAATGGCAAACTTCATGTCACATCTGAAGTCAGAATTTCATCTGTGGTTTTTTTCATTTTCATTTTTTTTTTTCTTGTTTCCCTCTACAGCCATAGAAAACTGGGCTGTTGAATACACTGTATCTTAAAACAAAACCATTACAAAAGATGTTACTGTGCAGGCTTTCCTTGATAAATGATTAAATTAACTAAGAAAGATGTGCAAATTTGCTAAATGGTGATTTTCTCCTTCCTTGCCCTCAATTCACTTGAATGCGGATTGGTCCTTTTAACTGTGATATTCCTGCTCTGACTTTGAGATCTGCATTCATTCAGGAACCTCCTCAAAAAGAGAGCACCAAGTGATCTGTATTTAAATTCTGTATATTAATTTGGATTCAGCATTGCTCTGCCAGTATGCCTAAACACAATAGGCCTATGCATAAAAATACATTTGAAAGTGCCTCCTTCAAGGTGAACTGTAGCTTCTGTTTATGAAAAGCATTTATAAATTAGCAAAGATGAAACAATAACATACAAAAATGCTAACAAATTAAATAGTTTTGTTTAGATGGTAAGTAATTCAGCATGGATCATTAGAATTAATTAGAACTGTGTGCTTATTTTGAAGCTGTAAGAATTCAAAGCAGATGGGATTTTGAAGGAAAGGATAATCACCCTATCCGTATCTTTCAAGAGTTTTAAAAGATAACTAAGTGACTTTAATAACACTTAGTCCAGTAAGGTTCCTTCAGCTGGTGTGCTAATACTGTAGTGATGCCTTTCCCTTCTATATAGCATCCCTTTAGATGCTTCACTGAGTTTTCTAACTTGCATTTAAAGGACAAAGCTTTTTAAAATATTAATCTTCCAATGAATAAACATGGTATTTTTGAAGTCTATCAGGAGACTCCAATTAGAGAATGCTTACTGTTGTGGAAGAAACCATGGCATGTGAGCTGGAGCAATGATTTAAGAGGTATAGTAAGTGACTAAAAATGTAAGAATATTAAGATGCATTGCTTTGTCTCGGTTGGATTTGGTGCAAACTTGTGCTTGCAGTACACTATTGCCAAGCCTGGCTCAAGAAGTTGAAGTTGTAAGGTTGGATGAAGGCCAATATGCAGATTACACAGGTGCTTAGTAAGTGAAGAAGAGCAATAAAGAGCATCATTTAGAATACCCACTTAATTGTTTTACATTTTAGAATTCATTTTGCTTCCACTTCCAAATGGCCATTGTGTAATTTTCAGATGTTATCTTGTTCTGGTAACTAGTCTGGCAAAGGGCACTGAGATTTGGTTCTTGATATGGTAGCAAAGCTTGGTATCTGTTATGATTCTTGGAGGTAGCATGGGTGTCTATGGGAGCATGAGGGTCCAGACCAAGAACATCTGGTCATCCCACAGTCAAGCGGTGACTGGGAAGCAGTGTGATCATACTGGAGTACCTTCGGTGGACAGGATGTCCGAGGAAGCCTTTGGTTTGAACCTGGGTTCCATTTGGACTCAGTCCACCAATTGTTCCCTTTAGTGGTGTTTTAGTTTATTTGCAGAACATTCTTATACTTTCATGATTTTGAATTTGAAATATTGAGCCAATGGAAATAAACATTCCTGTCTTTTGAACATATGCCTCAGCAGTACTGTCTCTGTAGTCTCTGGCCTTTCTAAACAAATAGCCTATGGTCAAGTGTTTTTTAGGCAAGCCAAACTCCTTGCTAGAAACCCAGGTATTTGAAGCTTGTATAGTATTTTCCCCTGTCCTACTTGGTCTTACCTCAGTGACTGTAAAGGAAGCCTTTGCTGTAGGCTGCTGAAGAGGTGAGCTGTCACTACATAGGTACCCACTCACTTCCCAGTGGACCAGAGATCATGAACTAGAACTTTAAAGGTAAATCAATGGCTCCCATAATCTATTAACTGATACCATGTAAGTTTAAAGGGAACATTCTGTGAGTCAGCTAGACAAATGTTAGTCAGGAGCCCTGGGAAGAACAGAGTTTTAAAACAGCTTTTACAAATGAGGCAGTAGGCTAGCCCAAACTATATCTTTTTCTGTGTGCTTGTTCCTTACATGTTTTGGTTTTTTGGGGGAGGGGGAGGTCAATTATTCTCTTTTAAATAATGTATGCAGTTAGTACTCCTTTAGTATGTTGGGAAATAAGTCTGCCAAAACAAAGATCAACTTTAATGTAGCTTTTTCTAAAAGTATAATTAAGGTAATTCACTCCAACTGTAGGATTTTTAAGTTACAGTACTCATAACCTCAGCTATCTGTTCAAGCTGTGGAAGTTTACAGGAACTTGGTTCTATTTAGGGTTGGTATTTACCAATTGTGAAATTATTTTAAGATTGGGAAAAAGGGATTAGAATTCTATGTGGGTTTTGAGAGTCTATGCTTTGCATAGCATCTTTTGGGTAGATGCTGGACCAATGCCATATTTCCTTATTGTTTTATGGGGCATCATAGTGTAAGAATGGAAGGGTATTTGTTTTGACACCCCAACTTCTGTTTCTGTGAGAAGTGTTAAAAGATGCAATACAGCTGGATTGTACGAACTGATAAGAGTCGAGGGTTGGGCATGGCTTATTCCCTATTGATCTTTGGTGAATGTGCATCATCATGCATAAACCTGTTCAGTATTTTCCTTAATGACCTGGATGATGAAATGGAGTGTGTGCTTATTAAATCTGAAAGCACTTCAGGCTGGACCGTGAGCACACTGAAAGGCAGGAGTAGAATTCAAAGTTAGCTTAAATTAGGGAAACAAACCCAAAAAGTTGGATGACATCCAGTGTGGATGGGTGTTGTGCTACTAGCTTTAAATAGCAGAAATTGGCCACCCAAACAGCTGATAGGCAGGAGGGCTACAGGCAAGGATCTTGGGATTATAGCAGATCACAAGCTGTTGAGTCAATGAGATCCTGTTGTTAACACAAAAAGACAACTAATTTGAAGGTATAAACAGGGTAATGGCCTGCCAGAGGGTACCCAGTAGTTCTCCCAAACTCTGTTCAGCTTTGGCAAAGTCTCAGCTTAGCATACTGTGACGGTTTGGAAAGAGAATAACCATTTGTAGAAAACCTGAAGGAGACTGATCAGAGGTCTAGAAAACATTACTCCACTAGGTATAAATAGGAGCTGTTACTAGGTATGGACAGGAGATATTTAGACTGAAGAAGAGAATGAGATGTAATACTTTGTAAAATATGTAGTCCTACAGTAAAGAAAAAGGGAATAATATGTTTTGTGTTTGTGAAGAACAAGATGAGCAGCAACAGGGTAAAAGTTAGAAAGTTAAAGCCTGTTTATTAAAACAGCAAACTGGTGGAAAAAAGCAACATGGGAAGGTGGTGGGTTTTCCATCTTTGGGAATCTTTAAGGACAGTTAGAAAAGCATCTTGTTTAGTTGATGATCTTTTAAAGCTGGGAAATAATTTCCCAAAATCCCCAGTAGCTGTACTCTCAGACTGGGTGTTATGTTCTGCCTCCATTTTGTGTGAATGGAATCTATGTACTGGCAAATGCCTGGGAGTGTGAAAAAATGACTGGGCTTAGACTTGCTGAGATTTTGTATATTTGGTCACTTTGCAGGTTAGATGCTGAAGAAATGCGAGTGCTTACATCTCTCAAGTGGTAACAGCTTTTTTCACAACTATAGGAGGTCTTTTGTAACTTTGTAGGAGAGCCTTCTGCTGCAGTGGCTTACAACCTACTGTATGTGTGTGGTCATCCTGAGGAACTACAAAATTGTCACATGCAAATGCAGATTAAGTTATGAACAACTGGCTTTTGAAATATTTCTTTAATGCCAAGAGTGTGTAGCAAGACAGAAGACTTGTGAAGAAATGCTGGCAGAGAATAAATCTGATAGCCGTGCCCATAGGTGAGCTCTTGATGGGCTCCCTGTAGTCAGTCAGATATTCTAAAGATAGCTTGAAATGGATTGTGTTTTTATTTCTTTGAAGAATATGAGATGAAGTTCATTACAAATACAGCAAGAAAGAAGGTCAGACACCTTGCTGCTTCACTGAAGAGTCTGATTAATCAACTGTTGATCTACAGTGAGAGAAACAATGTAATTAGAAAAACAGATTAACTGTAAGCTTAAATCACACGGTTTAAAAAATAGTGTAGAAGGAAATCCTCTCACACAAATTAAAACAAAAATAAATTTGGTTTTGTAAGCAGGTTACTTTTCCTTTAGAGAGGAAGCCTTGTCTATGTTTAAAGAAACCAAACAGTATCTTTTGGCTAAGTAAATGTGGTGACAACCATTTCACCATTCCAGACTTCTGCAGTATGGATGTTCCTGAGCTGGTAGGATAAGTGCTGGCAGGAAGGGGAGTAAGTTGTGTCAGTGTAATGCATCTTTACAGTGAAACCACATCTATTATCCTGGAGATAAAGATAAAACCATTTCTGGTGGGGGAAAAACTAAAACCAAAAAAAACCCCACAAACAAACAAACCCCCTAAAACACCAAACCACCAACAAAGTATCTTCCAGCCCAAACTCAGCAACCAGCAGCAAACAAAAATAGAGTGCTACCTCCTATTCGGAATGGTTTGGTGTGCCCATAAGTGCTGTGCAGCTTGGGAGCAGGAATAATGCTGTGCTGTGGAGGCTGGGGAGCAGCTTTATCTCTTCTCTTGAGCCCAGGAAACATGCAATTTGAGGTTACAGTTTCTTTGTGACTTGAAGTTGCTATAAATGTAGAAGGGAATGTGGTATGACTAGTGTGTGAATACAACTTACAAATGAGTCTTTTCTTACCTGTTCTCTACCTCACTATAAACCATTGCATCTCTGTCTCCAGCAGAGAAAAAAAGAAGTGGCTCTTTCCTTTGCCTTCTCATTTCTTTTTTTCTCTGCCCTGTTTAGCTTGAAGCTTGCTGGGTTTAGGAAGGCAGATGGGTGTCTCTTACTGAAAGAGAGAAAAGCTTTCATTTATTTGCCTCTTCTGAACAGGAACACGTGGACATAAATGCTATCCTACCTGACTGAGAAACAACAGAGAAATGACATTGTGTTTTCTCTCCTCCCTGACCCTGAGGTGATCTGGCATGTTATGTGCCGAGCCGCTCCCTGATGAAGACTGCCATTATGCAGTGAGCAGCCCAGCTGTGGCAAATTTAAAGAGTCACAGGTGCAGCAGTTAAAGCAGTCAGCAGGAACTGAAGCACTAATTTTGCTATATGAAAGACCTCAAGGAATAGCTTGCAAGCCGTTTAAGCTAAAAGCTGCAGGAGGCTCAATTGGCTGTCTCTTGTCTCAGGACTTGACTTGTATTTGGTCAGTATTTTTGGAAGCTTAGCCCAACTTTGTTTCTGTTGTCAATAAATGTTTAATTTTGTCCATTTTGCATTTGATATGCATCATCTCTTCTCAAGGCTAACCTACTTACTCAGCCAGTGACAATATCCAAAGTTTTCAGTGTGTTGTTTTCTCAGTTATCAGCACAGAAGTAGCTGTGGACTGGAAAGGGTTTCTGGTTACTAATGTGTGACTGAGCTCTCTTTGTGTCTTGCAAAAAATTTTGTTTGTTTGCTTCTGCTGGTCATTTGTTCCCAACTATCTTCCAGCAGGAGCCTTGTTTTATGTGCTGATGGTGGGACATCTTCCTCACAGCCTGTTTCCTCATATGCTTCGCTTAGCTCACCACTTTCCCAGACTCTCTTGCCCTTTTCTTTCTTTGCCTTGCAATGACCTTCTCATCTTCCCCCTCTCACCCTTTTCTATTGTTCCTTTCTCTTGTTTTGGATTTTTTTTCTGTTTTGTTGCATCTCCCTTGGCTGTTCCACGCTCCCCAGCAGCTCCATGTGTTTGTGATTGTTTGCCAAGTGCAGGACATCCACTGGGGTTGGCCAACATGTGTTTTTGCAGCTGCTGTGTGAATCCAGAAGGGACATTTTGGGTATAGAAGCTGCTGTTTGCTTGCCACTCTGTATGCATGAGTTATCATCTCGAGCATAGACCCCCTACGAGAGCCAAGGGAGAATGGGAAAAGGATTTTGAAGCGGTCAGCTCTTTATCCATAGTTTAGGGATTATGCCCACAGTGGGTGGGTTAGATACACAACTTCCCAGCTCTACAACTTTTATCTCCCCTGTATCTAACAGTGCTAAATTCCAGTAGGATTTCAAACTGAACACACTTTTGTACTGAAGTTTAAGTCAGTTATAGGTTACATTAAGCCATTTTCTGTAGGGAGGGAAAGTGTGCAAAGATCTTTAAAGGTCACAGAGTGGGAGGTGGTCAGAAGAACAGACTGTGCTTACAGCTGTGTGCAAGCGTGAGGGGTAGTTGTATGGGCTGACTCAGGGCAGTGGGGTTTCATGGTTCCATGTTTCTGTTTCCTTGTAGCTGTGGTGGTTGGTGGATTAATGGCAAGAGCTCAGAATTTATTTGTTACACTGTTTTTCTGCAGTTTGCTGCTGTGGCATGTCTAAGCTTTGGGAAGTATTATATGTTGTTAAGGTGACTGATTTCTGAGAACTTCTAACACACGGAGAAGCCATCCAGTGAGATGGATCCAGTACGTAAGGTGGGGTGGAGGTGAAATGAAATTCAATGAATGGTTTTGAGACCTGAAACAATTGATGCTAAATGGTGTTCTCTTACACCTAGGAGCTGGTATTAAAGTCACACAATTGAAAATCCTCAAATACAGTGACCTCGGACTGCTCTTAAGTTGTATAGGTTTTTGCCTGGTGTGTTCTTCAGCTGAATAGTTCCGATTTTGAAAGGGCTCGGTAGGAAACTATTGTGGTTTTTACTTAGGAAGAAGCTCTGGATGGTTTCTGGCAGTCCGTGGATCTGAGTCTATGAAGGTGGTGATATGACTGGTTGATGTCTACAAAGCAAATAGCAGTCTTTGCAGGTAGCAGTTGGCTGCCACAGGAGACTCGGGAAGACAGTATCAATAAACAGCTGCCCCAAAAGAGAGCTTAGAGGGGAGGGTTTCAGGTTCAGATTCCCTTTAGCCTTAATCTACCCAGCCCTACTGTGAATTGTTCTCCTATTTTAATTTCAAATGAAGACACTGAATTTTCACAATTATCTACTATCTGGAGCACGACATGTAATTTCTTTCTAACTCAAATACAATATGAACAGAAAATGCAGTGGCTTTTTTGGTGTGAGGTTTTTCTTTTTTTTTTTTTAAACAAGCATAGAAGGTTTCTAAAATATATCGAGAGATATGTAGCTGCTTAAAACTTAAAAATTTTGAGATACATTTTGTGTGAAATGACATTTGTTATCTTACTGTTTTCTTTAGCTGCAGACGTTATTTGAAACGAAATCTGGCTGTAAGTCTCTGGAGCTGTAGATATTTAATTTCTATTTTCAAGACATCCCACTAAAATCAAAATTCAGTGTTATTTGTGACTCCTTAAATGTGCAACATGCCTTATTCAAGCATGGTTCCTATCATGTTTTTCAGCCAAGAATTCTGTTTATGGTAATAGGGATGAAGTAATCGTGCATCCTAAGGGGTTATAGTAGTTTGGAGTTGATAGCTTCTGGTTCTTCCTTCCTTTTTCATGTTTTTATTTTCTTTTGAAATTTAAGGTGGATGGGCCAGAACAGCTATGTTGAGTCAGATTTTTCTGGCAATTTTTTTTTAAATAAGAAAGTTTTCTGTTTCTCACTTCCATAAAAATGGGATTCATTGTGTAATTGACTCATTCCACTGTTTAGGGAAGGCTTTTTTGCACTTTTGGTTAAATGCATTACCTTGTCTTATGCTGACAAGTTAAAGGGGAGCCTTAACATTCACATTGTTGTGTGGTTGGGGTTTTTTTTTGGTTTGTGTTTTGGGTTTTTTTGGTTTTTTTTTTTTTTCCTATTTCCCTACTCTATTATGTTTCTTGATCATTATTGAAATAGAATTGCTGGGGAAAGCACAGAAATGTCATGTCTGTGCAATGTACACCAAATCTGGCGTATGTCAAAAAAGGTTGAAGTTCTGACATTCTAGTGAGTTAAATTGCTCAACATATCTGCGCAATTATTGCTGCTGCGTTGAGGGGGAAGAGGGGAATGTTGGTCTGCTGACCTTGCAATGGCAAGGTTAAATCCCCCTCTGTGCTGACTCAGACATGGGATGGTGGCAGCTGATTAGTCAGTCGTGTGTGCCAGTCCACCTGTAGTGTTATAGCTAGCAAATTAAATCACACTGTGTAGAAATGACAACGGCTTTGTATTTTAGGCCAGCAAACATCAGCTTTAATGGAAACTCATGTGAAAGAAGCCAGGGTGTTTGTGTGGATTATTTTTTCTCACTAATATATTCCTTAAAAAAACTCAAACAAAACCCCTAACCCTATCGATATCCAAGGCTGGAATTGAGTCTGGTTTTCCTTTACAAAAAAATTTGATCAGCAGGTTTTCTAGATAATCAAAGAAAATAGCAATTTTGAATATGCCATGCTGTTTTCAATGTACTTTTTCTCACACACTAACATAGAAAAGATGATAAAGGAAGAAATCAATGCAAAACCATTCCAGTAACTAAATGGATCCCTATTAGTTTTCAGACAATTGATTTTTAGTAGGCATTTGTGTATGTTAGGCACTCTTTTGCTGTGAGCGAGGTGTTATTTCCAATTAGTTTTTTAACTGTCAATGATTTAATAAGCATGTTATGTTATTGATTATGTTCCACACAAGGAACAGTTGGGGGGTAGGGGGAAAGAAAAAAGAAAAGGGTCTTTTTCTGGTCCAGGTAAAGGCTGAATATTTCTGTTATACCATTGTTACAGATTACTTTTCTAATATGTTGATTTTTCCCAGTGCCATTGCTTTTCACGATTAGGCTTGGGTTTCTTAAAGTTCATACTATATAATCAGATTGGCTTCATGGAAAATTCTGCTGTATCATTTTAGTGAGAAAGCCCATATAAAGCGTAGAAGAAGAACGGTTTCAAATTTTGTATTTGAATTTTACTGCTTTTCAGGTTGTAGCATCAGTCCTGATTAGATTTGGTCAAATAAACTCAAGGCTACTGTGTTGGAGCTGTGATGCATAATGGAATGCATGAGGTTAATCCATTTTCTTACTGTAGGGCACAGCTACTAACTCTGTCCCTTTTAAGACTTGTATTCATCATATATCATTAAAAAAAAAACAACCAAAACCAACCACTTTGTATTCGTATCTTACCTGCTAAGCCATTTGAGTTTCAACAAATGAAACTGAATTTGTAAGCCAGTAAAGGTGACTAAAATGACAGTGGCGATAGCAGGAAAGTCTTGCACTGCAGTAAACTAAGTTTATTGATCTTTAAATGAAAGTTCAGTGGAAAAGCTGATGGAAAAAGTAACAGAGCACAAAAGGACAAGCTGCACAACTGATTCAAATGAACTGGCTGGCTGTGAACATTCATGTGAAAGAAATGCTAATGCAAACAATACGGAAGAAGAAACTATAATGGAAAAAAAAGTACCACCAGTATTGTGACTTCTCAAGTATACATAAGACATGTTTTCTTATGGAAAAAGAAGTGTTAGTGGTTAGTCAAACGAAAGTGTTCTGAGAACGCAGGAACTGAATACCTAAGGTTTCTCTGCAAAACCCATTCTTGAGTATAATGACTGTAAGTCCAAAACTTCCAAAGTATTTTTAAGAGAAAACTATGAACATGCTACTTGATCATAATGTGTATTGAAAGGCAAATGCAATCAAAGTCCATTATAGTGTATCACTGGGTACAGTAAAACAATGTCATCTCCAAAGAAATTTTGAAAATAGCTGAAAGGCAGCTGTAGACAGGATGCAAATTTCTGTTACTCGCTACACACCCATGAACATGTGGCTTACAGAATGTAAAGAATTTGACTATGGGAAGGCTGCCCTTTAGAAATATAATTTACTTTCCTGGAGTGAAATATAGGAAAATCTGACATGGCATCTAATATAGTTCATCACATGTTGTCTCTGCCGCTTCTTCCTCCTCAGAGGGAGAACTCCTCACACTCTTCCTCTACTCCACTGTGGTGTCCCTCCGACGGGAGACAGTCCTCCACGAACTTCTCCCGACGCGAGTCCTTCCCACAGGCTGCAGTTCTTCACAAACTGCTCCAGCGTGGGCTCCTCTCTCCACAGATCCACAGGTCCTGCCAGGAGCCTGTTCCAGCGTGGGCTTCCCACGGGGTCACAGCCTCATTCGGGCACCCACCTGCTCTGGTGTGGGGTCCTCCCCAGGCTGCAGGAGGATATCTGCTCCACCGTGGACCTCCCTGGGCTGCAGGGGGACAGCCTGCCTCACCATAGTCTTCACCACGGGCTGCAGGGGCATCTCTGCTCCAGTGCCTGGAGCACCTCTTCCCTCTCCTTCTTCACAGACCTGGGTGTCTGCAGAGTTGCTCTTCTCACATGTTCTCGCTCCTCTCTCAAGTTGCAGTTGCTGTCATGCAGCAATTTTTTTTTTTTTTTTTTTTTTTTCCCCCTTCTTAAATCTGTTATCCCAGAGGCACTACCACTGTTGCTGATGGGCTCAGCCTTGCCTAGTGGCAGGTCTGTCTTGGAGCCGGCTGGCATTGGCTCCATGGGACATAGGGGAAGCTTCTAGCAGCTTCTCACAGAAGCCACCCCTGTAGCCCCCTCCCCATGCTACCAAAACCTTGCCATGCAAACTCAGTATGAGTGAATTACACATGCTTCCTCAGAGATGTACCTATTAGTTTATAGTCTCTCCATGTGCAAAAGGGCGGAGTAGTTTTTCTGCAAACTTGACTGAACAATCGGGAACAATTGGAGGATAATTCTGAGAACAGTCATTGGAGTTGATCAGGGAAGATGTCTATCATGTAAAGAGATGCCACATGGGACATGTTGTGGCGGCCTTTCAGAGAAAGGTGGCAAAGTGCAAGGAACAGTCAGAGGAGCATTTTTATCATCAGCATAAACATTCAAAAATGATGTATTCATTTTCTCTCAAATCGATCATGCAACATACCTGGTCTCCTGCAAGACTACTGAATCTTCTGACTTCAGTATCATGGGTAACAAAATATGGAGCTAAAGAGAGAGAGAGGGAAGAGGATACCTAGAGTTATCAACAACAAAAAAAACCCTAACCCAAAATAAAGATACTGCTGCGTCTGTATCCAGTTGCTAGAAGTCTGGTGTTACACAGACTTGTAAAATTGCATAAATATACACTGCATGAAAAAAGGCTGTGATATAAATCAGTTCTTTTGTGAACTGTTAAGAGAATCTGGATCTTGCTTTCAAGTCACATCCAGCCAGTACGGTCAGAGAGGCCTACTGCATTTGTGATTTGGATTTAGACTATCACAAAGTTTTTAGGTGGTTTTGTGACTGAAGTTTGAATTTTAAGGGAAAAACTTAATTGCAGTTGGGCAAGAAAGAATTGTTCTGAAGTGTTTCAGCTTGCCAGTCTTCTGACCACCACGAAAGGCCCCTGGTGCCCCAGGTTTTTTCAAGTGCTGATCTGCTTCTGGTTTTTATAAGTGCTTCTTGATATTGTATGTATTCACAATGAACTTCGTTTGCACTGTACATCAACTACACAGCCACAGAAAGTGGAGAAATGTGTCAGGATTTATTTTTAAAATGCTTTTCAGTTTTCATATAAACAGTCTTGGATGATTAAAATTGAAAGACAAAGCCTAACCCAGATGAAGGGTCAGTATCTGTGTCAACTTGAATGCCAAGCACATATTTGGCTGGATTATATCCTCCACAGGAATATGTGTTATTTATCATGTGGTTTTACAGCACTTTAAAAAAACAAACAAACAAACAAAAAAACAAAAAACAACAACAAAAACAAACAAACCAAAACAAACCCCAAAACCAACTCCCCAAACACCACCTTCCCCCCCCCAAAAAAAACCCAACCAAAACCCAAACCAACCAACCACAAAAGCACTAAACCACCAAAAACCATTAATCCTGAATCTTTCATTTAAACTAGTATAAATACATTTGCATAATCAACAATTCAAGGTTGACATCAGATTAAATATAGTCATAAATCCTGAAACAGCCATCTACATACCCGAGGCTGAATCACACAACCAGTTCCTGGCTCAAGACAACCAAATCAAGAGCAATAATGTGTCCCCTATCGTGTTATAGCTCTATAGTATATATTTAACCCACGCCATTCTGTGATTTTGCTTCTCTGTAAGAATTTAACAGCTGAATAATGAACCTGTGTTTCTGCCTCTGTGTTGTGTATTAATGTAGTCAAGCTGACAGGTTTAAGCAGAGAAAATACATAAAACATATTAGGGAAACATTTTGAATAAATTCTGGTTTAATTGGAGAGGATTGTAGCATGAAAGCATGCCAACAGATAGTTCAGTGCTTTAGTATCTAAAATTAGCTATCACTGTAAGTAATTGAGTAGAAATGTGTTTTCAAAAAGCTGCTAGAAAGTGTATATTCATATGATGACTCCTCCTCTTAAACAGCTCTGCTTTTATCCTTGAAGGGTATTGCATCAGCACAGATCAAAGTCATCAGACATATGTTGCTTTACAAATAATGTATCTATTTTCTTTTTCTTCTAAAAGATATGCCAAATAAAGAGAGTTATTAAGCTTTTCAAGACAATTTGAATAAGATTAAACTTGTCGGTGATGTTGAGCTGCCAAAAACAAATGATATAATGTCAACATTAGAAGAACAAACTATTCCCCAAACAGTCTGTTGGGCTCTTATGCCAATCAGACTGCACCATATTTCATTCTTGAATACGGTCTGTAATTCTATGATAACTCCCCCAGATAGTGATAAAAATACTTCAGGTAGATCTCAAGCACTTCAGCAACTTGGGTTATGGAAGAATAAAGGGTCCACGTTATGTCGGTATAGTTCAGCCAGCATTGCTTTTACTGTCGATGATGACTGCACAGCCAGTCTGGCTTCTTGGTGAGCCCAGTATGTCTAATTTGCTGCTTCTGTAAGTACAGATGGACTGCAGGGGACTGACATGGCTCAGATAAGTGTCTGTTTAACATGCAGGCGTATGAAGTGTGGGTGGAAATGGACCATAATAAGATTAAATTCCAGTGAGCTTGCCTTTTGTGTCTCTTGCCATGTACGTACAAGTAGCAGAAGAAAA
This sequence comes from Aquila spilogaster, assembly GCA_024606505.1. Classification (NCBI taxonomy): domain Eukaryota; kingdom Metazoa; phylum Chordata; class Aves; order Accipitriformes; family Accipitridae; genus Aquila; species Aquila spilogaster. The sequence goes on along the minus strand of JANHGO010000073.1, from coordinate 38,748,915 downwards.
TCATAAGCCGTCATCCTTCAGGGTTTTATCCCCCACCCCACCTTTCCCTCCTTGCACTACATTCAGCTGCAGCATTCGGAAGAAAACTAAGTAGCCGGATTATGTGCTGTTTACATAGAGCAACATAAAGGAAAATAAAGTCTTTGCTGTTGCTGCCGCTGCATTTGTGAGACTATGCAGTCGCATGAAGATATCTTCCCTTGTTTAAAATACAAGACTGGAAGTGAAAAGATGAACTGCTGTCTTGAGCAGGACTGTGCTAACATGATAAATACGATGGTTGTCCAGACAAATCTCATTTTAATTCTTTGCAGAGATTATAAGGAAGCATAAGGAATTTATAAACTTTCCTGAAGTAATACAGCTTGAGTTTATGATGGTACAAATTGGCAGTTGATGCTGATGGGAAGTATAGCTGGACAGATAAAAAGAATACGACTAGAGGGATGAGGGAAATGTATGGCACAGCATGTGGTTTTGTACGGCGATGCACTGGTTTAATTTCCCAGCAACAATCAGTTCAGAGAAGCAAAGTATATCAATTACTTTATTATAGATAATGTCTGAAGCTGTCTTTAAAAATTAAGAAAAAAATCTGATTAAGTCGAACTCCTTGGAAGCTTAAATACAAAATCTGTTACTCTACAAAATTTCCCAACCTCTTTCCTGTGTACATAGTTTGTTATTGTAGGATTTCTGAAAAGATTTGACTTAGTCACTTGACTGTTTTGCAAAGCGAAAGGCGGTGTGAAAACATTAGCTTTTGAAAAGGATCTCTTAAACAAAATCAGATAGACTTCCAGGGAAAAAAAGTAAGAAGAGAAAAATGATAGCCTAGGTTTAATATCCTGAAGGGTATAATGCTTGTTTGGCATTTGGTGTCTGCTTTTTCAGGACAGAAGGCAGAATGGGTTCAGAGAGGGCAGACCTGGCACTTGGAAATCTGACTTCTGTACTGTAAAGGTAGCCTGATCCTTATTCAGGATTACAATTTTTAGTCATAAGTACAAGTTTTTGATATCCTAAAATTTGGAGATGTTCCCCAAACATGTAAACTAGGAAGGGATAATAGTTTAAATCCAGATTTTTAATGTGTGTGTAGTCCAAAGCACTGTAGCTCCCCTGCTGTTTTTTGCTGTTTGTGCAAGTTTGCACTCTCATTCCAGATAATTAGTTCCTATTTGGCAATAATATCAGAAAGCATTGGGTTACTTTTGTACGTTTGAAATTTCCATCTGAGTCAGTTGCACAGCTTTACGAAACATCCAATCCTGAATCTGTGACTGAAGAGTATAATATGAGGGATGAATTGTGATGAGAGGAAAGTCTAGAAATGTGGCACAAAGTATTTTTTTTAAAAGAAAATATTATGCATAGCTCAGGTTTAGTTACTTTCTGAAATAGTACAGCAGTTTGCAAATAAAAATAGAACTCATATTTTTGCATAGTTTGCAGTTTGACATACTTGGACTCGATAGTTTCAAAAAGTAAAACATCCCACAAAACCAGTTGAAAGCAATTACTGAGATTGAAGCTGCAGAGGAATTGATTGTGCTTATGTGTCGTAATGTGGGGGCACATCCACATTTTTATTCCAGGAAAGTATGTTTGTGATTACTTTTTTCATCTCTTACTGTGGAAGTGCTTTCTGGCTCTCCAAGCACGTGTATATGTGATTGTATATGACCATAGATACCATAGTAAGAATTGCGTTTCTGCGCATAGGGGGATGGATAAAAAGTTTTCCCATTTCTTTTTCTTTTTTTTTTTTTTCTTCCTTTCACCCTGAATGTTGATAGGAAGATTCTTGAGCCTTTCTGTAAAAAAAGAAGGAAAAATCTGAATCCACAACTCGAATTTGGGAAGAGCCATAGGAGTATAGGAAAAAAGCAGTTAAGAATTTCCTTAATGCCATGCATAGGAGAGAGGGATCTGCACTCAGTAAAATAAATAGGTAGTGTATCCCTGTTCATCGTACTGATCTTCTTGCACACAACCTTGTTAGCCAAGGAGTAGCTGTCCTGGATGAGGACCTGAGTCTTCTCACGTGATTGCATTGTAAAACCAAATTAGTTGTTATATGGGAAGTTAAAAATAAAGGTAATCGCTAGCCTTGTGCTCTTGCAAGTGGATAAGCTAGTTCAGGACGGTCCTCTATAAAGTGCGTTTTAATACTATGTTTACTTGATATGCAAAATAGATGTAAATGTATGCAAATATACACGCAGAATAGCTTTGACCCTCAGGCTGTTGGCAAGACGCCAGCGTGGCCCTGGGTACTACAGCACTTTCGATCTCTGTATCCTGGCAATTTCCTGGGATTATGTTATCATTTGATTTTTAATGCGAGTTTCAGCCACTTAACAGTCTGATCAGTTTCCCTTTTACCACCAGCTTTGCTCACGCAGAAGTAAACAAACATATTTATCACCCCTGGGATCAGTAAGTGCTAATAAAGTTGCTGTTGCTTGCATTTTAGGTTTGGTTTCATGACAGACGCATTGTAAATGAACTAGTAGTGTACTTGCACCACAGCTCAGCAGGAAAGGTAAAGATCTGAGCCCAGCAGCAGCCCTGGGGTAAGAGCATCGCGATGCCTGTGGGTTAGCTCTGCGAAGGGTGTCTCACTGGCCTGGGGAGCTCCTGTAGCTCACAGAAACCAGCTGGGTTGGTGGCACTTCAAGACTGACGTTTCAGATGGCCTCATTTGGTTTTAGTTCCGGTAACTCTGTGTTTACAGGGGAGTGGAAATGAGAGTCTGTAACAAACTTGAACTACTGTGGGGGTTTTGTTTGCTGTTTTTTAAAAGTTGGCTATAGTCTGCCAAAGCTGGCTTTGTTTTTGGAAGGAATACCGTCTGTCTTGTTACATGTGGAAATCCTGTAATTGCATTTTTGAAAGCATAGTGAGATGTCTGTCTTAAGTATGTTCCTCTGGGAATCCATAATAATACATTACCTTTGTTAAAAAATCACTATGGCACATTGTATCACCACAACGCAGGAAGCTGTATCATTCATGTTTCAATTTTTAGGTATTCTAACTTCTGGTCCCTGCTATGCCTTTTAAACTAATTGTTTGCTGTTCCTGGCAGATATGTCCAGTGGACATTCTGTGTTAAAAGTTTTAGGTTTGGGATTTTTGAAGCAATATTTACAGATGTAATTAATCACTGAAGATTAACAGGATGTTACTTTTTGCAAAAGCAGCACTGACTGTGTGCCCTCTGAATTTCTTGCAAGGTGATATTTCTTTTGCAGTACAGATTGTATTAAAATATGAAAGTAATTGTCACATTAATGTGTGATGCTTGATTTATAGAACAAAATGTTATTGTCTAATTTGCCCATGGAAACTATTTCAATTATAGGCTCCCACTCATGTAATCAAATATGTAAAACAAATATAAAGAAGACATCTTTTCTCCCTGCGCTCCAGTCAGGAATTTTAATTCTTTTTAAATTAGCAAGTTCACTTGTATCTTTTGATTTTGTAGTTTCCTTTGACAGTAATGTTACAGGGCTAACAACATTTTCTCAACGTTAACTATTACTTTTGTGTATTGAATCATTCTTCTTGCATTTTCATTTCCCTGTTGTTACTGGTGAACTTGCTGTTCATCAGCTTATTACATGCCTTGGAAATATGACCAAGCCTGTTCTCACAGATGTCGGAGTATGTTGTTATTCAGGAACACATACACACAGTGGGTTTGGGAAGCAGAAGGATCATACTGCCTTCACACATGCATTAGAACAATGTCCTTAGTAGCAAGTCACCCAGAAAATACTTAGAAAAACTTTCATGAAATTGTTGTGAGAACAAAAAAGAAAAAAGCTGTTGCATCTCATGATCATGTTTTTCACCTGAGAATACTTCACAGATGCCTTCTTTTCATGTTGGTCCTTGGCTCCTGACCTTCACTTGTTTGCAACATGGTGACCTACCCTCTAGTCGAGCAGCTCTGCTCAAAACCACTCGAAGTGTAGAACAGGAGCCTGATGATGATGATGTGAGTGTGCCTCTTCCCAGAGGGCTGCCTCATCTGCTGTCCTCCGCGTGTACATGAGGGATCTAGAGCAGGAATAATACAGTATGGGATTTTCTAGAATGGGTTGTCAACTGACGTGTTGGCTTGTGTTAAGCCTTGTCACACCTGTGATTGGTATTTACAGTGTTGAGATGTCTCTTAGAAAAAAAATTCTTGTGCATACTTTTGTGCTTGAATCGTGTTGCTCTTGTGTGTCTAGTAGCTGTAGGTTTTCTTGTTAGCCTTGAAGGTCGCTTTCTAAGTAAGCAGCAGCTTCCTTGTTTACTGAATGGAAAAATCTGTCGATAGAAATGGGGTATGGAAAATGAGAAACCATTCCAAAAAAAGTGAAAAGTGTAAAGCAAGTAGCTTTGAGCTAAAGATTTTGAGGTTCAAAAAGGCAGATGACAGGATCTGTTAGACTTTGAGCCTCCTGTTGGGCTCATTATATTTTCCTAAATGTTTTCCAAGTAATAATCCACGATGAAATTGAAAACAGTGTTTCTGTCAGGCTTTTAGAGCTCTGATGCTAACAGTGACATCATAGTAGCATTACATTTTAGAGACAAACAGTGCACAGAAGCACAGAACAAAGACTCTTTGCACAAAAAGAGAAACCCACTTTCGCTGTTTTAAAAGGGTGTTTGGTTTTTTTTTTTTTTTTTTTTTTTTTTACTGCCTTGGACTTTGCAGAATTCTGTAGCATTCTGTGGGCACTGAGTCCTCTGTAGTGCTAAAATATCCTTTGTAAGGAAAAATTTCAGTGCTTTTTAATAAATAACTTTAGTTTCCAGTCTTGCTTTTTTAATATAAAAAACTATTGAATTTTCTTATCATAATTAGACATTTAGTTTTAGAGTGTTTCTTACAGAAAAAAGAGGATTATCTTTGTGGGGTTTTTGTTGTTTCCTTGTAAGTGAAAAGGCTTACAGAGGTAAATGCTTGATAAGCAAAAGTGCCATCTTCCTCTGTTAATGTTGGTATGATCTATCTTTGGAGCAATGTTGAGCTGAATCAATTATTATAATAGAAAAGGGATTATTTAGATTAAAAAAAACAGATTCAGTTGTCTTGCCAATCAAGGATGTCATTGGATCTCAGTGTATGAGACTATTAAAAAGCTGTTGCACTGATCTTTAACTGTAATGCATATCACTCATTTGTAACAGTATTCACGTAGCCACTTAACTTTGCTCTGTGGCTGTTGATGCCAATGTATCAGCCACTCTGCCGGTTTTTCTAAACAACAAAAAAAACCCCTAGAGCCTCAGACTACTGAGAGATGGGGAATTTTTGCCTTTTCTGTAGCAGTTTGTTTCATCGAGGCCGCCAGGCATATCTAACTTCAGTGATCTTAGTGCATGGTCTTGAACCCTAGGTTTTCCAAAAACTTGTTTCCACCAAGGATTTTCCCTCCTTCTTCAAGATACTGCTTACCATTGCTTCTATTCCTAGCTGGATAGCGTGTGCAGTGCTTGACTCTGGACTCTATTATGAAGGAACACATAAGTTGGCAGTGTTTTCTCTTTCTTTTTCCTATTGATTTGCTTTCATGTCATTCTCTCTCTCAGTAGCTCATTTTCTTTTAGACTTCATGTCAGGGGAAATGCGAAAGAGGAGGAGGGAATGTACTCGTGATGAAAACTATGCTTTGCTCTTATTGAATATTGTTAGGACCGAAAGTTGAGGGGGAAAAAAAATAATAATAAAAAAAGATTATTTCTCTGCAGCAGTGTCCTTGTGATAACAGCATTTTTCTGGAGTCGTCAGATTTTAATGACCTCAATCAGGAGATGCGTATAGAGGTCAGCATGCTTGCATGCTCTTGCTTGACTGGTGATTTTTGGTAAAGGCCTGCCTTGGTTCTTAGCTGCTGGGTTTACTTTTTCACCTGTGCAAGTATAATTTTATTGTTTACAGTGTTCATCCATTCCTGTTCACCTCTGCTGTGTTGCAGTGTTTGGGCAGGAACATGGGATTTGGTCTTGAAGGACAGTGGACAGGATAGTCCAGGACAGGCTCTGGTGAGAGAGAAACCTGAGGGGTAAAATTAAATAGTAAGACTTGTTATTTTTTCCGGAGCTGAGTAAGTCCCCTTTGAAGTTGGTGTCAGTTGTTTAGTTTCTGTTATTCCTTGTTGTTTATGTAGACTTTTCTTACCTGTTAATGTGAGATGATGTGTATTATAAAGAAAAAAAAAAAAAACCCCTCAGCATTTGTTATAACACTTCTGTTATATTCCCAAATTAGCCGCAGTCTGCTCCATTTTATTAAAAAATAAAATGGGGTATTCCTTGTGAACTGCTGGCAAGCTGCTAATTTGTTTCGGAGACTTATGCATCAGACGGCCTTGCAAATAGAAATACTAACCTTCTGGATTTGTTCAGTTGTGGTACAGAAATGTATGTTCTTTAATTGTTCACTTCAGGATCACAGAAACAGAAATGCAATCTTATCAATATGCACTCGAGGCTTAAGAGCTCCATGCTGTTACATCTGTGTGATTTAGGAAGTTTAAAATAGGCTTTGCAGATGTTGGGAGTAATGGAGTATGTTGTTTACTTTTTATTCGTTTCCATCGTATGTCATGCTCTATACATGAATAGTCAATCATTGGAGTATATCTCCTATAAGGATTTCATATGCTTTCAATGTGTCTTGTTTATAAATATTTAACTTTTGTCTGTTAAATTTGGGTTAGGCAATATTTCATAAGGGTCTCTTTCGTATGTGTGAAACACAAATGAATTTGTTTTATAGGTACCAAATCCTTGAGTTATTGATGGTTTTGCCAACATGGATGTCTTGCAATAGTACCATAATGCTTTTAAAATAAGTTGGTGTTTCAGTTTTTTGAAATACGTATTGTAACAGTCAGAAGTCGATACCAAAGATCAGCCATTGCAACTTGGCTTGTGTTGCTGTGATTAAATTATTGTTCAGCGGGCTGCAATTTAGAGCTATAGTGATACCAAAAAAGAAAGAAACCTGAATTGTAAACTGGTAAGTTACTGCTTTTCTTAAAAAGAATCTCTTAATAGTAAGATCAATGTGACATTAATTTTGCTGGGCAGTATGTCTTTTGTAATGCTTTGAACTTTGCTTCAACATGGACCCCAATGTGCAAATTAATTATTATTCGTTAGACAAGTTAGTGTATGTTATGCCTGTTATATGAGTGATTCGTGCTGCTTTCATTACTGCCTGAATGCGCTTTTACTGCTGCAATAATGCATTCTTCTTTTACATGAGTTCCTATCGCAGTAGTTTTACACCTCTCTGTTTTACATACATACATATATGCTGTACTGAAGAAAAAAAGTGAGATCAAATTCAGTCACAGACTTCATCTCCAGACTCACTGTCGTCTTGGCCCACCAGTTGTTTTTTGATAGGCAAATTGTCCCTATAGCTGAAGGAGGAACGCTGAAAGGATGCGGTTGAGCTGATAGGTTTTCAAGATAGTTCCTTGCATTACTTTAGGAAAGAGTAAAATATAAAACTAGCATTTGCTGTAGGTATGATCAAATTTTCTATACTGATTTTACTAGCAACTGCAGTTTGGGGAAGAAACGTTTCTATCTTAGCCAGCTGGAACTGCATTGGACTGTAACTTAGCTTCATTCCGGATTTTTGGTGTCCATGTGTTCATAACCACAAATCTTGTTAAATTAGATCCAGCACTTGCATTTATGTGTGCAGTATGTTATCTTTAAAAGATAAGCTGTTATGCATCTACATATTTTAGTGTACAATTAGACTTTAGCATATAAATGGTCATCCTCAATGCCAAATTTTACTTACAGGTTGCAGCATTAAACTCACTCTAAACCATATTTTTTTTGATTACATAATATTATAGGTATTCAATATGAAGACAAGGAAATGTTTGGGTTTGATTTTCCTCTATATGCAGTGCTTTATTCATACATTCTGAAACTAAAATTTGGGGGCTTTTAAACTTCTAAGCAACATGCTGCTAGCACTTAATATTTACAATAGGCACAGAATGTAAGTAATTGTTTTATTGCCATCAACATATGTGTCTCCATAATTGTTTTGGCTTGTGCCCTGGGTGAGTTAAGAGGTGGCAACTGTGACTTTTCATATTCTCATCCCCATGCTCCTTTTTCTTTCCCTTTTTTTGTTCTGAGTTACAAAGAAATTGGGATTTAAAATTTTTTAGATTAAGCTCTTACTTGTGCCCTACTGTCTCCCAGGGTTTTTGATTGTAATGTGGCCTGGTGAGGGAGGGGAAACAATATAAAATACAAGTTTTGTTCTCCAGTGCGGAAAACAGCCCTAGAGAAATTACGGGGTGACTGACAGTCTTTTTCCTTCTGAAATCTGAAGAAAACCAGCAATGATACCCCTCTAGTCAGGGACCTAAAAGTGGGGGAGTATTACCTTGAGATGTATACCATAAAGAAATCCTTACTTGAAAGGAGAAGCCCAATTCCTTGGGCTTACCAAAAGAGAAGGAACGGTACTCCAGGTGGTATGGAAGAATGAGAAGGAATTGCCAGCACCTTTAGAAATGAGAGGGGATCAGTGGCTGCCTGAAGATTAACAGTGCTGTGTTGCACAGTGTTGTATTCTGCCATTCATAGACTTCCCAATGAAGCTCAAGGAGCCGGTCTTGGCTTCTAACAAATAAGTGGTGCTGCAACTTTCTTGTAATCCCTCCTTTTCACCCAGAAAATTATTACATTTATTATTTATGTTGTTCAGCAGAAGCATGTCAGCTGGACGGTGTTTGTGTTTTGGTTTGGGTTTTGTTCTGAGTGTGTGAGGAGGGCTCTGTAATGCATTGCTCTGTCAAGACCCTTGGTTTTGGAGCTGGTTCCCTATGTGGTCCTTCTGGATGTGCTTGAAAAGTCACCTTTCTCTGAGGCTGGTGAGGGTTTGTTTGGTAAGGTGAGGTTTTTTGGAGAAGCATGGGATCAGAATAGGGGAATGGATGGCGGCATCATGATAAAGCTAATGGTCAAACTGTGCTCCAGCTGTGCAGTTTGCAACATGTGATTGTAAGCTGAAAGGATGAAATACATGGAATTGAAGCTCATGAAAACATTTGTAAGAAGTGGTGTTACAGGGAGGTGAGAGGAAGAGGGGCAGAAGGCTCTGGGCTGACAGTTTTGTTAAATTGACTTTCAAAGCCTACTTGGCGTGGAGCGAATACCTGATGTTTCCGTTGTGGGCTAGCACTGCTACTGCAGCAGGCACTGCCGGCGGGTGCCCAGATCTGCTACAGTAAGCCAGATTGCTCAGGAGGCTGCTGTGGAAGTATCCTCCGCCACAGGAGACAGAATGTCACCCTTAATATTTGTAATTACAAAGTGCAATAGTGACATCCACAGACAGGAGGCATGGCAACAGTAGATTTGTGACAACTACTTTTGTGCCTTGCCGTGATGCAACTCTGCCCCCAGAAATAGGGAACAACATAATAATACCAAAGACCGTCTTAAGTTTCACTTTCTCCTCTTTCAAGATAGATGACAAAATAAATGTGTAGGGATGCTACTTATTTCCCCATCATATATAAAAAAGATTTAAATGAGGGGTAATAATTTCTGGTTTTAGTCTGAAACATGCTTCTGAAGATCAAATATTTCTAATGTGTCTTAAAAAAAAAAGTTTATTAGTAGCTGGGGAAACGGTGCAAAAGCTCAACTATGCTTAAAATGTAATATATGCCACGTTGGCGCTAATCATTTTGTGATAAGTGGCGTGATTCCTTTAATCACCTATGAGAACTTTCAGGAGTTGTTAACATTTTCTTTCATTTGTACAGCAATGTCATTCTCTGTTTTTCTGAGGAAAGAATAACCCTCTGTTGGCTTATGCAAATAAATCATCTCTTAATGCACTTGAAACAGAATGATTCCCAAAGGAAGATGAGTGGCAAATCAAACTGGCTGCAAATGAAAGTAACCTCTCAGACCGGAGTTACAAATGTTTTATTCAGATGAACAAAGTGTCTTTATTTTAGCGCTTTAATCCATTTTCCTTTTGCCTTTTTCCAAATAGTACTATCATCCTGAAATGACAAGGATTGATCGTTAAATTACCGTTGCGTAACTTGCCTCATCGCTCCTCTGTAGCCAGTGTTTGATTGAAAGTTCAAGTCTTTTGATGGGTATTGCTAATATGGAATTTTTAAAGTTTTGGGCAATATATTACAATTTTTGACAAAAATGCAAACGGTTTGCTGCTTGGATGATTAACATTTAATTAATAGCTTTGCAAAAGAATCAAATGTGTTGTTTCTAATTAGTTAAAGGATTGTATTCTTAGTGCATCCCAACATGATAGATTTTTCCCAAATTGCCTTTGTACCTGCTTATTTAAAATTCTGAATGTTGCCTTTAATGTGGATAGCTTTTGCCGTCAGTGTTTTCGAAATCACTTAAGTTTCGCTTCTCTATTAGTCTGCCATGAATTACCTAGGGGATAATGCTTTGTAAACATTTATATAGTATTGTCCTATTTTTAATGCTATAGGAATGTCATTGTTATCATTAGAGAAAAAGGCACTTTTACCAAAAAAGTTCGCCAGATAAGCCAATATGTTTCTGTGAAACTGCCCTCCACCAGCTGTTGGATTATATAACTGTATTTATACTTGCAGTACTTATGGTGAAAGTTTTCTCAGAAAGGAAAAATGTAGCAGGTAAATGTTGTATTGCTTTTGCCAGTTTGCAGAGCTGAATGAGAGACAATTGGCTGCTTTTGCCTGTATGCATGAGCTTTTTTTTTTAATTTCTTCCCTGAACCTTGCTTTGCTGAGTGTATTGTTTCACTGTCTCTCTGCCAACACTGCGTGTGTTTCCATGTTCAGGAGGATTTTTGATGATCCAGCTCTCAGCTGCCAGAAGTGTAGTCAATGAACTGATGCTCCCAAGGTCATCCGTAATGCGCGTGGGTGTATTTCCTCGCTGTAAACTGTGTTCACAGCCATCCCAGGAAATGGAACTGGCTTTGATTTTTTGGCTTTGGCTGTAGCTTCAGACAAATCTGCCTCTTCACCTAAAGCTGTGGAGAGAGAAAGCGGACAAATATAGGGAAACAAAGAAGTAGAAACAATGCAATTTATAAGGCCAGTGGCTTTAATTAAAATCCCAGTGCAAAGTTTGCCAAATGCACGCACCACAGTTTATGCTAAAGTTTAGTAAAAGCGCATTTAAGCACTCATTTATTAAACAGTTGGTTTTTCAGGCAAGGGATAGTTGATGCTGGTAATATAAAAGATTCTTTTGTAACTCTAGATTGTAGTCAGCTCCGTTGTTATGCTGTTGGTTTTATTTATTTTATAATATTTACTTCTGATGCCAGTCAAAGAAAACACTAAATGCCATGAGGAATTTTAAAAAGTTTTTGAAAACAACAGCAATTCTGTGAATTAAAGTAACTTCTCTGTAAGACAAAAGATTAAGATCCACATATATATTTATGTTTGTATATGTGTGAATGTAATGTATGTATATTTATTAAGAGAGAACCTGCTTTTTTTTCTATGAATGGTCATGCAGACGGCCTTTATTTCTTTTTTCTTTCAAAAGACAAGGTAGTTTTGTATTTGGACATATTGAGGGCAAGCTTTGTGCTTAGTTTTGCGTGAATGGAAGCAGATAGCACAATCATTGTCATCATCTGGTCTGACTTGTTATGCTGCTTCTGTGCAATGTAGGAAGTGTTTGGGCTGGATTTCCCTGATGTATAAAATCATGTGGTACAGGCACCACTGTTGACATTAGCTGCTCCATAAAAGAAAGCATTATATTTGTCTGTGTGTTCACAGTGGGTTGCATATAATATACAAGGAACAAGCCTCATCAGCAGGGCACACAGGCGCTGGCAAGTCACGTTTATCTCAGTGGTGTTTTGGCTACAACCCCTTTGAGAGTCCAGATAAAGCCTAACGTGTCATATACTCTCATGTGAACCTTTTGTCCAGAAAGTAAAAACTACTGAAAGTCCCCAGTGTGAGTCTGTAGGTAGCTGGGGAGATGTAACCAGACAACTGTAGGCTGTTTTTATTGATTTCTTTCTTCTTTAAATTCAGGACCTATGACCGTGCTATCACCCAGTCAGCGACACAGAGGGACCATGACCTTGTTCTTGCTGAAGTCAATGGGAGTTTTGCTGTTGACTTCAACAAGAGCACAAGTCAAAGGTGAGAGAACTGGCTGCAGATCTTTAATAGAAAAAGCCTAACATGTCTTATTTCTTTTGGGTAATATTTAACTGTTTAGGTTTTTCTCTTTGGCATCTACTCAGAAAAGAGAGTTCTTCCCCATGGGAGTTCATTGCAGGACTAAAGTTGAAGTTGTATACCACTGCACAGCATTGCTTGGCTGCTCTCATAAGGATTTTATTAATTGGCATTATTATTTTAGGTGTTACAAATGAAGGATACAGAGAAACTGTGAGATTTATTGAAAGCTTTTTTTCCCAACAACATGGTATTAGTTGTGGTTTTAGAGATGCTGAGCACTGATGGCTGCTTAGTGTTCCTGACAATCAGGCCCATCTCTATGGCAAACAAGTAAGTAGCCAGATGGATCAGAGGTAAGACACTGCTGTGTCTGTGCACTGAAGATGTGCATCAAGAACAGAAATTGTCATCTGAAGGGGGCTTTTAAAGGCTTTTTTCAGGGTATGAGGACAGGCTTACTCCCAGTGATTTGTCCTTGCAATCCTGTGGAAACTTCTTAACCTGTTAACATGGGGATTCTTTCACATGACCCTGCAGGGGCCTGATTAGCAGCAAGAACCAAGATTTTTTTTTTTTTTTTTTTTTTTTTTTCCTCCTGATAAACTGCTGGCAGAGATATGATCAATTGAGCGAGGTGTTGAGAGCTAGCTAGGTGTCTTAGTATTTTTCTAGCTATACTGGCAGTTGTTCATCAAGGGTCTAAATATGCCACCTGAGACTTGGTAGAACTGAGAGTAGAATAGTTACAATGAAATCATGATTCATCCTAGGTCCTTATCCTGTTGCTAGGGTATGGGGCCATGTATGACTAATTCACAGACTGAGGTCCAGATTTAACAAATATTATTCCTATCACAGGATTTTTTTTAGGTGAAATTCGTACTTTCATATTCTGTCTTTGGCTGCATACAGGCTTCCTTTCTGAGTTTATGGTGATCACAAAAAAGGGTTTAATATGCAGTCTGCTCTGTATCTTGCTTCACTTTTGTTTCATTTGGTTACTTGGTACACCCCTTCCATTGCCTTCACATCCAGCTGGGGCAGCTCATCAGTGAACAGCCATCTTCTGTGATCAAATACCCTTTTGTGTAGTGCAGACGCAGGAGCTTCTACAGCCTTTAAGGATAACTCAGCATTTGGAGAAAAAAAAACTAGGGAAAAGCCAACTCTGTTGCCTCGTGCAGTCTATTCAATGGGTTTGTATTTTGAAGATAGCTTGTCAGAAGGACTAGAACTTGACTTTAACAAAAAAAAAAAAGTGGAGTGGGGGGACAGGTCACAGGACTCTGCTATACCTAAGAATGTCATGTTAATCTTTCTTACTCAAAGTAGTTTGCTTTAATCATGTTTGTCGAGGCTCAGGACTGTAGAAAGCATCAACAAGTGTTATATCCTGTTGCTGCTGTGACCTGATCAGTAGAATTTGATGCTGTGTAAAGCACTATTGGGTTTTTCTTTCTTTACTCTTGCTGGTATTTTGAAGAAGGTGAATACCATTATAGTGTTTCATTTATTGGAAGAATAAGCAGGTGTATGCTAAGTGACGTGCCCAAGACATGCAACCTGTTAGTGCTAAGGACTAGAACAATAATTGGATTGTCTTGTATTCTTTATGTGCATATATATGTGAAAAGTACTTCCTAAGCTACTTGAAAGGAAATGCAGGGGAGGGGTCTTAGGGACTTGTTTTCCATAATACTCTTTGCCTTTTGAGTACTAATTTTTTCCAGTTTTAATTAATGTAAGAGAAAAGAATGAATAGAGTAACTTTTTAAAAAATGTTGTTCCAGTGTTCAAAAGAAGTGGAAAGCATCCTCTGAAAAATCCTGGCTGTTCAGAAATCCAGTTCAGTTTCAGTAGCTGTATCTGATCCAGAGCCTTCCAGTTTTGCTTTAAGGATGTGAAGTTATTGACAATCCTACACATCCGTGAAAGGATAAGTAAATGAATTGTTATTGAGGAGTGTTGAAAGAGGTGATTGTCATAGAAGAGTTACAAAAATGTTAATGTCAGGATTGACAAGGAAGTAATTATACTTCAGTAGCTTCATGTTCAATTGATGTTTACTGGCAGGAAATCTGGAGAGTATTTCACAGGCCTATAGCCTGCCTCCTCCTCATTCACATTTTCTGCCTCTGTCTCTTCTCTGTCTTCTGGTCTCGTTTGTCCCTTTCATGTATGCACACTTGTATGCATATTCTCTCGGGGCGGGGGATGTTCAAAAGCTGCAACCCTCTTTCTCCTTTCACTGGATGTAAAAAGATTGTTTCATTCCGATTAGAATTGAATTCAGTTCATTGGAAGTCATTATCAGTTATGAGAAAAATATGGGCCCTATTCTGACATTTCATGTGCTTTCTGTGCTTTCGGTTATCTGTGGTTTAAATGGCAGGGGCAAGAGGGAAGTTCTCAGTTTAAAGTATGCAATGTGGGTGTCCTCTCAACTTCCTGAGAATTTATTAAGGCACTTGTCAGAAAACTGCAAGCGTTGGGCTCATTTCCCACAAGCAGGTAAAAATACCAGAGAGAGGAATGACTGGGGGAATCGGTGTGATGGTTTTGGTTTTATTTATTGATTAAAATTTTTCAAGGCTGGAGTTTGCCATGACTGGGAAGTTGCATATTCCATCTGGTTCAAAGCTGTAGGTGCTGACATCCCCAAAATCTTCCCAGGTCCTGTCCCTGTGTGTCCAGGAATTCATGCCATTTCCTTCATTACCTAGTAAGAAGGCCATCTTTATAGTATTGTGTGAATGAAAAGGTTTTCCTCAGAGCCATCTACTTACTCCTCTTTTGGAGCTTCTGAGGTTTTAATTTGGAGTACCTTGCAGCTGCAAGATGTGCATGGGCCAGCACCAGTAGCAACGGAACTTGGAGATTTTTTCATATATTTGACACCAATATCCCCAGCCTATTTATGGAGGAATTACAACAGTTGAATCTTGCTACTGAACTGCCTGGGCAGAAGATACAGGTAATTGTTTTGCTATTTAGTGTACCAAAAATGATGTATTCGCTGTGATATGACGATCCCTTCTGGCTGGGAAGCTAAGGGGCAATAGGAATGCCCCTGTGATGAAGGGCTATTTCAGGTGAGGGATGCTTCTCCCAGCTGCTCGCCAAAGCAGCTTGGGCAGAAGAGACCCAAAAGGTCCAAAAAACTTGAAAGCTGCAGAGCAATTCCTGACAGTGACACCTTCCCCAGGCGGCGGCTGCTGCTGCTGCAGAGACCACGAAGGTAAAGCAGCTTCAGTCCTGAGGCACTTAGTCCTATTTAGCGTGCATCTCCTATGGCAGAGGTTGGTTCTTTCTGTATTAGGTCAGGGCTAGCTACCACAGGAGAGTGTGTTCTTTCCCTTTAGGAACCGGGGTATGAAAAACAAATGCTGGACCATGCTGAGCACCTGTAATTTCTGTTGATGGTGGCAGCAGTTCTCCATAACCAGCTTTACGAAATAATCAGCTGGCAGTTTACAGACATAAATAGCTGCAGTGCTAATTTTTAGAGGTGCTCAGCACCATCTGCTCTCATAGGACTCACCTTACTGAAGAGAAGGTTAAGTGGCTATTTAATCATGGTCTGTAAGTACCCACTGAGGGATAAGATGTCTGGAGCAAAGGACTCTAAGCTAGCAGGCAAAACCACAAGATCCAGCAGCTGTGAGTTGGAGTCAGCAAAGATCAAACAGGAAATGCAAGACATATTTTTAAGTGAGGGTAATTAGTCCTTGGAACAACTTGCTGGTGGACGTGGTGAAACTGTCCATCACGGCAAGTGTTTAAATTGTGTCTTACGCTCTATTGCAATCACAAGTAGTTGGGCTAGACAGAGAGGCTTGGTAGGGAGAAACGCTGTGACCTGTGTCATGCGGGAGGTCACACAAGACGGTAATGTAACCCTTCCAGCTGTAAAGCAATACACCTGGAGTCCAGGGTGCTCCGCTAAACCCACCAATGCAAGAGGAGGAGAATTTCTTACAGCGCCTCTCCAACTTCCACAATTGGCTTTCATCCTCCAGTGAACTACAAAAGTCTTTTTGTGTGCAGAAGATGTATAAACCCTACAGGCGGACAGTTACATTACTGAGCTGGGAAATAACAATCCAAGTCCCCGATCTGTGTCAAGCAGGGCAAGTTTTTTCATCAGAAGCTGTAAAATTAGACAATGTATAGAATTGAGTCCAGCTCTCCCACCTTCATAGCTACTGACCTGTTGACTTAAATACTTTAGGTCTACCACCGAAAGCTGGTTTGAAGAAGTATGTCTCTATGAAATGATTAGGCTCCAATCAAATGTGGTATTTTCATTAAAATTTCCAATTAGATCATGTGCTCAGGACCTGTGAAACTCCGCTTTGAGTGAACAGGAAATGAAACAATCACATCATGATTCCGGCTGGAAGAAGTTTTGCTATTTCATTGAAGGGATAATGCAGTTCTGCAAGTGGAGGATTAAGCAGGACAAACTTCTTGGGGGGTGGGGGGAGATGTTTTGTTGGGGATTCAAAAGAGAGAGGCCAGCTGGGGCAGGCAGTGAAAGGTCTTTCAGTTGCAGGGCATGCTGTGAATAAAGATGTAGAGGATCATGGGAGAGTGCGGCGGAGGAGGGAGGGCGAGCCTTG
Organism: Aquila spilogaster; assembly: GCA_024606505.1. Classification (NCBI taxonomy): domain Eukaryota; kingdom Metazoa; phylum Chordata; class Aves; order Accipitriformes; family Accipitridae; genus Aquila; species Aquila spilogaster. Next base: position 38,732,042 of record JANHGO010000073.1, on the reverse strand, counting down.
CGTGCTCTGCCCGAGTGAGCTTACCAGCTGGGATCGCTGGACGTGGCTTATCAGGCTGTGGGTTCAGGTCAGCGCATGCAGTGCTCGTTTCCATCCAGGAAACGGAGCCAGAGGATATGAACAGAAAGACCGAGATCCTACCCTCTTGCTCCTAGAATACAGGATGCTTTACACTAAATTAATTATGATATGTTATTACTGGAGTCCACATAAGTTCTTAGACTTGTGTGTGTTGTTCTGTAGGGTGTTTGTAGGGGGTGGTTGCCAAGGCTTCGGTTTTCGTTTATCTGATGTTTTTTGGATTGCTTTCTTGATGCTGAGAAAACATCTGCAATCCCAACTCCCTGAACCTGTAGCAGGAAGGATACTTTCTGTTTGCAGCATGAGTTTTGGTTAGCTCTCTGTTTTTTGGCGTTGATAATAATCACTCTACAGATACACCCGTTTTCTGATGGTGAACCACTGTGTTTGTCCCCTGTATCTGAAATCTTTATACACGTGGCTAGCACTTGAATCAGATCCAGTTGGTGGGTCAGCATTGCCTGGGATCTAGTAAATACATCACTAACACTCTCCCTTTTCCCCTTATTCTCCCCCAAAAGTGACATGAGGGTGGGAAGAGAAGTTAAAATTCAACCTCAAGACAGGTTGAAAAGAAAAAGAAAAAACTGTCTTGGGCTCCTCAGCATTTCGGTTTGTTAGGCGCTGCTAATTGCTGCCCATGGAGGGTTTAGCTCCACAGGCAAAGCATTTTCGTTATCAATGTTGCTACAGAGCGCTGGAGCTTTCTTTAAAGCTGTAAAGAAAATCGAGGGGGTTTAGAGATGTAAGCTTCTTCTAGAACCAACTGTCACTTGTATGTTGCACTGTTAATACTAATAAGTTAATACTGTATATGCCTGGAAACAAATGCTTTTTCATTAATACTGAGAAAGTCTGGAGGCTATTCGATTTGTATGCTTGCTTGATGAAATTACAATATATCGGTGGTCAAAAGGATGTTACATGGTAATTTACATGACACTCGGGGCAAATTGGCGAGCAGTTTTAGCTGACATGCGTGGTAAAATGTGCAGTGGTTACAATATTTTTTCGTTCCTTAATTTGTCTCTGAAGTATTACATGGGTTTTGATTTTGCACAGGCAATTTAGAACTCAAATATTTAGATTTAGCCTTTTGAATCATTTGGTATGCAGGGTTTTTTTCTACGTCTTTTAATCATGTCTGAAACCATTTACAAAGTTTACAAAACGATTTATAAACTATGCAAGAAAAGACATAATCCTCAATAGTGGGATGATTTTGGACAATATTTTCTGCATACAAGATTTGTCCTGTGTTAGAGAGGAGTCACAGAAGTCCACTCATCACAGGAGAACTCTATTGTGGTCTCAATGTCCAATCAGAGCCAAATTTGGCCAAATCCTGCTTTTTTTGAGAGCAGCCGTGTTATTTAGCAGCATACTGCTTTGCCTCCTAGTTGAACACAATCTAGCGTATCAGTAACAGAAGATCAAAAATAGTATCCTCAAAGCTTGCACTGGAAGTCTCCGAAGAGGTCTGCAATCTTCTGCCCCCCCTCCCCCCCTTCCACAGAGAAATATTAGAATAAATTGTTCAAATAAGGTGTGCCCAGGGGAAGGGGGCATTGATGGCTTCGTGTCAAAGAAGAATATACACAAACTCGATTGTGGTCAGGTAACCACAAGTAATTTGGACTAACATCTGGCATGTTATATGTATGGGCTTCATCTGCAGCTATTATCATCAGGGGATTAGGATGGAGAGGGAGGGAGAAAGGACTAGACTTGATTGGCTTCTGTGTTTTGGCTAAGAAGATTTAAACTTTGTGAGAGACATCTGCTTTATTTCACAGAAACAAAAAGCAGATGGGAAAGAGGATATAAAACAGTAAAGTTTATAAAATAGTAAGGTGTAAGGTTAACAGGGATAGCTATGTCTGCTGTTGAGATACCTGTGTATTTCTTTGAATAAGATAATATACCATTAAAAAAAGATTTAATAAGATTTGTATTCATTATCAATAATGCAGTTGTAATTGTTCTAATATTGCCTATCTACCACATTTACAGGAAAAGATTTATTTTTGCTGACGTACATTGAAAGAAAAAAAGCTGGATCAGCAGTAATAGGATAAGTGGATCTGTTTTGAAATATGTGAAAAAATATTATGACGCTGCCAGTAGCATCATTTAAGTGGGTGTTCCCATTTTAAGGCTGACTGGGTGAGAGTTGCTTCTGCCAACAGATGCTCGAGCAGACTTAACCCATCCCCTTGCGAGCCTCATAGCTGAACTTGCTTTGCCTAAGTGCCCTGTGCCTACCACCAGCGCTGTCAAAACTCCTGTGTTCCAAAGTGAACAGTCCCAGTGAACTTCAGGGACTGTTGGCAAAAGCTTCGCTGACCTTATTTCAGCAAGAATTTTCTCTGGTTTAGGAGAGAGAAAGAAAGGTTATTTCTAACCCTTTCTGTATTGCAAGACCAAGCAGGCTGTCATTCAGTTGAATCTCTAACTATGTGAGTTAAATGAGAAGAAAGCAGCTGTAGTCATGCTCTGTTTCGATGCCAGGCCAAATACGGTATTGGAGTGACTCAAAGTAATACACAGCCAGTGCACTGATAATTCAAGTCTGGATCATTTGCACATTCATTTGAGAAGGATCCCTCAAACCTTAGCTGTAAAGCCCTGGGTATTCTTGCAGCTTTAGACATAGTTTGAAGGAGCTCAGAATATCAGGATTTCACAAACATTGAAATAACTGTTGTGAGGTGGTTTCTGTAAAAACTTTTTGCTGGGTAGGTGATGCATAAAGTTGCATACTTGCCTATATGTTGCCGGGAGGCAGCCCCAGTGTAGCTGTTCTCAGGAACACCGGATCTATCCTACAGCTTAGCCTGTTGCAGAGGCACAAAGCTGGCACTTCTGCACCTTAGTCACCTCTGGGACTCAGCCTAGCAGGCATGTTCAGACCGTCCCCAAAGTCCAGTGCAAAACACAGCAGCTGCCTGTGTGTATGTGAGAATCATGGGGAAGGAGGAGAGAAATATCCTGCTGTGTTTTTGGATGTAGCATCCCTGGATTCTGCGTGGTCCTAGTTTGACTGGTAGCTCCCAGGCATGCTGAGCACTCTCCATCGCGAAGCTTTTGGGTTATTTATCCTGTCAAAACTGCAGATTTATGGCTCCCAAATGCTGGCTTGCATCAAAGGGGGAACTTAGGTGAGGCTCGGCCGCCTCTGGCCAGGAGTCACACTGTCACCTCCCCACAAAGCCCAGTGCAGGTTTTCCCTGCAATGGTTAAATCCTCCCAGCACCCTGGGCAGCTGAAGTCACTGCTCAGAAATTTTGGCAGCCTGATGTTTTATTACTGTTTCTGCAGAACTTTAATGAGAAACATTTAGTGTGAACTTCGTGTATTATGTTTGCTCAGTCATATGCAACAAGGCTTTTAGGAAGAAAAGTTTTGTGTATCTTCATAATAAATGTGTGTTTCTGTGTGTGATGAAGAATGAATGCACATGTTGAGGCAAGAGCCCAGGCACATACGTATGTGCATATATCTCCTTTCTTTTATGTTCTGATATCATCATGCTGTATTTTTGGATGAGATAGACTTGCATGGTTCTGGACTAAATATTTTATTTTTGTTAATGTACTAAGCATATTTATAAATGTAGTCACTGAAGTATGTTTTAAAATTATATCTAAGTATTTATTTATATGTTCACTAGCTTTTTATATTCTAGACTATTTTAATGACAGTATTCCAGATATATGTGCTTGGCTATTCCTTTTCAAGAAAAATGAGGAGTTAAAAAATTAAAAAAAAAAATTAAAATTCTTGTGACGTTAGAAATGTGGTGGGTTTTTTTTTTCCCAGTGGTCCCACTGACTTCAGTTGACAATTTCTAATAAAATGCAAACATCCAGTCCCCATGTTCAGTGTGAGAATTAAATATGAATGTGACATAAAAGCATTTAATTCAGATGCTATTTAAGCTCATCTTGTCTTTAATAGCAATAGAATCAGCATGTTTCCATTGGTTTGCAATGCTTTGTAGCCTCTTTTTTAACAAGTGTAGGTTCTTGGTGTTTATAATAGTAAAATATGTATTTGCTACCACCAGAAATACTGTATTTCTGGCAGTAACAAAAATCTGAAACATTTCAAGGTGAAACATTTCAGAGCTATGGGAGGCTTTGGAAAAAGCAATGAAATTTCTTTTTAGGCTTTGTAAACTTAACAGTGGTTTAATGGGTGATATGTTTTGACAGGATATGTAACCTGCGTGCGTTTCCTTAGTGAAAGGTATTTTTAGTGGTGGGCGCTAATTTAATTTATATTCTAACAGCTAAATTATAAACCTAGGACACAATTCGCATTAATTATGTCTCAGTTCAAACTCTAGTTCAGGTATGAATTGTCAGGATGACAATAACAAATAGAGTGTATGCTTGCTGCATTAAATCTTTGTTGGACTCTGCGCAGGGAACCTGGATATTAATTCTTGACTCACAACTTTGTAGTGATAAAAATGGATTCTGTACGCGTGGCTTTTTTAAACCAAAGAATAACCTGCTCAATGAAAAGTAAACTAAAGTAAACTGAGAGTCTGCCAGAAAATCCTGCAAGTTTGGGGAGGGACAAGGAGGCAAAATGTCTTTGAGAAGCAGGGTGGGTGGGGTGGGGTGGGGTGATTACAGATTGAGGTTTTTGTGTTTTCTCTACTTACGACATGCAAGGCAGTACGTTACTAGTCATGGCAACTCAGAAAATGATCTTCCAGTAGAAAAAAGTGCCACAATTACTGAATATGGGTGAAAAGACTGTCATCAAATTAATCTAATTCTGCACAACACGGAGTTCATTCCCTTTCAGGAGAATTCTGGAAACTGGCTGGATTTCAAGCTATGTTTTAATGCAACTTTTTGGCTGCCTGCCTCCTCTGAAAGTCAAGGGTCACTGCTCAATAATTGAGTATAAATACAGTCAGTGTAGTAGGCCTTTATTTCAGTCATGCAGAACCAATTTTTAGTTTGATGGTATCACTGTTGCATACTTTTAATTGAAACCGTTGTGAGAACACTGACGTAAATCTCATTATTATTCTGTTTTTCCTGTAAGCTTATGGCACTGTCTGACTTTGATATTGCTGTGATCACCAGCACTAATATTCAAACATAGATGTATCCCCAAGTTTGGGAAGTTGGATGAGAATTACCTTTTGATGATTAAAACCAGAGTACCACTGTATTCATTAGCCTGTTAATCAAATGCTTCTGCTAATGCCAGTTGTTACAAAGATTTAATAGGTTTAACATGGGGCTGTGGCACAACCCCAGCAGCCCTTAGTGCTCTTACTGGATCTAAATATTCATCCTGGCAAATAGACCTAATGTTTATTCCGTAGTGATCGCTTCTTCCTGCTCCCCAACAAAAAGAAGCAAACCTCTAGTGTATGTTAAACATTTCCATCAAACCAATATTTTTAAAATGACAAGAGCTTTCCTTGAAAGTCTAGTTTTCTACCTTGTTAAAATTAACAGTTCTCATTAATAAGTCATCTGTAGAAGATAATTATATCTTTCATAAAGAGATTTTTCCCTATACCAAAGCTGGAATTTCAGAACTGATGCAAGAACGTGAATAGTTGAGTTTTATGTTGACCTTTGGGTCTCCTCCCTTTTTAAACCGATCTTACTGTGTCTGCTCAGGGCAGACCTGGTTATTCCCTTTACTTTTTAATACTTACATGGCAGTTACCATTTTTGTCACCTCCTACTGCTTCCTCTTTAGTCGGTAAATATAATTTAAGATACTAAAATCCACCTGTAGCTGTTCACCATCCTATTCACTTTAAATGGGTGACACTCCCTGTTGGAAAAATAAATTTCCAGGTTTCTTTCTGTGTGCTGAGTGTATTGTTAAATATTTGAATGTTCTCAATATTTAATGACTTAGGTTTTTCAAAGGCACACAAAAAAGCTGACAATCCTTTTGTTTGTTTATAAGTAGTAGGCTCAGGTAGGGTGATTATATGTTGTGTCAGTAGCAGCATGAAAGGAATGTTTGGGAAGACTCTGAAATGTAAATTTGGTGAATAGCCTACCAGGAGGGAACAAAGATGGGGATTATAGGAAAGAATTTGCAAGCAAAGACAGATTAGAGGGACTTTGTTTTTCTCATTACTTTCTGTTCCTTCAGGAGATCAGCTACAAATCACCCGAAAAACTCAAGAATCCACTTGCAGGCTCTGTGCACTTGAAACTGTGTTGGAGTTTTTTCTTCCCACCCCTCCCTCCAATATGAGACTAATTGGAAAGAAGTGTATCTGCTGTGTGCATGCTGATGGGTAGTATAGATCTGCACACTTTATATAACACACTAACTTTTTAGTTGAGTCTTCCAATATTGTTATTGTTCCTCTATGGGGAGAACTAGGCCCAAACTCTGCTCTGGCCTGCGTGAGCTCAGAAGCTATCTGGGGAAGCATATTTCTCTGAAATTTGTGTACTAAATGGCTAGGAAAATACATATGGATGTGAATTTCATGGATGGACTCAGTTTCTTAGTAGGAAAAGCAGTGACAGGACATGAATAACCTACAATGGTTGGGGTCTTGCTCTCCCTTCTACTTCTGGCTTCTGGGTACCCCCAGGCTGGGGAACACGTTTACCTTCTGTGGTCTCTGTGTGTATGTAGTCTTAAATTGGACCAAGCTTTACTCTTAAAATTAACATTTTTTTCCCTACTGAAGCCTTCGGCAAAGATCCCCAACACTTGTAAGCAGTACTAGGTCTGTTCTCTAGGAATTGTTGTAAGCAGCTTAGTTCACGTTGTGAGGAAGGAATTTTGTTTCTAGCTTTAAGGAGCTGCAAAAATCTTCTCTTCTTGGCACGGAAAACCCACCAGGCCTGAAATCTCTTTTCCAGCTCAGCGTGGTGATCAGGCAAAGCTCCATGTCGATCACTGAAGAACACCCAATTACAGCACAAATTTCCTAATTCCGTCAAAAGTAATTTATCTAATGGCTTGACCAGCAGTTTAATTGCAGCTTGAGATTCACATTAGGTAATCTGACCAGACAGGTAGAACAAATTAAAGAAATAACATGGTGGAATGGGGTAGGTTGGTGGAGTGTAGCTTGCTGCTCCCTCATTTCCCTTCCAACTGCGTGAACACCAGTCTGAATTTCTCTGGACCCTCTGTCCCTGCTTTCATCAGGTGTCAGTTGGCAAGCAGTTGTTGGGACTTCTCAAAACCCAATCTGTAGGGAGACAGGGGCTTCCACTTTATTTCACTGGTGATGATTTTTAAATGACTGACTCCTCTTGCCTACTGATGTCTGGTGGTGTGTGACTTCCCCCTGCTCTGCCCCTCGGGTTCTGATTTGGCACTGAAGCTATAATCCTTCGTCACCACAGAAGTTACAAATTTCTCATTATGCATTCACTGTAGGGTCTGCAAGAGTGAGAATTTCCTTTTTGAAATTGTACGTTGATAAATTTCATGTGGATTGTGTTCTGCAACAATCCCTATTCTGATTTTTTCTTTTTTGCACCCTTATTTTAACTCCCGCTGTGGTTTGTGTTGAGGAAGAAGGTCTGCCATTCCGTGCAATACATACACTTTCAAAACCTCTTGTGTCTTATTGTACTTGGACATCTATGAGATACTCAAGTTTTGTTCACTAAAAAGCACTTATTTTGAGCAAGCTTTGAAATTTGCAAGGCATAATTTACTCTTTTTTGTTTGTGTGTTATCAAATTAGCACAGCTGAATTTACTATAAATGCAAATTAAGTTTCTGTTGTAAGATATGTAGCAATTGAACTTAGTATTTCAATTCTTTGCTTTGCATTTGGCTATGTAATGTAAGAGATAACAAATACATGATAGAATCTGGTGGTTTGGCATAACCAGAGATAATATAAAGGCCTACTGAAGTATTTGTTAGTGGGAAACCAAGTTTTTCAATCTCTCCTTCAATGAAAAACACAGAACAGCATGATTTATATCTTAAGGAACTATAGTTTATCTTACAGTGGTCATCAGACTCTCTACAAGTTTTTTGCATTATATATTGCCTATAGATTACCTTGCTACTTTGTTTGCACTAGGGAAATTGAGATTGGTAAATATACCATTCTTCTTGTTAGAGAAACACAACTTAATAAAACGTAAAGACTTCATACAGATTGACAGATTAGTATTGAAAATAGCTTAGCGTTCCAGTCCTGGCATGCCTAACTTTTGATGGTTTAAACAAAAACCGTGGGTTTTTTTTTCCTCCAGTTTTTAGCAAGATTGGCTTTTTTGGCTCCTTGTGCTTGAAATAAAATCCTTCTTTATTCTACATGTATAAGGTTGGCTCTCAAAAAAACCAAAACAAAACAAAAAAACATGCTATGAAGGTATTAGCTGGTGATAAAAAGGCGAATAAACATGTCCTTAGGTATTCAAAAACATTAACCATAGTTTGCCTTAAGCATTGTAATTGTCATTCACATTCTTTTCTGTTGAAAAGATTTTATTCATCTATTGTATTGACTTTACTCCTGAAAATTATACTTTTTGCTGATAATATACATGAATTCATGAAATCTGCAATTAAGAGACATATTTGCAGGCAACAGACCTGTGCAATGCTTCAGTATTCCATTTAAAAATAAAAACTAAAAATAATTGCAGAATATGATAGCATAGCAATTTACATTAAGTATAAACCAGGACTTAGATGCAGAGCTCATAAATATAGCACTGTTATTTGGTTTTTAATTGTGTTGGAACTTACTGGAATTTCTACTAAATCTACAGCGCTGCCAGAGTGCCATCAGGCATTGAACTTGCAAACGCACAGTCTTTTATGTGATGTCTGAATTGGAGTGGATCACTTTGGCTTTAGTGACTCTTGACATTTTTCTCTATATGAGTGCGTTGTTTTGGTTGTATTTGTAAACTCTTCCTGGGATTTCAGTTTACCCAGTGCTTCAGGACAGAGAGTAACTGGCCAACATTTTCAAAAAAGCTTTTGCCATTATGAAGTATGGAAAAACCCTCTTCTCTGCATGTTGGGATCTTTCAAAGTAAAACAGCATTATAATCAAAGATCATGATCATCTCTCTAGCTCCAATGACAGGGTTTGGGGGATCTGAACATCTGTCATCTAACTCATCCCGATAATTTCGGCATTGAGCAGGGAGGGCTCTGTACTGAGCAGAAGCATAGTGCAAGACACGAATAATCTGTAATTGTGAGCCATCCAGACAGCCTTGCATCTAACTCACGGCAGTCCTGTCAGGAACTTGCTATAGTCATTATTTTTTCCCCTTATTCACAAAATACATTGTCTTAGCTTCAATGCATCTGTACTGGAAATGTCCACAAAACTTCCTCCAGTGTGGTCAGAACAACAAGCTTTGCCTTTGCACCAAGGCAGCTGGTCCTCTAAATTTGCCTTTCATTGCAGTGCTTTGAGTTTTAAAATGAAAATAAAAAGTCTGCTCCTGACAGCAGGTGGGTGTATCCTCTGGTAACGGCTTGAAAAATTCTGGAGTCTATGGATGTGGCTGGACAGGGCATGGGAATTTTTTTAAACGGTTCTACTAAAATCGGTGCTGCTGGTGCACAGTTGTTCATTTTAATATAATATAAAAGCTGTCAATAACTACTGCTCCAAAATCTTGCACTGAAGGACTATCTTGTTTGGCTTATTTTTGTAGTAGGAAATACTGTTTCTTTTCCTGAAATACTAGTCAGGTTCTTTCAAAGGGATGGCCAAATGATGGGCGGGGGGGGGGGAGATATCTTCAAAGTCATGATAGCATAAATACCTGTTTCTACTGAAAGTCAACAGATATTTAGCTCCTCCCCAATACCAGACATTTTTGCAAATGTCTAACTGAAGTAGGAGAGGGACGAATCCAGCTCGGTTTCCAAGTGGCGTGTGTTCACAACATGTGAACACATGAACTCATGTAGAGAGCCCTCAAAGCCAATGACATCTGGCAAAAATGCTGCCAGAAAGTCAAGGAGTAATTGGTACAGAATTGAGCTGAGACTCCAGTGCTTCAAGTGATCCCAGCTGGGACATGGGTATGATAATAAAGCAAAACATTTTCTGTCACCGGTCATTCATTCTGTGATTCAGCAAAATGCCTCAGTCCTTTTGCAAGCACTGAAGTTCACGATTGCAAATCTTCCCTAAAAATAAGGGAAAGAAACTCTTGTCTTTTGGGTTTGGGTCTATCAATGTTTTCTGTGATGGTATTTTCAAATGCTATATGTGTTTACCATACTGGCAACCTTTCATGTGCTACATGGTCAGTCCCCGGTGTCTGAACCCTATAATTAAGCATCTGTCAACCCTGTAACCATGTCATCATCTCCAGGATGGCATTCTTCCCTATGTGCTCAAAATGTTTTATCTTTAAACTTCATTCTTCTAACTGTATAGTTCTGTTTCTCATGATGAAATTGCCACGTAATTATTTATAATAATAGTATTCTACAATATTGTTTTCACGTGAGCATAAATGCACAAGAGTTTTTAAAAAAGAGCTTTTATAAACAACCTCAGTATATGTAGTCTAATAAATCAGATGGTGGATATCACGTTGATCTCAGTTCATTCAGTCAAAAATTGAGAGTCTGATTCTTGGTAAGTGGTGGGAATGCTATAATACTAGCTAGTGCCTGAGAAGAGGAAAACTACCGTTCATCACTGGGTTTAATAATGGCAGTTTGCCTTCTCTCAGGGTGAGTGGTCCAGTGTTGTTAATCATGTCAAGCGTCTCTGATTTATGTTTAGTGTAACACTTTTTTGATGTAAGGCTTATTATCTATTCAAAACCACAATGGTTCAAGGGTGGGTATTAAATTACTAGATGGGTTTGAATGATTTACTCTTACTTTGCTAGTGTTGAACTGCTCAAAATCTGGTACAAAAATGCTTCTCTCCAGAAACTCATTTTTATTAATACATAGTCCATAAAGGTGTGGGATGTGGTATATTTTATATTTAAAATTGTATGAAACCAATGTCAAAAAGAAACTTGATATTAAGTTTAAAATCTAGTTCAATATTGAACAACGTCACTGGCAGATACTCGTACTTGCATCTGACTGACTCTAGTAAAATTTAAATGATAAGACATGGTTACAAGCTCTGCTGGATGTGTATGTGTGTCTTTGCAGTTGGGCATTTATTTCAATATGTGGATGAATTCTGTGGAACTGACTGGTTTCCATGTTGCTCGCAGTATCTAATTTTGTTTTTTCTTACACATGAGCAAAAGAAAAAAAGCAAAGGATTTTTCCCTTTGGTCATTTTTGTATACAGATGCCATTTAAACTAACTGGATTAATTTTTTGAATACTAGATCTATGCAAAGAAACAATGTTTTAAAATGCATAAGCCCTCCTGGCTTCAAAGCATCAAAGAAAAACAGTACTGTGCCTGCTGCCTTGGTACACTGCCCTGCTTTTGCCCTAGCATAGTTAGCTTTATTTTCTCTGTGACAGCTTTTTGGGCTAATGTGGGTAAAGAGCTGGTGGAACGCAGCGGAGCATCGGGCCCAGATCTGAACACGGTGGCGGTTGCCAGAGAGCTGGTGGTGCCCAGGGTCACTGCTGAGTCCCGCTGGCCCAGGCTGTGCCCCGCAGTGAGGCTATTTTCTCTTGACGTGCCAGCCAGGGAATTATTCTGTGGAGGTATTAACTCAGCAAAGAGAATTGACCTCCTGCTCTTTAGCAGGAATATCAAGTCGCTGGATAATAGTATTGTGTGCTTCCACTAACAAGGAGGTTGATTTAAAGTCTTATCAGTTGATGTTCCCACGTGGACCTATGCCAAGGAGCCTTCGTTGAGAAAACTACCGAGCTAAAATGGAAATAATATGCGCTAGGGGGGAATAGCAGCTGTATAAAAATATTCATAATGGTTTGTGTTTAAATAACACACTGCAGCATCTTTCGACGGATGCATATTGTGGGTAATAAAGTAAACACATTAGGTTAACTGTTGTAGATGGAGGTTATATGCCAATGAAGCAAACTCTTCTGTCCTTTGTGTAACTTATTTATATGGCAGTGCCTCATGGATGCAATCTCGCCGCATTGCTTCACATGACGCTGTTCAGCCCTCAGGAGCAGAGATTCATCTTTGCAGTTAAAAGGGAAGAAAAAAAGCTGCTGTGCATGTGTGGTCCCTCTCACAGGTCACTAGATGACTGTGGCAGAGCTGTAATGGTGGAAGCAGGACGGTTTGCTAGGCAAGTCTTTCAGAGGAGCTAGCCAGTGCAGCAGCTGCTGTGTTTGTCAAAGATTTGTCTGTCTATAATAGCATCCCATATTTGAGAGAGCATGTGGATCTTGGTTTATATTTGATGCCTTTTGGTGCATCAAAGTCTGTGTTGTTTGCTCAGCTGGTATCACTGAGTGCACTGGTACAGGAGCCGGTGGGGCAAAACTCACCTGCGGGTAATCAGCTTTGGAGGATCAGAGCCCACAGATTAATTGTGGCTACGGAAGAATGAGTTTCTTCTTTTCTGTTATTGTCGCTTCTCGCTTGTGTGAATAGATGGTGACTATTCTGATGGCCATGCACTTTTTCAGCATGCTGTCTGGTTTCTGAATTATTTGCTTAAAAGTATGTAATAGCTTACATCAAGCCAACAAATAGTTCAACAAATATGTTATTCTGTATTGATGTTAAGTTTCAATTTTTCTGCTTCTCCTTAATGTCCCGCTCCCCTTGTTCTCTCACTTTCACGTAGCTTTGTTATGGTTGCATATGTTTATAACTATCCACTACGTATGTGTCTATTACTGGATGTTCTCAAATATTTCCTAAAACGGTATGTCATTATTTCCTACTCTTTTTTGTAGGGATAGCAAGGATAGATGGCAAATAATGGCTTGTTGATGGCACTCAGTCCTCTGTGTGCACGTTTGCGGAGAAGCATAGGTAGATGTCCAGATTCATACAGGTGTTCAAACCCCAAACAAGAACAATTGCTTTAATTGCTCACTCTCCTTCATTCATTTTCCTTAAGATACTGATACAAAATCCCATTCCTCCGCTAATCTCCTTACACATCCTGTATTGGATTTCGTAACTGCTCTATAACTTTTACAAGAACTAACAGATCATCAGACACTTGTAATCAAAGTGCTGTTTCTTTCCAGTTGGTTACACAGTGCAGTCATACAGCATGAGTATCGTAAAGCTTTTAACAGGCTAATGGAAGAGAAAAGGAAGCTACAAGAAAACATGCCGAAAATGCACCGAGTGCAACAGAAGTACACCTTAGTCCAGTGCTGTGAGGGGTAAAATACTGCGCTTTTCAGCTAATAATCTGGAATCCCATTATCACTGAGCCGTAAACTGAATTATTGGTGACGTACAGGTGGGATTATTCTATCTACTTTTTGTACCGTATATCCAAAAGTTGACACTTAATTATTTTGTCCCACAGTAGATCAAGTTTTACAGCCGCAACAAAAGATTAGAACGGTTTTATATTGGGGACATTCAGAGGATAAACAGCCCTGTATTATAGGAGGGAACGGCAGTCAGCTGTGTTGCCATCTGGGAGAGAAGCATTGAAGTGCTATTAATATTTAAACCTTTTAGATTTTTTTTTTTTAGAGTTGGTAACATTCCTAAAAAACTGATTATAACGCTGTAGTAAATTTTGGTGTCAAGGAATGCTGCAAACAGTATTGCAGCAACAATTAACGTGGCCAGAACTATAATCTCATTTGCTTTTGAGGTATCTTCTTCAAACACTAGCGCAGCGAGAGTAAGAGATCAGATCAGGTTGCATGTATGGCAATAAATCTACTGTGTTGCATAAATACTTTCCATTTGACACAGAAGAGGACAGTGCAGACTCTCTTCTCCATCTCAACAGAGCTTATCCATATTTATTTCAGCTAATCTGTTGATTCAATGTGGTAATCACTTAAATATCCTAATTGGCTAATTTTATTATTATATTCACTGCTAATGTGCTAATTGTTTTATTTCTGGGAAAAATGTAAAAAATGCTACTCAATATTGATTTATTTATCCTCTGCTCCATTTGTTTTTATTAAAATATGGTTTGATTTAATTCTGTATTTCAGAAAATCATTATCATACATAAACATGTTAGTGAAGAAGGGTAGGGGCAGAGTGAAAAAGGGGGAGGTGCCATTATAGAGAAGAGATATGAATACGTGGTAGAAATTTTGGGTTTAAATGAATTTGTTGTGCGGTCAAAACATGTCTGGCTGCATTTCATTCATCTAGTTTTCCTTGCAATAAAACAGCACAAACTCTCCAGGGTTTTACTGTCCTGGTTTCTGGTCAACAAGGCCCAATTGCCTCTTTTACTTTCTTGAAAGCATCATCCCTTTGAAAAGGCTTGTATAGCTGTGCCTAATTGCTGAGAGTGCCTTTCTGCACAGCCCTGAGCTATGGCAGGGAATTAACTCCCCAGAGCGAGGATGCTCTCCTTTGGGGAGAAAGTAGGGGAGGAACAGCTTCTTATCAAGATGATACCAGGTGAAGGTACAGAAACTTCTAAGTCCCATCTGGGAATGGCTCCCTCCATTACAGGCAGAAAATTCATGTAACATTACCGTTTCATCAGTTTGTTTGCTATCTTTTTGCTATGCTAATTATTGTGATGGCTGTGTTAGTTACTTCATAGGCCAGTGCTGACACTTGTAGGGGTCAAAAGCAAATAAATGCTAAGGATGTGCTGCAGTTGTATTTTTGCCTGCTAGTTTATTTCCATTGAAGTCGGAGAAACACTGCACAGAAATAAGAGAATGCTTATGCTTAAAATTGAGCCCATGCTGTGAATGTAGGTCTGTACCATTTTCTGCCTTTGGTATTTACGGGGTCAAAACTGTAAGACCCGTGGTTTTGAGTCTCCTCCATTGCAGCTAATTCTGGAAGCTTTATCCCAACATCCAGCTTACAGTATTTGTAGAAGGTGCTCATGGATCTGATGTCTCTGTAGATAGGTTTCTTTTGGTTCAGAGCTGTTAGTGACTATCAATATGGTTAACAGTTTGTTCTTTACTCTTTCTGATGTGGCGGAGGAAAAAGAGTGTGTTCTGACCTCTATAATTTCTCTATGTTTTGTTGCAATGCAACCTAGACTCTACATGTGCTTAATTTATAAGTAATCCAAATTTTCAAGTTTTGAACTTACATTTTAGTCATGGAAACAAGGAAGGAATTTGAATTCACTGAAAACACAGAAACCATTAATGAATCAAATAAAGCATTTGGACAGGTCAGCTGTATAAAGACTAGACTTGAACATCCAAATAGCACTGAACACTCTTCTCAAACACTCTCTAAGAAGTTACCAAAATGAAGAAAAAGCCTCCTTTAATGAGAAGTTATATTTGACAATTTTATTACTTACTGGTTAAATGATAAGTTTTTGAAGTGTGCTACCTGTTTTCTCATCATATAGCACAGCTGATGCATCCTCTTTACATGACCTTAGGGGTGCCTCATTTACTTTCTTGCAGTCAGTGGACTTTCCACGTCATCTCTGATGAATCCTTAAAAATCCTAAGACTCTTTGTGCTCTTCTTAAGGGGTGTTGGGTTCATTCTCTGAGGGAGATAGCTGCCTTCTCTCAGAAGTCCTTTTCAGCATTAAAACGCATACGTTTTCCTAGAAATCAAGGAGGTTTTAGGTGAGAAGTTTTCAGAATAAAATAAATTGTACTCTGTGTCTTCATAAGTGTATCAAGCACACTTCTATCCATTGTTTTTCTTTATCATTGTGTCTTTTAATGAAATATGTAGTTTCTGAATTCTCAGATGAAAGGATTTGGGCGGGGGTGTGAAAAAGTTCACTCCTAAGGCTATTGAATCTCCTTGTAAACCTTTCTGTGGCTTTTAGCAAGACTGGAAACCTGTGAAAAGGATATTGTTAGTTCAAATACATTCAGATGAAGTTGGGTGCTAATAAGCCTTTCCTGAATTTTACAGAACCTTCTACTTGCCCCCCCCCCCTTCTTTCTGTACTGCAGTATAACAAATCTTTGCTTCCATAGGAACAGTCCCCCAAATTTATTTCCACCCAGGGCTATATACATCATGTGCGTTATCTGTTCCTAATATGAAGTTTCAACAGTATGCATAGCTTATATCCACAGTAGTCATCTATCACTTGAAAGAAGGCTTTAATTAACAGAACCCTAATTTTAATGAGGTACTGAGCCATGATCTTGTAAATTCTGCAGCACAGAGAATCACTTAGTTCAGGTTCACTTGTAACAATCCTCTGCAGCGTGGTGCTTTTTATGACATTGTTTAACGGATTTTGATGTTAATCTAGGAGCCCTTTTTGGCGTAACTGTGTTCTTTACCTTGTAAGCATATTTTGAATTAATTGTGTTATGTTTTTTCAGGCTATGATACTGTTGCTTGCCTTCTGAACAAAAATTTCTGGTTCATCTGAACTATTCACCCTGTGTCCACCGTGGAACTCCAAGGGGATTCACCACTCTCAAATCCTTTCCAAAAGCATCTTTGCTGCATTACCTAGGCCAGTCAAATTCCATTACTCTCACAGAAATCACTTATGTTTAACAACTGCAGCAAAGTAAAAGGGTTATGCCACTTCCCCAACCTCCTTGTCTTGCAACTGCAGGAATGAGCGCTGGGGAGGAAGGAAGGGCAGTTCTCAGTGGCGTGTTTAATACCCTGGCTGAAATGTGCTGGTTTAAACATGCTGCGCTTGACATAAGACCAGAAGGTGGGAAGTGAGGCAGGGAAGGTTTGGTGCCAGCTTTCTGTGTCTTTGTGTCTGAGCCAGCCTGTCGCCAGTCCTCATCTGATCGCAAGTGACAGCGGCATGTTGAGCTGCTTTAACCTGTGATGAGCTCTCCCCACTCCCGAGGGGCAATTCCGACAGTGCTGGAGATGCTGGGGACAGAAAGACGTATCCACAAGTGCCCTTTCCCTGAAAATGTTGCGTGGGGTGAAGATGGTGGCTCTGCAGCAGTGTGTAAACGTTCCCTTTGGGGGAGGGATGGCCCTACGGCAGCAGTGCCTGCTGCTTTCCCTGCTGTTTCCCAGAGCCCTTGCTACACAGAGCACATAGGTGAATTTAAAAGTGAATCCCTATGTGACTTTTTTTCCCTTTTTTGAAGTATCATCACTTACAAGAAGCCATTCAGGTTGTTATGAATGTTATTTTAATGGGGCTATTAGAAAGACAGGGCTCCCCCACAGAACCGAGAACCAGAAATGTTGAAATGGTTCCCTGACAATGGAAAGGAAGAACATCATGCTGACAGATTTTAAGCACTAAGTATCCAATTGCTTATCCATAGCAAAGTAGGAAATTCAGAAGGCTCAAAGCATGGGGCACTCTTTTTCAGATAATCACGAAGTAATCCAAATTCTTTATTATTTGATTGTGAATAATCCAAATGCCTCTGTATTTACTGTTCTTTAACTATTTTGGATCTCTAGTAGTATTTTTTAAAAATAAATACTATGTTTTTAACAAATTGATATGTTATTTAATATCATACTGACTTACCATTCATTTTGTTGAGCAGATACCATTATATTCATCTCTGTACTGCTAGGATACACACTAGAAGTATAGATTTTTGTTTGCATTTTTTAAAAAGTGCATTTCTTAGCATTTGAGTTCATCATAATTGTTCAACTTTCCCATCAACCTGTATTTCATATTATCAAGGAGCTCCACTTCCAGAATTTAACTGGTGCTTTTGTTCAAATTACTAGTAAATTGTTTTGTACTCAGATCAGCAAACGATGAGAAGTAATTTTGTTTGAAACCAAGTAATCTTCCTATTCAAGGGCTTTTAAAAGAAAACTTAAATCAGCATTCAAGTTACTATTCAGACTCTGTTTATCTTCACCAATGATGCATTTTCATTGTCGTCTTGTCCTATTCATGTTGTGATGAGAATGTAGAATTAGACCTTCTGGTATCTGTGGTTCGTACCACAGATAAATGTAATTCTACCTGACTTGTTCATCAGCTGGTAATTGAAAACATCAGCAATGGTTTCCATTTCAGTCTCAAGCTCCAACAGTTTTGTTTGTGGTTTTTTTTCAGAATTTAGCAGAAGTGAACGTGCACTTATTTTGGCAATCCCATTTCAAGCAACGTCATTAGGAACTTCTTTTTGGAAGCATCAGTGTGTTCTTGGATGTGAACCAGCATTGAACACTTGTAACTACTCAACTAGTTTTCACAATCTGTTGTCCTGTAAAGTAATAAATGGCCCAAATTTTCTGCACACTAATTAAAATTCCATTTCTCATGAATTCCTTAATCGAGAGCAAGTCATTATGTGCTTTGTTGATTCTTAAGTGCAAAGATAATTGCAATGGGCAGCATGAAAGTGGTTTGATTATTGCCTGTCGACTCTTGTGAATTCTAATAGGTCTAATTGCATAGCATCAATTCATCATCTCAGCATCACTTCTTTTTATTATTAGCTCTCTGAATTGTAATGTGCTCATAAAGAAGTGTAGTAGTATATCAGGACTGACGTGGTACCTGGCCTATTGTTATTTTCCTTCCTTACCTAATGTTACTATTAAAATTAGAAGTTTATTATACGGGTCCTCTTTCCAGAAACTAGTTTAAAAATTTGTCTCAATGAAGAAAAGGGTACTGTCTTCCTCTGAATTTGCATTTGTAATTTCTCTCCTAAATGATAGTCAGTCCTATTTTTTTACTTTTCCAAATTGTTCGCATAAATCCTGACCTTAATATGTTGGCTGCGAAACATCTATCAAAAGCTTTATGGGAGAGATCTTTGTTATTGCTGAATGTTATTTAGATGATGAGGACTCTGTAATAAGGTAAAGTTCCCAACAAAAACTTTATTGGTTGAGAAGCAGGAGAAAAGGAGCACTCAGATATATTAGAATTTCATTCTGGGGGAAATCAGGAAGGGGGATGGGTTTTGTTGGGTGTCCTTTTTTTGCCTTTGCTTTTTTCCCCCCTAAAGCAAGCGTATCAGTTTAGAAAAAGTTATCTTGAAGGTAGCTGAAGATAGCTATGGAGGAAACCACAATCTTGTAACTAAAAGTTACAAGGTTCTGGATTAGTAGTTTTTAATAGATTTTACTGCAAACATGCAGAAAAATCCTAGCTTCTCTGATGGATAAAGTTTCTACTAAGCCAGAGTATTACAAATATTTAAATTATAAAACATTAACGCTGTCAGCACTAACATGGGCTAAATTATGATTTCTGAAAAGTTTTCTCTTGAGTTTTCTTAAAAATGGAAAGATGCCTTTGTGCTTATGCTAAAGCTTTGCCTTTTTCTAAAACTTTGTGAGCGTAGTGAAATCATCATCCTAGATTCCTCATCCTTCGCCTCTTCCATATGCTGCTGCAGGACCAGTAGTACCTACAGACTTCTCAAAGCACTAATAGCCATTGCTGTAAAGGGATCTTCCGAGTCATACCACAGCCCAGACATGTTTGAGCACTTTACTGTGAAGATGGCACTAGTGAAGCAATTGGATTTAGCTTTTTCCAATGGGTTGCTTTCAGACATGGGAACTACAACGAAAGCATTCATGTGCATAAGGTCAGGATGTTTGCCATGATTAGTATCAAGGATTTGGCTTGCCTTGCAAAAAAAAAAAAAAAAAAAAAAAAAAAAAAAAAAAAAAAAAAAAAAAATTTGCAGCAGTTTCATGAAAACATATGAAAGTACATGTCTATGTTTTGTTTTCATTATTGCTGTCTTGCCTAACATGTTTTTGCTTGCTTGACTGTATATTGCTCAGCTGGCAAGGTCAGCCAAATTGTTTGCTGCTTCATGTGCTCTGATTTCTGGCTTTCTGTAAACAATAAGAGCTGACATTATTCTTGAAGCAATTGCTTTCACTGTGAAAATATCAGTATGTCTTTCTGACAACCCACGCAAGGGGAGACGGCGCTGTGAAGTACAACTTTGCACACAGGCTTCTAAAAATTCCACCTAATCCTCAGGCTGGCGTTAAAGTGGATAATGTGAGTTTGCAGACATTTCCTCTTTTCCTGGAGAAATGATGCATTGAGCTTGTGGGCACTGCAGGTGGCAAAATAACCATTTTGCTTCAATAACACATGCAATAAAATTTACAAATATTTTTCTCAGTACAGTTTCCCAGAAACTGAGCAGTTCCCCTTAGCAAAGCGCAGCCTTGTGTTTGGAAATGACATGTTGTTCTGACACTTGTCACCCTTGCAAACTTTGCCATTGCCACATTAGATTTCTTCCAAAGGCATTACTGTGTTTACAAATTATTGCTACCATTTCTAGCCCCACTCTTTCTGGTTCCATGTTCCTAAACCACGATAGCCTATTTAAGAGACTTAAGTTTGAAACTCCCCACTTGAGATTACCATGAAATGCTTGTGACAGGCTAGCAGGATGCTACGATGTTACTTAGAGCATAAGTTGACTGTACTTACGTCTGTGTTTCTTCTACAGCAAGGCTAAGCTCAAGACTGCTCTTCAGCAGCTCTTTTAGGTCATTACATGACTTTCCAGAAGGTTGTTTACTTGTATATTTTCTTGATTGAGCTGAACCAAGGTATGACACCAGTGTTTTTCCAAGGGTTCTTCCTAGCAACATCGACATGGAGAACATTAGCAGTGCAATAAGCCTCTGCAAGTTGCGAGCAATTTCCTTTGCAATACATGTATTTTATCTTGACAAAAAAATAAGAAAAATAGTTTCCCTGCTTATTTTGGTACATTTGCTCCTGCTGCAAATTCAACTGTTTACAGCTTCCACTGATGCAAAGCGCTCTGAAGATGTTTGTCAAAGCTTGTTTTTCGCTTGGATCCACATGAGCATTACATATTGTACAGAATACCATACCACAGTTTTCATTACATATCCTTGTTGGATGCATTTCATTTCTCTACTTAGCTTTTCTATCTGCCAGCATTTCTGAGCTCATTTGCTGGAGACTCTTAGCTCCTTTCCACCTCAGTGGTGCTTACCCGTGTCATTGGTGAGCGAAGCTGCAACGTAAGCAGGCAGCTTCTGTATCGCAGAGGGCCAGTAGCCTGGCCGAGCTGGTCACAGCCCGTGAGAGGGTGTATATGCATTAATGTGAAATACTGCTAAGTTAGATGTTGTGACATGAACGCAATCCGGACAGTAAATGGAGTAAAAAGATGGGTGGTGTTTGCTTGTCAGCACTTTGTTGCATGTATCTCTCTGAGTTGGAAGGGAGTAGAGATCGGAAGATTTCAATGCAGTGTTTCTGTGGTATCTGTGAAAGCTTGGTTCTGTGGAGGTTTCTGAAAGAAAACTGATAAAAGCAGGGCCAACGTTAAGGAGAGAGCACCATGTTCAGCTGCAGCCATATCAGCCAGAACAACGGTTTCTTTTTCCCCTCATCTGCTGTGAGGCGCATCCTGCCGCCCCATCTGTGGAGGTATGGACTGAAGTGCAGATTGTAAGCTTGGGCTCAAATCTAAGGAGTCCCAAGACTGAGCAAGACGTAGCTGGAAGGTCATGGCCTGTGTCCTGTTTGCATTGGGCAAAGGCTCCGGTCGGCTGAGTGTGCTCAGAACAGAGTGCTGTTAGGGCAACCGTACCCTTGCTCACCTGGGCAAAGGATCTGCTTTCAGTCTCAATGCAAGCCTTATGTTTGCTTAGCTCTGCTAAAATAGTTGCTGGTTTTATTAATAATGTAAATTAGCATGTTTGCTCAGTTTGTTTGAAGTATTTGGAGAAGTAATAGCTGTTTATCAATAAAGCATGCAGGTAGCAAGGCTGAGGCACTGAAGTTGTTCTCTGCTATTTTTTTTCTTTGGTCTGCATCTACGGTATGGTATAGTCTATATAGATACATGTCTTTCCATTTTCCCTCCCCCACCTTAGGTTCAGGCTTGCTCACACCCCCATCATCTGCTGGGTTTGCTTTTAAGATAGGTTGCAGAGCTGTGATTTCCAAGTGCTAATGTTTTTCTTGTTGCTAGCTGATGAAACTATCTTTCAAACTAGAGAGCGTCTCTGGGGAAGAGACTGGCAGGAGATGGTCAAAGGAATTTATCGTGGATGCTCGGCATGTACTGCATTCCCAAAAGTTAGTATCTGGAATATGTTGATATCAGGAGGGCACTTTAGTGTGGTTTCAGCCACCTAAAATTAAAATAAAATTGATGATAGAAAGCGAGATTCCTCTTCTAGGCATGAAGTCTTATGTTACGGTTCAAAGAGCCGTCCAGTTATTTTGCTTATCACACTTACATGAAACAATTAAAGTGGCACTGCCAACTTGAAATCTAGTCAGCTTTTAAGAATGAGTTGAACTTATTCTTGGGTACTGTATATGTCCCTGTTTCTATTGACTGCTTGTTGAGTGAGTTTGGGTGAGAGGTAGCAACAGTAAATTTAATTTTTTGCTCTTTCCACTGTTTTGTGATGGGCTCATAGGCATAGCAGGGGAAACCATCTCTAAAGGAACTGGCTGTAGACAAAGGTCTGTGAAGTCCAACTTGCTGAAAATACAGAAGAGGAATACTTAGTGAAGTAAATTGGAGAGACTATCTATATTTTTTCTTGTTAAAATAAAAAAAGTAGTAAAAGATTTTTTTCAGTAATGCCCCTTAAAAAATGGAAGTGATAAAGATGCATTCCTTCACCTTGAAGAAGGTGTGCTGTCATTTCCTTTGCTGGTATTTGGATCCTTGCTATCTTTGAGCAATGGTCTCACTGATTTCAGTGGCACTGCTCCCAGGCTTGAAAGCAGTTTGCAAGTTCAGAGCTATAAACACTATGTTTATTGTTTATGAGGAAAATACAGTGTCCCCTGTATAAAATGCAGTCCTGTAGCATGGTTCACACATCTCCTCAGCTTTGTCTTTTTAAACTGGGAACAGGCATTTTAAAAAATATTTAATGGTTTCAGTCTTCTTGTTTCTAACTTTCTCCTCCCTCTGCGTCCACTCTGCTTGCAGAGGTGATAAATAGTACCAACAGGTTGCACAAGGCTCTCTTGTCTGTATTCCAAGAGCAGTGTGTTTGTGGCAAGGGAAATACTAAACTTTCCTAGAATGGTTTCCTAAGTTCTAAGTGTTCAAACCTTGAAGTTAATTAGGCTGATTTAGCTACCACTGGTTTCTTTAGGAGCTACACGGAGAGCCTGTAATTTTATAATCTTTTTCTTTTTTTCTTAAAGATGACAAGCAAAATTATTAGCAAAGCATGTATTTTCTACTCTGAAGGTTACATACGTTAGAGAAGTGTCACATGAAAAAGATATATGCTCCAATTTTTGGAGCAGGGAGAAGTTTGCTTATTCTCAAGAAAATGTGTATAAAAAGTACATGAAAAAAAGAGCATGGTAACTTTTTGTAATGTGCCACCATCAAGGAATAGATGCACTACAGTGAAGCTATGAATATAGTAAAATTTTCCTTGGAACCCTAAGTCATATTTTATAGCCTCTTTTAAGAAGCCCATACAATTTCCTATTAAGGAAACAATTCTTTCAGTCTGTTTTTTAAAAACATTTTTACCTGAAGTGATCTGATTAAAAAATTTGTATCCCTTCACTAGGCAGATAAAAACAGTGCTGGCAGTTTCCTCTTGTTTTACCTGAGGTTATTCTGCCATTAATGTGTGAGTAAGGGTTGTTTAGTTTGGTTTTCTGAAAATGTGTTGCTATAATCACTGGTGCTTTCAAATGAAGATCAGTGCTTTGTAAACTTTTTTGATGATATTCTTAAATCCCATGTGAAGGACAAATAATTTGAGAGATTCCATAATTTTATGAAGGGAAAGAAAGCCTTGAAGTATTGGTACAACAAGCCCTGGTTCTGACACTTGCCCTGCAAGTGATCTGGGGACCTGCTTGTATTGAAGACACGGTTCAAGATTTCCCATGGCCATGGCAACCACTACATGTAGGGTTGGGGGGGGGGGGGGGTGTTAGTCCTTTTACTGTAGTTCTCTTGGGATGCCTGCCTTCATTTCAGTGTCCCTGCAATGATGCCAACCAAATAATAAAAGGTGGCTTAATAAGGTATGTTAGTAATGTTATCAAAATGGAATTTGCACAGGAAAAATCCTTAAAATAGGAAATAAAGGGCTTTTGTTATAGCTTGTTGTTAAATTATTAGAGCATTCTGTAGCACTGGCACTCGGAGGAAAGGAGAAGAATTTCAGTTCTGAGTGTTAATCTTTTCTGGATAAAATTAGTCTGGTACTATGTTTTGTAGTGAAGCTGAGCAGGTTTTTTTTGTGGAGTTTTGGGGGTCTTTTGGTCGGTTTTTCCCTCCCCACCCCCTAAAGGGCATATTTATGCTCTAACTGCAACACACTAGTGGAGCTAACTAAATCAGCTTTAATGGAACTGGGCTGGACACTGAAAACAGCCCAAGTGTGGCGAGGGGTCTGTGCTTTAAGAAGGTGAGAGCATTAGCTCATTTCTGATTTCTGTGCCCCTGTAATTAATCCAATTCCAGAACTAGAACTGAAGTTAACTTAAACCCCGTTGGCATATTTTTATGACTTGATTTGTGTTGCATGATTTTTAGGGGAATATTTGCAAGCTTCTCTTTCTGAGTCAAGAATCAAGTGCAGTTAAATATACCTTGAATTTATGTGGCTAGTGTTATATCCTTCACCATGCTGTGTATTTTGGTTCGAAATTTTTGTGGAATGGCAGGCTGAAACTCTCACTTAGTGTCTTAAGAATAAGCACTTTCAATTTAAGGGCAAACAAGTTTATTTTTCAGTGCTGAAAAGCCTTGTGACTGAATTATTAGATGAATTAAAACCAAACTCACTCCCCAACTTTTTTTTTTTTTGCTGCTCAATAAAGAGAGAAGTAAAGAATCTTTGTGGCTCATGCTTTCCTACAAGTGGCAAACATAAACCAAAAGACAGATTAAAGCATCTTTGTCTGTAGCCTTGTCCACTTGCAAAGAATAATAGTCAGAGAAAGGTGGAGAGCATTACTTGGGTCGAGGGGGTCACTTGATACGTGCTTTCTGAGCCACTCAATGAGGACGGTGCTTAGTCGAGTTCCTCTGCTGCTACAGCAAAATGAGGTTTGTTGTAGTGTGATGAGGACAAAATCTGCTTGGAGCAACATAATTTCATTTTATCTGTTTGGTTTTCCTAGGGATAATTAAGGTCTTTATTTGGGTAGATGTTATGTAGAGAGGAACAAGGATAACATTTGAGAATTTCTGCTGCAAATTCTTCAAGTCAGGATTAAAAAAGAAAACAGAAATAGCAAGTCATGGATGTCATAATTTCATGTTAAGTCATGTCATGTTCATTTCATGTTCATTCATATCACATGTTATGAATATCCCAAATGGAGCCATTGCCTTTTAGCTGTACATGTAGGCAATTATTTCCATCAAAGTTGTGGGGCCGTCTGTCTAGTTGCTGCTTTGACATCTGTCATCAGAGTACTAAATTGCTTTGTAAAACCTATTACTTTGGAATATAGTATAGTGTCTCTTAATTGCACCACTTGCTTCTGCTGCCTGAACAGAGCCTACTTTTGTTTCCAACGTTAATGGCGAGGCCCTGATGGCAGAATGATGCTCTAAGTTCATTGATGGGAGGGGAACGACTCTGGGACTACCCGGGCATACTTGGGCCTTGTATTTTATGATGAGCACGAGTGCCAAAAAGGCTTGGGTTTTGACTTATGTGACTTAATTCTCTGGCTGGCTGTTGAGGCAGTGGTATAACCATTGCGAACAAGCTCTCTGTGTTTTTTAGCTTCCCACGGATGTCGAGTGATCGCTCTCTGCTAAATGCTGGCCATTGAGCACAGACTGCTGTGGCTCCCCGAAGGATTTCTCGGGCTCGGCAAATCCTTCGCCTCTCCCTTTGGGAATATTGTTTTCTGACTGTCTCTGCTGTCTCGTACTTAAAATAAACACCTAATCCACAGAGAGGGATGCTGGTTAATCATTTACAATAAACATATTCTTTATCTTTTCTTGGGCAGACAATGCTGTTTAAGTGAAAAAAGGCTTAAATATTTTGCACGAATGACTTCTAGATAGCATAGCTTTTGTGGCTAATGAAACATTTTTTTGGTTCGCCCAAAACAGCTAATAAATCACTGATGGCAGCTATAAAAGGTACAAACTTCAGATTGAGCACTGCTTACTGCTTCCTGCTTCAAGCCTAAAAACTGAGACTGTCTCTTTACCCGCTGATAAATGCAATATATAGCTATATAAAGCAAATAAATACTTCTGAACTGAGGAGCTATGTCATACGTAGTCATACATAGCATTGAGTGATCTATAAAAGATGTCATCTTGCATTTAAAATATTCAACTCCGCTAATCTAGTTTTGGAGACACATATTAGTAAATAAATTAACTGTGGTCCTGGGGGATTCATTTAAGCTGGACTTAAATTAACAGTTTTTTGTTACACACTGAAAATGCACATTTTATGTGCATGTAACTAGAAACAGAAAATGAACAAGTTGAGCAAATTTGTATACCAAAGCATTAGGCTACACGCATTCCTTAAGAACAGGGATATTCGGTATGTATGAATATCTGGAGGTGATTCCACTTCCCATCAATTGAACCTCAGCTATCACTTTTCAGCACCAATATGGTGGGTGTTTATTGTGTAAATCAGCTGATAAGATTTACAAATGGAGCCCTAAATGCTGTGAATTTTTGTCATTTTTTTTGTTTATTTTATTCAATGCCACATGCAGTGCGGTACCTTCCCTCTTAAAATTCATACAGTTCCTTCTGTGATTGACAGGGTACAGCTTCATTATGCAGTTCACTAGATGGGCCGATTATGGCTATGAATGCATGAATGGGATGAATGAGAGAAATGTGTAATTGATTCTAGCCGTGGTCGGCTGGTTCATTAACGGTGTGAATGCGCCACACTTGCATCTGTAAGGGAAGAAATGAGAGAAACTTATTTGTACTTCTTGAGTTGTTTGGAAAAACTCATTATGCTAATATTTTTGCTATCTAGTGTCACTTTTATGAAGAACAAAGGAAGAGTAAATTACATCAAAAGTAAATTACATCAGTCCTCCAGGTTGGTTTTTGAAGCACAGTCACTTCTCTTCATCCCTTTGCAGCTGGAAGTTGTGTTTTGTCTTTGCCCGTGCTGCTCTGCCATTCCTCTGTAGCAGTGCAGTTAAAAACTCACATGACAAACAGCATATTAAGATGTATGGACTGACTTCTTTAATAAAAAAGACCAGAGAAAACAAGCCTCATTGGCCTTTTCACACATAGATTTTGTATGCCACAGCAGATGCAGTTTCATTTTTGAGTGGCCTATACGGGACTTTGAGGGGAGAGTTGCTGTGCTTTTGAAGTGTTGATTAAACATGCAAGTTCTCTTTATTTTCACTGGTGGCTAAGAAGTGACAAGGATGTTTTAAATGCCCAAGTGCCTGTTATACCTCCAGATTAGTTTGTGGTTTACATGAGATTCAGTTGTCTGCTTTCATTATAGTGCTTCAGGGAAAAAGAGGGAAAAACTGAATGAAAACAAGCACAGATGATACAGAGGGTGCACACACACACACACAAATCAGTGTGTGATTGCCACAGGCCTTGCTTTGGCTGCCAGAATTTCTAACCAAATGCCTGAAAGTCAGATGACCAAAAAGAGAGCAGTAGATCCTGTAAGCTCTCCTTGGATTAACCATGTGTTGCAACACAAATCTTAGAAAACCCATGTAAAAATACAATTTTGCTTCAGCCCTAAAGGAGTTCCAAAACATGGTTGTACAGCGCAGATCTGTGCTTATGCTTTCTTTCGACCGCCCCTACCTTCTCTTTGGAAGCATTTCTGTAGGAAAAAATATCTCCTTCCCTTATAAATGTCGCTTTAAAACTAAGCAGCTTCATTAGCATTAAAAGCAGTTGATCCGTTGCTGTGGCCTGAATCCCAGATGAGAACATACCTTCCTCTGGGGCTTTCCATCTCGGCGTACTATTAAAAATGTAAGCAAACATCTCTGCTCTGTGTACACAGAGAAAGTGATTTACGAACACGTGGATTGCAGCTTTCTTTTTAATGAAGTTTCTTATCAATGTGCGTGGCTGGAAGACTGACCATAGTAAATCAGAAGTTTCAAAGCAGTGCTGGCAGCTTCATTTGACATAAAAATTAAAATGCTACAAGTGGCGAGTGTGGCATTCTCTGAGAGCTGACCGTTTTCAGTTTTACTCTGTTTACCTGGTTTTGAAGAACAAAAAAACATATTAGGGGTCGTTTGGGGGGAATGTTCATATCCCTTGCTTCTGTTTGACCACATTAAGATGCTCAGACAGCAAATGGGTGCAGGAGTTCCAGGAAGGAACGGGAGCTGTTTGGTAGCAGGGATCTCTACCAGGCTTTTCCAGCCAAACTAAATCTTTTTGGAGTTTCTCAGCATTTCCCCCAGTTTAAAAATCTTTAGGTGATGAGACCACTCCTGTTTAGTGCCATTGTGCCTTTGCATGCACAGTGTATCTTCAGTCCGTCGTTGTGCTCATCCCCATGACTGGTGCTCCCATCTGTGTTGCCCTCTGCAGTGGGTTTGCCTTCTGCGGTGAAACTCATCACTGCACATGTCATGGGATGGTCCTTTACCATCACTGAAATCCAGCCTGGAAGTCATGTTTGCTTCAGAAAGGCCATGTGCTTCTCTAGGGTGGATGCTTGTTCTGGCTGCAGGTAGACTGGTGTGGAAGGTCCTAAGTAGGGCTTGCACATCCATGTTTGTCCTTGCCAGCGGTGCTGGAAGTTTGCATTTGGGGCTTGCTGCTGCAGCCGGTGGCCAGAGCAGCAGGGCAGCAGTTCTGCCCCTTAATTTTCTTGTAGACAAGTGCCTGTAGACCTCCCTGCTCCAGCACACCTGTCCTTCTCCATCTTCCAGCTCTGTAGCGTACAAATTTCTCTGGTTCTGTGCAGCTGGGTGAGGGGGAATGTGTGAGCAGAAAGGAAACTTTATTATGACAGACAAGCTGGAAGATTGACACAGTATTCGTAGATATATTAAAAATAAATGGCTCTGCTTCAGCCTGTGAAGTCTGATCCTCATATATTAATGGCATGGGCTGGGGGGAGAGCTGTTCTATTTTCTGGTTTGTTTGCTTTATGTCTGTATAATCTCAAAAGGTTTTGCCTGCCTGCAAACCTTAACGTATTGTGGAGTAGCTTGAGCAGAATAATGTATAGTTTAGGCAATGTATAGATACACTGATTTTATTGACAAAGTAAAACAATAAAATTATTACTTCTCTGTCTGCTGACCATGAAACACTGCCATATTATTAATGCTGCTCTACTAGTAAAATCATACTCTATCATGTGTTTCAGAATAATAACGTGCCTAAGAAAAGCCTTTTTTGCTGATGATACGCTGTAAACAATTACAATAGTTTTGATGTTTTATAAACCAATTCATAACTATCTTCAGTGTCCTGTCTAAAGAGCTGCCTATGATGGACTTGTAAAAATTACAACATAAAAGCTAATAACTGCATTAAAGGTTACCTGTTTATGTGAAGTGTCTGCTGCAGCGATAGAGGGTTGCTAACAAGGCTAAATCAGGAAGTTCTGAAAAAAAGATGACAAGAAAAACATTTCTCATTTATTGAGCTGAGAATTTTTAAAATCAGTGTTTAATAATGGAAGACTAAAGGAATGGAGTTAAACATTTAACGAGTGAAATTCATCTAGAAATTATACCAAGGGGAGTTTTATACAGAAAGACCCAAGCAAGAATTTGGTACCTGGGCTGTTCCCCAAAATTCCTTCTTGTTGTTAAGTAATAAATTAATAATTTAAGCTATTAAGCTTCAGCTTTTAAGCAGCTGCACTTTGAAATGCAAGTTAACTCAGCCTTAGCAGAACGAAGGAAATTTTTATCATTCTTTCTTTTATTCATCTTTTACATTTTCTTCTTAAGTTGGTTTTATACTCATTCCTTTATTTGCTCGTTGGCTGGCAGATGTTGTGAATTTGAAATGCATCATGGTACCTCCGATCTTAGTGTCTATAAATGCAGAATGACCTTGATTGAGGTTCGATTCACTAGTATATTCCTTCCCCCTTGCTCAGTAATTGCAGCTTACCTCTTTCAAAAGCAAAGAACAAGAAAAAAAAATAGTCAAGAGAAGCTTTTTCTTTCTCTGAAGTTGCCAACAACCAAGCGCCAACACTTCCAAATAGAAACTTTCCTTGGAAAGTTTCAACCTGAAGGAAACTGCTGTAGTTGTGGTCTGAAATTATGGTCTTTCCTAATGGAAGTACTCACACAACCTTATCTCTGCAAGCAGAAGCAAATTTAAACTAGCTATGCTATTTACTTTTTTCTAGGTATTAATAGTTCTCAGTTTATTATAGTAGCTAAAACATGTATACAGAAAATAACTCTCTTCTGAACTCCCTGGGTGAAGCTATTCTGCTTGTTTCAATCACCTGCTATCATCCTGCTCATCAGCTGGTAATGGCTCAACACCTACTTGATGGTTCAGTCGCCTGAAATGCTGTAGGGAGGGTTTGCTGGAGTCACTGTCTGGCAGCTGTGACATTCAACAGAAATTATCCAATCTGTCCATCTTGTTCCCACAACTGGAGAAAATTACTGTGATCAAAATGGAAAGAAGAGTAGTTAACCTTTTATTTACTTCTCAGTAGGGTGGTTTTCTCTAGCAGTTGGGAAGTTTAGCTCCTGTGGGTTTCACTTTCCCATCTCTGCAGATTCCTCTGTGTTTCTGGGCACTGGGATTCTCTGACATGCTTTTATTTGCTGAATTATCAGTACTTTCTGGCTAATGTAAAGAAAACTTTTGGAAGTGTTCAAAATGTTATTCCTTAGCACATAAGTCACCTTTTAAGTAGTAGAGACCAGGGCTTGACAGATGATGTCTGGATTAAAAAAAAAAAAAAAAAAGAAAAAAAGATAGCATACATTTTAATGTTAGTTTGTCCATTTTCACTTATACTTTGGTATAGGTTGGACAATCAAAGACAGCTTGGGCAAAGAATAACGCTGTGAATTATGTAGGATTTTTGAGTAAATCAAAATATTCTGGAGTGTTACAACAGCAGATGTCGCGTGGAAACCTGTCCCGCATAGGATGGAAACACAACCTAACCAATGGGACCAGTGGTACTGCAATTAAAAGCATCGGCCTAATCCCGGCAACTTTGCAGAAGATAGTGCCACTGTTTATTGCTGCTGCTGTATATTGCAGGGGATGGTAAGGAAGGAGAAAAAAAAAATGTACCTGCCACCATAACTCATTCTATTGTATTCGCATGTGCTATAGAAGAATGACGTTTGCAAAGTAAATGTGCTTCCTACTAGTCAAATGGGGGAGGCGGGGGGGGGATAAAAAATAAAAATCATAACACCTTTTAGTTTGTAGATTTCTTTTCAAGTTTTTTTTTTTTTTTTTACTCCAAGCTTTTTACTTCATTTTTCTTAGAGCACTTTAGAGACTTTGATTGATTGCAGCATCTGATTTTGCTGAGTCCAGAGGCATCATACCTAAGATATTCCTTGACTGTACTTTCTCTTTTTGTTCATTATAAGTTTCTTCAAACAGAATATTTTGTTTTATTGCATGGTGTCTCCATCTGGTCTGATGTGAGAGGAAAGCACGTTCTTTGAATAACTAACGCATTCATAGGTCACAACTTTTCTTCTCTTAAAATAGTTGCTGAGGAAAGACTTGAAGTATTAGACCAAAAAAGATGATCTGTGTATCACCATCAATGTGCTGAGGTTTTATGTAGTGAACTTTCCTAGTGAGTGGACCTTCAAGGGGTGAGAACAACTGTTTCAAAGTTGTACAACATTTACAGTTGTATTGTACAGCCACTAAAGATTCAGGGTATTTATGAAAACATTTAATCTATCCTGCATGTGGATTGCAGTACAGATATAACTAAGCATTTATTGCATCTTTTTCATTTTTTCCTTTAATCCAAATACTTTGAAATTTAGCCTTTACTATTTTTCACTTTAAATTCTCAGAGATGTAGCTTATTATGTGATTTCCAGTTATAAACAATTTCTTACAATATTATTCCTACCTTTGTGTCTAGGTACAGTATCAGTGCAATGTAGTAGTTCTGCAGAGTCATGACACAAGCAAAAAAACCACCATAGGATCTCTGATATTTTTTTTTTCTCTTATTTTTTATTTCCTGCAGATGTGATCCATACTGTTGGGCCGATTGCAAGAGGCCATCTCACCGACACTCATAAAGAAAACTTGGCAAATTGCTATAAATCCTCTCTGAAACTGGCAAAAGAAAACAACATCAGATCAATTGTAAGTACTGTATGAAAACACATTATTTTTTTCTAATTGGGATCTTGGTTTCCTTGCTGTAGAATAATTATAATGGTAGCCTTCCAGAAGGATTTCTTGCTACGTGTGATGTGAAAAAGCAAGAAATAATATGTTATTTGGCCGAAATAGTTGCTAGAGGAAAGGGATGTGCTTATTTTAGGAGTTAGGGAAAGTTGGCCTGGTAGTAGGGGTACAAACAACTGTCTCATTACAAAAGGGAGGGAGCTGTTCCCCTGGGTCATTCTTATACTGTGTTATTTATTAAAAAAGACCTAAGAAGCTACTGGTCAGGAGGATAACTGCATGCAATATTGTCTCCTAAATAGCTGAGAAGAGATTAATTTGTTGCTTATTCTGTCAGTTAATGTTTCTTTGTAAAAATAAAGGTATTGGTCAAGTGACACTCTTTATAGCACCCTCTCACCAAAATCAATCATAAAATAGTCTGTTATATGATATTCCATTGAATTATAAAGGTTCTTTGATTGCTTGAAATACATGTTACATTTTTGTACCTCAAAAGGCCGGATTTTCAAAGTCCACAGAGAAAAGGAGCTGTTCCCTCTCCAGCTCTGGAGATTTGATTCTGTAGCTCAAACCGTTGCAGCTGAAGTCTTTAGATATCCATAGGTTAGTTCCCTATATGTTTAACCAAGAAGGAAGTTATCACCTGGGCCTGACTTCACACCTGAGTCATTTTGGCTGGTTGTGTGATAGCACATATGTTTGGCAACTTAGAACACACACGCTTAATCTAAAAAATGTTAGTTGAACCAATGGTATTGTATCAGGGTAAAATATTCAGTAGGGGAAGCTATTAACATGGAAAAGTCGCAAATGGAAAATAAAGCTTTTTGAGGAGAAGAGCAAGACAAGTGTAGGACTTTGAACCGCAGTTAGATGTGCCTTTCGGAGTCAAACCTGATGAATATTATTTCTTTCTTGTTGGTGTAGACTGTGCTCTTTATACTTTTTTTTGCTAAAGAAATCCTCTCTGTCCTTCTCAAAATGGTGTCTAGTGAGCCCTCTCTTTGCCATTATCCAGCCACAAAAGAGAGGTGGTACTGTTATTTGATTTTTTTTTTTTTTTTTTTTTCCTTTTAATGCTCAGCACATCAGTTAGAAGTTAATACAACCTTGGGGGGGGGGGGGGAGAGCATTTTTTTAACTGATTGCTGGGATTGTTTAAAAACACAAGGATTTTT
>JANHGO010000073.1:38674511-38698365 GCA_024606505.1 Aquila spilogaster | reverse complement strand
ATCTCAGCATCACTTCTTTTTATTATTAGCTCTCTGAATTGTAATGTGCTCATAAAGAAGTGTAGTAGTATATCAGGGCTGACATGGTACCTGGCCTATTGTAATTTTCCTTCCTCACCTAATGTTACTATTGAAATTAAAAGTTTATTATCTAGGTTTTCTTTTCCAAAAACTTATCAGCGAAGAAAGGAATATTGTCTCTCTCTGAATATGCGTACTACTTCTCTACTAAATGATAGTTGTTCTTTTAAAGCCTTTTAAAATCCTCCCCATAAATCCTAGCCACGCTGTTTGTTGAAAAACTCAATCAAAAGATTTATTAAAGGGCTTGCTGAAAATTAATTAGCGGGTAAAGACGTTGCAATGATGTCAGCTTCCCAACAAAACCATTATTGATTGAGAATTAGGAGAAAAGATATCGTGGAACTGCATTTTAGGGGAAACCATGAAGAATTTTTTGTGGTCTTTTTGTTGTTTTTGTTTGTTCGTTTGTTTTCCTCTTCCATTCTCCCCCAGAAGCAAGGCTGTCAGTCTAGGAACAGTTACCTTGAAAATAACTATAGATGGAAACCATAATCTTAGAGCTAAAAACTACATGGTGGATTGGTTGTTCTTTTTCATGGTCCTTACTGCAAACATACAAAGAAATCCTAGTTACGCTGAAAGGTGGTGAAGTTTCTGCTAAGCTGAAGTGTTACTAATAGTTAAATTATCATAGTCTTGGATTGGAAGGGACCTTAAAAATCATCTATTCCAACCCCCAAATTATAAAGCATTGATGTTTTGCACTGACGTTAAAGTTTTCCAGAAATAATTTAGTGATCTCGGATGTTTTTAAACATGGGAAGATGCCCTTGTTTTTACACTAAAGCTTTGCCTTCTAAAATTTCATGAGCGCTTTGAATTGGCTTTCTAGGTTGCTCATCCTTCGCCTCTTCCATCTGCTGCTGTAGCATCAGTGGGTATCTATGGACTTCTCGAAGTACAAGTAGCTGTTGCAACGCAGTGATCTTCCATGTACCACAGTCCAGTGTTGTTTAAGCACTTTACCCTGGACTTGGCACTGCTGAAGTAGTGAACTCAGCTTTTTCCAACATGTTGCCTTCAGATATGGGAATTATACTGGAAGTGTTTTATGTGCCTAAGGACGGGATGGCTTGCCTTGAAAAAGAAAATTTGCGTTGATTTCATGGGAACAGTCAAGCATTGGAACAGCTGTCCAGAGAGTCACTGTCCCCAAAGGTGCTCCAGAAATGGGGAGATGTGGCACTTAGGGTCATGGTTTAGTTAGTGGGCATGGTGGTGATAGGCTGATGATTGGGCTAGATGATCTTAGAGGTCTTTTCCAACCATCGTGATTCTATGTAAGAGCACACATCTGTGTGTTTTCTTGTTTTGCCTATTGCATTTTTGCTTGTTTGACTCTGTATTGCTCAGCTGGCAAGGCCAGCCAAGTTGTTTGCTGCTTCATGAGCTCTGAATTCTGTTTTGTTGTTGTTGTGTTTTTTTTAAACAAGAGGAACTACTGAAGTAAACGTTGTCAGTATGGAAATAGCACTATGTCTTTCCGACAGTCTCTGCGAGGGGAGATGACGTGAAGTATGGCTTTGCATGCAGGTCTCTAAGAACTACATCTAATCTGATGTTCAAGTGGGTAACAGGAGTCTGCAGACATTTCTTCTTTGTGAAGAAAGGATGTTTTGAGTATGTGGGCACTGCTGAAAAAGATCGCTTTACTCCGGTAACAAGTGCAATAAAGCTTAAGTATTTTTCTCAGTATGGTTTCCTGTACACGGAGCAGTTCCTCAGTAAGTCATAGCCCTGCATTTGGAAGTGGCATGTTGTTCCGACACTTTGTCACCTTTGCAAGCTTTGCCATTGCACTGCTTTTTTCAAAGGCATTACTGTGTTTCCAAGTCACTGCTACCATTTATGTTACCCCACGTCTAGTTATCAGCTATTTAAGAGACTTGTCTGACATCCCACTCTTGTGATTATCATAAAAGGCTTGTGACAGGCTCACGGATGCTGTGACATGACTTAGAGCAGAAGTTAACCTTATTTACATCTGTTTTTCTTCTACAGCAAAGCGAAGCTCAAGACTGCCCTTCAGCAGCTCTTTTAGGTCGTTACCTGACTTTCCAAAAGGTTGTTTAAGTACATGTTCTCAATTGAGCTGAACAAGGTATGACACCAGTGTTTTTCCAGGGCTTTTGGTAGCGATGGTGCTTGACATGAAGGAGAACATTAGCAGTAGAATCAGCCTCTGCGGGTTACGAAGTTTGTTTTGCAGTACACTTGTTTTGCCTTGACAAAAGAAAAAACCAACCACACACACACACATACACACACACACAAGCACAAAACAACAATAACAAACCCATTAAAAAAAACAAGGGAATGGGAAAAAAAAAAGCAACACAACAACAGTTCTCTTTGCTTCTTATTTTATACATTTCCTTCTGCTGCAAATTCAACTGTTTACAACTTCCACTGATGCAAAACGCTCTCAAGATGTTTGTCAAAGCTTGTTTTTCACTTGAATCCACACGAGCATTACATATTGTACAAAATACCTTACCACAGTTTGTTAAATATTCTTGCTGGCTCCATCTCATTTCCCTGCTTGCTTCTGTACCTGCCCACGCCTGGGAGCAGGAGCGGAGCCGTTCACCTCTGTCCCAGCTCCTCATGCTCACCTCATCGGCGGCTGCTGGGATGTGGGAGCTCATATGCCACGTGGCATGGTGGCCCTGCTGGCCTGGTCTCAGCCTTTTGGGGTGGTTTGTGTGCTTTATGTGAGCCAGAAAGCCCCAGGCTGTTGACTTGTTACGCTGGACAAAGGCCCCAGACAGCTGCACGCTGGGTCTGGGATGCACTGCCTCATTGTCACTCAGCTGGGTGAGGAGCTGACCTCAGTCTCTGCTGAAGCCTTTGTGGCAATGCAGTTCTGTTATCATGGTGTCTGTTTTTGTCAATAAGATGGATTTAATTGTTCTAGGTTGCCTATTTGGTTCGCATTACTCAGAGGAGCCAATAGAACCTGATCTGGTCCACCCCCCTACAGAAGGGGGGTGGAACTAGAAGACCTTTAAGATCCCTTCCCACCCAAGCCATTCTGTGGTTAATAAAACACACAGGTGACAGGGTTGAGGCAATGGATTTCTTCTCTGAATGCGCTCCATCTACAATACGTTTTGTGTAAATATGTCTGTGTTTTTTTCCATCCTATTCCATTGTGCTTTTTCCATTATTTCCTACTTAGGCTCTGGCACGCTCACGCCACTTGCATCTGGTGGGTTTGCTTTTAAGCTGAGTTGCAGCATGATGAATTCCAAGTGCCGATGTTTGTTTCATCTCCAGCTGATGAAACTGTCTTTCAAACTAGAGCATCTCTGGGGAAGAGACTGGGAGGAAATGGTCAGAGGAATTTATCACGGATGCTTTGGTATCTGAAATATGCTGATATCAGGAGAGGGAGCATTAACGTGGTCTCAGCCACCTAAATTAAAAAAAAAAAAATGGATGATGGAGAGATCCCTTTTCTAGGCATGAAGACTCGCGTTACGGTTCAAAGAGCTGTCCGGTTATTTCTCCTATCACGCTTCTGTGAAGCAATTGAAGTGGCATTGCCAACTGGAAGTCCCGTCAACTTTTTGAAATGAGTTAAACTTGTTGGGTACCACGTATGTGCCAGTTGTCGCTGACAGGGTTCGTGTGCGACTGAGGGAGAGGTGCTGATGGTGCAGAGGAAAGTTGATAAACGCTTCATATTTTTTCCTCTTTATATTGTTCTGTGACGGACTCAATAGATGCAGGAGGAGAAAATGTTTCTAAAGGAACTGGTCATGAGCAAAGTCCACGAAATGCCACTTGCTAATGCTCCTGGAAGTATGGGAGAGAAATATTTCAGTGAGGTAAATTGGAATTTTTCTTGTCACCATAAAAGTAAAAAGACAGTGAGATCTGCAGCGATAACCCTTAAGAGATGAAGGAATCAAAGTGCGTTTATTGTCCTGGAGAAGATGTGCTGTCATTTTCCTTTGCTTAGGTCCTTGTTCATCTTTAGGCACCCTGATAGTCTCACTGACATCATGAGGACTGCTCCCAGGCTTGGAAGCAGCTGGTAAGTTGGGAGCTTATAAGTGCTGCATTTATTGCTTATGGGGGAAATACTGTATCCCCCATATAAAATGTGGTCCTTTAGCACAGTTCCCATGTTCTCCCCATCTCTGCCTTGTTAAGGTTAGAACATGCATTTTTAAAAATATTTCATTGTATTGAAACTGTTGTTTCTGGTTTGTTTCTGGTTTTCTCCTCCCTCTGCATCCATCCTGCTTTGGGAGGAGATGATTAACGGTAAGAGCAGGCTGTGCAGGAATCTCGTATCTGTGTTCCATGAGCAGCATGTGTTTGTGGCAAGGGAAAAACTCAATTTTCCTAGCAGGATTTCTTAAGTCTGAATTGCCAAATGTTAAAGATAACCAGGCTGATATAACTACCAGCATCTTCTGGAAGACGCGTAGAGAATCTGTAATCTATTCACTGTTTCATCTCAACAAAAATGAGCAAAATCCTTAGAGAAGCGTGGATTTTCTATGCTGCAGGTTAAACACATTGAAGAAGTGTCACATGAAAAAGGTGTACTCTGATATTGGAGGTGGAAGAAGTTTATTCTGAAGATGTGTAGAAAACGTAAATGAAAATTTGAACGTGGTAACTTTTCATAATGTGTTGCTGTCAAGGAATAGATTAACCACAGTAAAGCTATGAATACCATTTTCCTTGGAAGTTTAAATCATACTTCATTGTCTCTTTAAGGATCCCATAAAGCTTCCTATTATGGACACAATTAAACTTTTAAAATATCTCTTTACCTGAAGTGATCTGATTAAGAGATAAAAATGAAGCTCTTCTGCTTTCCCTGAAGGGAACTGGCATCGTTCGAGCGTGCAGCTGAGCAGATAGGCTGTCCTCCCTCAGTCAGCACCCAGTGAGTCAGCTCTCATGTGGACCTCAGAAATTCCCTTGAAGGCTGTTGGTGATGCCTCCCGCCTGGATGGCAAGGGGAAAGGGAACCTGCTTGTATTTGGGACCCTGTTTAAGATTTCCCACAGTCTGGGAGTGTCATTGCCTTAGTTTGTTAGCCATTTTGTTGTAGTTCTTTGGGCATGTTTTCCTTTATTTCAATGCCTCTGCAGCAACGTCAACCTAATAATAAAACATTACTTAATTGTAAATGTTACTGATGTACCGTTTCTATTTTGATTACAGGAGAATCCTCAAAATAGGAAATAAAGGGCTCTTTCCATAGTTTGTTATTAACTATTGGAGCACTGTAGTGTTGGTGCTTTAGAGGACAGTGGAAGAATTTCAGTTGTGAATGTGAATCATCTCTGGATCAAATTGTTAGCTTGGTGCTGTGTTTTGCAGCATGGTTGTGTTCTTTCCTTTTTTTTTACTTTTTCCCTTAAGGACGAATGTATGCTTTGCCACCTGTGCGATATACCAGCAGACGTGACTAAATCAGCTTTCCTGTGATTGGGTTGGATGCTAAAAACAGCCTAAGTGTGGCAAGGGGTCTGTTCTCAGATGCTGGGAGCATTGGTTTGTCTCAAATTTGTGTACTCCTGTAATTAATCCAATTCCAAAACTAGAACCGAGGTTCTAAATGTTTTAAGTACTTTTCCATCTTTTTGTTTTGATTTGTATTGCACATTTTTTAAGAGTCATATCCTTCAAGTTTCTCTTTTGAATCATGCATTAAGTATGGTTCAACGTACCTTGAATTTACAAGACCACTGATAGAGGTACATCCATCACCAGACTGCTTATTATGGTTTGAAATTTTTGTGGAAGGGCAGACAAAACTCACTTTAACTTGGTCTCTTGAGAATAAATCCTCTTGATCTGAGGGCAAACAAGTTTAGTTTTGTGTGCTGAAAAGCTGACTGATTAAATTATGTGACAAATCAAGAACAAACAACCCCACCAAACACCTCTTTCTCCTCCATGAAAAGAGTAGAGAATCTTTGTGGCTCATGCTTTCCTACAAGAGGCAAACATCAAGTAAAAGACAGATTAGGGTGGCTTTGTTCTTGCCTGTCCACTTGCAGAACAGTGGTCAGAAGAAGGTGGAGTGCATGACTTGGGTCAAAGGGTCGCTCTGTGTGTACTTCCTGAGGTTGGAGCTTGGCAGGGCTCCTCTAGGGTACAGCCAAATGGTGTTTGCCATGGGGTGATGAGCTTGAAAAAAAAGTAAAAAATTGCTTGGGAAAGCGTAATTCATTTAGTCTGTCTGTTCTTCCTGGCTTATGTAAGGTCTTTGTTTGGATAGATGATTTGTAGAGGTGAATAAGGATAACAAGTGAGCATTTCTGCTGTGATGGTTTTCAGTCCAGATTAAAGAGGAAAACAGAAAAAGCATGCCGCGGATCTTGTAATTTCATGTTAAGCTGTGTTGCATGCATTTCAAGTTTGTTCATATCACATCACATTATGAATATCCCAAGTGGAGTCCTTGCATTTTAGTTCTACATGTAGGCAATTACTTCTGTGGAAGTGGTGGGGCCGTCTGTCTAGTCACTGCTTTGACATCTGTCATCTTAGTGCTAAATTGCTTTGTAAAACCTATTACTTTGGGATATAGGATAGTGTCTCTTAATTGCACCATTTACTTGTCTTGCCTGAACAGAGCCTACTGTTGTCTCGATGGCTAATGGGGAGGCTCCGATGGCAGCGCGATGCTGAGAGAGCATCAGTGGGAGGGAGCTGCTCTGGGATTGCATGGGCATATCCCAGCCTCGTCTTTTATGACAATCACGAGTGCCATAAATGCTTGGGTTTCGACTTGTGGGACTTAATTCTCTGGCCGGCTGTCATGGCGGTGGTGTAACTGCTGTGAACGAGCTCCTTGTGTTTGCTGCGTCCTGGGGCTCTGAGTGATTGCACTCTGCTAAATGCTGGCTATTGAGCACGGGTCCCCAAAGGACCTCGTGGGCTCAGCAAACCCTTGGCCTCTCCCTGTGGGAATATTGTTTTCTGGCTGTCTCTGCTGTCTCGTACTTAAAATATATACCTAACCCACAAAGAGGAATACTGGTTAATCATTTATAACAAACATATTCTTTACTCTTTCTTGGGCAGACGATTCCATTTAGGTGAAAAATGGCTTAAGTGTTTTATGGGTCTGGCTTTTAGATACTGTGGCTTTTGCATGTAATGAAACATTGTTTGGTTCATCCAAAACAGCTATTTAAACACAGAAGGAAGCTGGAAAACGGACAAAGTTCAGATTGAGCTGTGCTTATTGATTGATTCAAGCCTAAAAACTGAGGCAGTTGTTTTAAATGCTCATAGATGCAGATTTTTTTCTCTGCTTATAAATGATGTGCTTTACAAACTATTTGATGATTGCAATGCCTTGAAAGGTGAAAAGATACAAAGCAAATACTCGTAACTGAAGAGCCGTGTCACATGTCGAGTACAGTATTGTGTGATCTATAAAAGATATTTTCTTGCATATAAAATATTCAACTCAGCTAATCAAGTTTTGGAGGCATGTATTAGTAAATAACTTAAATTAGGCTGTGGTCCTGAGGGAATCATTTAGGTTGAACTTGAATTAACAGTTGTTTATTACACATTGAAAATGCGCACTTTATGAGCAAACGCATGTCACTGGCAATAAAAAGTAAGCTGAGCGAGTCTGTATACCAAAGCGATATGGACTTTGTGAGTAGAGACTGTGAGTAGGTAAGAGCACATGGGAGTAATTCCACCTCCTATCAGTTGAACCTCGGCTGTCAGTTTCAGGACCAGTCTTGTGGCTGCTTATTGAGGAAATCAGCTGGTAAGACTTGCAAGTGGAGCTCTAGATGCACTGGTTAATTGTCAGATGTCTTGTTTTTATTCAATGACACAGCGCAGTAGCTTCCTTCTTAAAATTCATCCGGCTCAGGCGGTGATGGACGGAGGACAGCCTCATTATGCATCGCTAGATGGGCCGATTAGGGCTGTGAAAGCGCCAACGGGATGAACGAGGGAAGTGTGTGATTGATTCTAGCCTTGGTCTGCTGGTTTGTTAACGCTGTGAATGCGCTGCCCTCACTTCTGCGAGGCAGGAAATGTGGAAAACTTCTACTTCTTCATTTGTTTGAAAATACATTATGCTAATATTTTGGCCATCTAACATCGCTTCTACAAAGAGCAGGGGAAAAGTAAATTACATCAGAGTCCTCCATGGTGACTGTGAGTCACAGTCACTTTTCACTTTATGCTTTTGCAGCTGGAAGTTGTTTTGCATCTTGGCCCACATTGCTCTGCCCTTTAAGTACTGTAGACACAAATCATGAGGAAAACAGCGTGTTAAGATTTATGGACTGATTAATTTAATGAAGGAGACCAGAAAAAAACAACAAGCCTCGCTTGTCCTTTTACATGTAGGGTTTGTGTGTTAAGGTAGACGTGGTCTCATTTTTCAATGACCCATGCAGGAATTTGAGGGAAGAGTCACTGTGCTTTTGAAGGGTTGATTAAATGCCCAAATTACGTTTATTTTCACTGATAGCTAAGTGGGGACAGGGATATTTTAAATGCCAAAGCGCCTGTTATCCCTCAAGATTAGTTAGTGGTTTACACAAGATGCCTGCATTCATTATAGTGCTTCAGAGAAAAACAAGACGAAAAATGGAATGAAAGCAAGCAGAGATGATGCAGAGCATGCACACATGCAAATTGATGTGCGGTTGCTACGCTCCTCCATTTGGCTGCCAGAATTTTTCTAATCTAATGACTGAAAGTCAGAAGACTAGAAAAAGAGCAACGGATCGAGTCTGCTCTCCTCATATCAGCCACAAGTTGCAACACAAATCTTAGAGATAACTGTGTAAAACTCAATTGTTGTTGGCCCTAAAGGAGCTGCAAAGCATGGGTTGTAGCGTGTAGATCTGTGCCATTGCTTTCTTTCAGCCACCTTTACCTTCTCTCTGAAAGCATTTCTGGAGTAAAAATATCTCCTTCCCTATTATAAATATCTCTTTAACGTTAAGCGGCTTTATTAGATTAAAAGCCATTGCTGTGGCCTGAATCCCAAATGAATGTACTCCTACCTCTGGGGATCTGCATCTCTGTGTGCTCTTAAAAATGTGAGCTTACGTCTCCGCTGTGTACATGGAACGAAAGTGATTTAGGAACATGGGGACTGCATCTTTCTTATCAAAGTCCTCAGCTTGAAGACTGACCGTGGTAAAGCAGAAGCTTCAAAGCAATGCTGGCAGCTCCATCTTACATAAAAAAAAAACGAGAGCATTACAAACAGTGAGTGCGGCGTTCTCTGTGAGAGCTGTTTGTTCTACCCCCACGTAGATTGATGTGGAAGGCCATCAAACAGGATTTGCACTTTTGTGTCCCACCAGTGATGCCAGAGGTCTGCGTCTGGGGCTGGCTGCTGTTGCAGGTGAATGAAGTAGTAGGACTGAAGCTCTGCTCCATAGTTGTCTTCAGAACAGATGCCTGTAGGCATTTCCACCCATGTCCACCAGCTCTGCAGCACCTGAGTTTTTCCGGCTGTGTGTGGTGAGGGTGTGACGAAGGAGGAATGAAACTTCCTTGTGGGAGACAAGATGGAAGATTGACCCGGTCTTCATAACTGTATTAAAAGTAAATGGCTCTGCTTCAGGCTGTGGAGTCCGATCCTCATATATAACTTGTTGGGCTGGGAGTGCTGGGGAAGCGGTTTTATTTCCTGATTTGTTTGCTTTATGCCTGTATAACCTCAAAGGATTTGGCCTGCCTGCAAACCTTGACGTACTGGGGAGTAGCTTGAGCAGAATAATAGATTGTTTAGACAATGTATGGATATACAGATTTTATTGACAGTGCACGACAATAAAACCTCTACTTCCATGTTCATCTGCTGACCAAGAAACAGATTGACCTGTTATTAGTGCTGCTCTGCTAGGATGAAAGAAACGGAGACAAAACGTTTAATGAGTGAAATGCGTGTCGGAATTCTATGAAGAGGAGTTTTGTACAGAAAGACTTGAGTGAGAATTTGGCACTTGGGCTCTTCCCCAAGCCCCCATCTTGGTTAGTAACACATGGTTGAATTAAATCATTAATTAGGCTTCTGCTGTTGAGCAGTAGCACCTTGAAAGGCAACTTAACTTGGCCTTAGCAGAAAGAGGGAATTCTTTTAGGATTCTTTGCTTGTTTATCCTTTACGATTTGTTGTTAAGTTTATTTTGTAGTCGTTCTTCTACTTGCTTGTTGACTGGTGGATGTTGTGAATTTAAAGTGCATTGTAATACCTCTGATCTTACTGTCTATGAATGTAGGATGGCCTCGATGGAGATCAGATTTACTGTTACATTCCTTCCCCTTGCTCGGTAATTGCAGCTTGTCTCTTTCAAAACCAAATAACAAGAAAAGCGTCAGGAGATGTTTTTCTTTCTTTGAAGCAGCCGACTGCTAACACTTCCAA
Source organism: Aquila spilogaster (assembly GCA_024606505.1). Lineage (NCBI taxonomy): Eukaryota > Metazoa > Chordata > Aves > Accipitriformes > Accipitridae > Aquila > Aquila spilogaster. The sequence goes on along the minus strand of JANHGO010000073.1, from coordinate 38,687,882 downwards.
ATGAAAACCTGCCCTGGAAAGTTTCAACCTGAAGCAAACTGCTGTGGTTAGAGTTTACAGACATCTGAAACGATGGTCTTTCCTAATGAAAGCGCTCAAACCTTTTCTTTGTAAGGACAAGTAAATTTTGAACTAGCTGTGCTATTTTTTTGTGTTTTCCCAGGTCTTAATAGCTCTCTGTTTATTACAGTAGCTAAAATTCGTGTGTAGAATATCTATTTCCCAAACTTTCTGGTAAACCATTCTACTTGTTTCAATCACCTGCTATCAAAGAGTGAACACCTACTGCATGTTTCTGTCTCCCGAAGTGCTTTGGGGGGAGGGTTTGCTGTAGGTGTTGTACACGTGCTGTGACATTCAGCAGGAAATATCCAATCTTTCCATCTTGGTCCCAGAACTGGAGAGAGAAAATTACTGCGATCAAAATGGAAAGAAGAGCAGTTAACATTTTGTTTACTTCTCGGTGTGGTGGGTTTTCATAGTAGTTAGGAAGCTCAGCTATTGTAGGTTTCAGTTTCTCATCACAGTCAGTTCTGTGCATTGCTGGGCACTGCGATGCTCATATATGCTTTTATTTGCCGAAAACCAATACACAGTGTTTTAAGCAGAGCTCAGTTCTGACCAGAAATCTCCTGTGAAGGTACTTTCTGTGTTGGAGGTGTTGCAAGACGGTGGCCACCTGGATGCCTCTCTTCTCTGGAGTGAACTCAGGAAAGAGAGGTGGAGAGTTCTTTAAAATAAATGCACGAAGCTATTGGGATATGCGCGAAGAGACATGGAAGGTTCACAGGGACTGGGTGTTTCTCTGGGTTATAAGGGTATCCACCATTAATGACTACTGTAAAGAAAGTTTTGGAAGCATTCCGAACGTTATGCTTTGGTGTGTGAGCTGCCTTTAATGTTGCAGAGACTAGGGCTTGGCGGCTGATAACTGCCTTGAGTAATAATAAATATGAGGACGGCGTGCATCTTAATGCTTGGCCGCTTTCTCACATGAGTCGGTATAGGTTGGAGAGGAATAATCAAAAGCAGCCAGGACAGACATTAATAATCTGAATTCTGTGAAGTCTTCCAGTAAACTGGAATATTCTGGGACATAAGAGCAGCAGATAGCCTTGGAAATCTGTCACGTGAGGAACAGAAATATAACCTAACCAAAGGGACCTATGGTGCCTGAACAGGAAGCATTCCCTTTTTTGTGGAAATGTTACAGAAACGGTACCGCTGCTTATTGCTGCTGTGTTGTAAGGGATGACAAAAGGGTGGGAGGAAAGGATGTACCTGCCACCATAACTCCCTGTAGCGCCTTTGCACGTGCTGTTGAAGAATGATGTTTGAGAAGTAAATGTGCTTGCTACTTAGCAAATGTGGGAGGAAGAAAATACTAATTTTTCATGACGCCTTTGCTGAGATTCTCTTTAGCATGTTTTACCCCAGGCTTTTTTACTTCATTTTTTGTTTTGCGCTCTGAAGACGCTGATTGATTGCTGCATCTGATTTCAATGTATCTGGAGGCATCGTACCTGAGATACTCTCTGGTTGTGCTTTCTCTTTTTGTTCGTTAAACTTTTCCAGGCAGAATAAGATATTATTGTTTTATTGCGCAGTGTTTCCACCTGGTTTGATGCAAAAGAAGAGCACAGTCCTGGAATAACTAACACGTTCATAGGTTGTAACTTTACTCTTCTTCAAATAGCTGCTGAGAAAAGGCATTGAGTATTAGGCAAAAAATGAAGCTTGTTCATCACCTCCTACATGCTGAGCTTTCCCTATGAGCTTTCCCAATGAGTAGACCATGAAAGGGTGAGAGCAACTGCTTCAAATGTGTAGTCCATCCCACATGTGGTTTGGCACTTGGTACATTTTTCTCATTTTTCCTTCAACCTAAAAGCAATCCTGCTTCAAAATCCTTTATGGTTTCTCACTTTGATATAAGTTCCACTGATATTACATGTTTATCAGTTGTAAATGTTTTCTCAGGATAACATTCATACCTTTTTGTCTAGATACAATGCCGAAATGGATTAATTTTTCAATGCAGTAGTTTTGTGGATTCATGAAATAAGTAATGAACTACTTTAAGATCTGCAATTATTATTTCTTTTTGCATTTTTCTTGCAGATGTGATCCATACGGTTGGGCCGATAGCAAGAGGGCATCTCACTGATACTCACGAAGAAAACTTGGCAAGTTGTTATAAATCCTCCCTGAAACTGGCAAAGGAAAACAGCATCAGATCACTTGTAAGTACTGTATGAGAACCTATTTTGACTCTTTGTTTCCTTGCTTGAGGATTGATACCACAACAGAATTCCAGAAGGAATTCTTGATGCATGCAATATGAAAAAGTAGGTATTTGACCGAAAGAGTTGCCAGACAAACAAAAAGGCAGATGTGTGGTTTTAGCAGGGGCTGTATGGAGGTGGTGGAAGGGGACAGTGGTATAGCCCTTGCATGGTCCCCATGCCACAGTGTGTGCAGCCTCAGCCTCTCCGTGCCGTGTGCAGGGGATGTCTGTGCAAAGGCACAGCAGTGTGAATGCATAGCTGGCCATCAGCTCTGGCCAACCATTTTTTGGGTGAAATAAAGTCACTGCACAGATGGGAATTTGACATGATATAAATCCTCATAGTTCTGCCATTGTGAACAAGCAGGGATCTGGCTTTAGCTATCTTTATTTTATTTCGCTGCGATGATAAAAGATCGTTGTACTCTTACCTAAAGAGGAAGGTTGCAAGGAAGTCATTTCTCAATAAGTGATCAGCTAGGGAAAGTATAAGATTATTATGGCAGAATTTGGGAAGAAGACGGATACAATCTGGTGGAAGAAGCCAAACCAACATCATTCAAACCGAAGGACGAAAATGAAAGAAAAACAAGAAAATATTGCTTCTTTAACTGTTTCAAATGAAGCATAATTGTTTACCGTGGCTTGATTAAAAACATTTTTTAGCAAAAAACTAGCTGCAAACTAATCCAACTTTGAAGTACCATGAGCAGATAGATGCTTCTACACGTATGCTAATTCGCTTCCCTAGTTCGGCAGCTAATTCTCCATTTGTTAGGGAATTTATAGTGATGTGAACTTTATGAGGTGGATTTTAGAACGGTTAAAAGTGCTCTTTATCTAAGTGGGCTTTGCTGTTGATAATGTATTCAGTCTGTATGTAATTATTGGAGTGATGTACAGCTTATTTCATAAAGACCAGATTTTACCCAGAAAGGCAGATTCTGATGTTCTATATATTCATCTAATATTGATCTAGTGATATGGCGTTTTGATTTTCCCCTGGTGGTACAAATACCAGGCACTCAAGTTCAGATTACTTGTGCAAAAGAAATATTATCTAGCAAAGCATCATTAGGTTAATTTAACTGAACTCTACTATCTTTCAAATCCGCTGCCTAGAGCGGATTATAAATCACATTTTTGCACCAATCCAGTGAGGATTTGAGCTGTTACAGATCTGGAACTGCTTAATTCACTTTATAATGATTTAAGCCATTTGCTGTAGGGGTGCTGGATTAGTTCCCTTGTCTGTCCAAAGGGCAGGTGGCTGCTGTATATGGAGGGACATGCTGAAGGCACACGCATAGGTACTCGTGACAATATCCCTTTTAGCAGTCATTACTCTTTTGTTTTGTAGTATGGGGTCATTTTTTTTTCCCCGTCCACAGCTCTGTTTACTCTCCAGCTCTGGAGCTTGGATTCTGTAGCTCCAGCCGTAGCAGCTGAAATTTTCATACTGGATATCCATACGTTCCCTAAATGTGTAGCATAGAGGGAAGTTATCACGTGAGCATGACTTTGCACCTTTTAGGTCAGTGCAGCTGATTGTGTAATAGTATGGATGTTTTGCAACTTGGAAAGTGAACTTACTCTAAAGAATGTTAGTTGGATCAAATGGCGTTGCAGTATGGTGAAATGGTTAATCGATTATGATTTTTTTTTAATACTATGTACATAAATTGGAAGTGAAAGCAACCTCTGAGGACATTTTGAACTCTTCTCCAGGACTGTTGATACGTGCAGGAGCATTTGTGTTCTGCTGTGATTCCCATCGTTGGAGGCAGTAAGGTTTTGGTGCTGTTGTGCCCGTGTACGTTCTTGTTCCTGCCTTTAGGCAATTACGTACTGCTTCTGGGCCATTCAGATCAGTGAGGAAAAAATAGAGAAGAAAAATAAATGGTGAAGAAAAGAAAGTGCTGAAATTTAAAAAGAGGAAAACTTGCAGTGGGCATTGGTCATTGCTAGCAATGCTCATATCTGTAGTGCTTCTGTAATTTGTGGATGTCCTAGGCGGTAGCTTTGTATGTGAGTGAAATAACAAAGATGTGTCCTGCTTGTGTGTTTCATGTGTTTTACAAGAAGTAGCCTGGTATTCTAGGAGGAATAAATGACCACCAGAGAAACTGTCCATGGATGATTTCCTTGCTGGTTAGGAGCTGTTGACTCTGCACCTGTTCAAGATAAAAACAAATAACAAAAAAGCCATCACCCAGAATGGCAGGACACAGCTGCACAAGCTGAGCAGGAGCCAAGAGCCATTCATTCATACCAGCATTAAGAAGCTTAGCAAGCAATATAGATTTTAAAGTCCACATGACTGATTGTGAACTGTTCTGAAAAGCCTCAAGTCTAGTGATTTCAGCAATGCTTTGGGGAGTGAAGGCTACTTGAAGGTCTGCCCTAATGAACAAATCAAGCCTGGAGCTAAGTAAGATGTATAATTCATTCAATTAAGGAGCAGTAGATTACTGGAAGTCAGAAGAGAAGAGTACAAAGTGCTATTGGGTTTTACAAGATCCGATATAGTAGACGTAGTTGGTAGGGGATGGAAATGGAGAGGAAAAAAAACACTACAAAACCCTACAGATTTTTGGTGCTTGTAGAGAGTACAGAAGTACTTATGATTTAAATAAGCAACATAAAAATGTGGACAGGATTGTGGCAACAGATGTATTTGCAACAGGGAACTGAGGGGGGAAATAGATGGTTACCCACATAAAATAAGGAAGAGAAGATCAGCAGTGCTCATTGATGGCAATTGTTGGTTGCTTCTTAAAATGAAATGCGTGTGGGTGGGCAAGAGAAAACTAAACAATTTTGAAATAGGCGCTGAGTGAAAGCAGTATGCTTTTGATACAAAGGTGTTGGTGATAGCAAGCCCTAGTACAGAATTACTAGCTTATAAGAATTAGCTAACCCTGAAAGCCTTGCAGCTGTAGCAAGTGGAGAAGGAAGGAAGAGGACAATATGAATGTGTTGCTTACCTCTGAAACAGAAAAAAAGACAGCAAGTCTAGAAAGAAATGCAAAAATGGTTAAAAAAAACAAAACGCTATTCAAATCGTTTTGAATGTGAATCCTGTCATAGGATTTACAATTGCTGGAGGCATTATGAATGAGAAGTTGTGATGAATGGCAATGTATCAAGTTGGACAGAAGTGTGCAAAGGTGACTCAGGGTGCTCTGCTAAGCACAGTTTAATTTAACATCTTTATTAATGATTTTTGCAGAGTACATAAACAGCTCATTAATTACATTTACAAATGATGCTACATTAGGCAGCGTTGCAAACACTAGAAAAGGACAGAGATATATGATGACAATTGATTACAGAGAGTGTGAATAGAACCTCATCTAGCATCCTCTACAGCACCAGAAGGGAAACTGCCTTCAGTTCAGTGGGAGATAGGTCAGAACCAGAACTGACAGCTACAGCTCAGAATAGGAAAAGTCGTGATAGCATATGGTGGGGAAGAATAACCCAGTTCACAGACAGTCAGAGGCAGAAGAGTGCTGGAAAACTAGCTTAATGAGGAAATGGTCTTGAATAATAAGCCTCAAATTGGATACACTTAGAGCGATTTGTTTTGTTTCACTATTATATATTATTGAGCTGCCTACAGAGAAATGATAGATGCCACAGATGTGGTAGTTTTTGTTCCAAATGGGCTGAGAAGACCAGGAATAAGATATGAATAGCTCAAAACTAACTTACATGTGTGTATGTGTGTGTATACATGTATTTACATCTGAGGAAGAGAACCGTGCCATGATCTTGATACACTTTGCAAATTGTTAAATGCAATGTTATGATAGAGGGGAGAGAGAAGAATCTCATTGTGTGTGTGACAAAATGACAGTTAACTGGTGTAGCTGGTGCCAGTTTGCGTTGTGTTTGCATCCAGGATTTCCAGGCATGGGTCAGAGCAACTCTGTTTACTCCTGGGGGAGTGCTGAAATCTCATCTGAAAACGTTGGTATCTGTATAAAAAAAAAAAAAGAACAACCAAAACCAACCTGTGATGGGTAAAAGCAGAAATGAGATGAGGGAATATAATGAAATGTCAGCATGATTGCCAAAGTTCATAATTCACCAGCAGTCCAGCCATGGGCAAGAATTTGCATAGCCATTATGGCAGAGGAGCATCAGGATCAAATTTGATCGTCCATGGAATTGTTGAGAGAGAAATCAAACAGCCCCTGACATTTGTCTCCTGCCTCTTTTATGTTCCGTGTGATATTTCCAGCATCTCACCAGCTATTTTTAGTCTCTATTAGGTCAGCTATTCCATCTAGCTTTTTGGTTACCGAAGTGTTTGTACTTACTACCTACTAGTCCCAAAAACATGCATTGCTTTTTCATGTGCGCCTGTTGGTGTAGCTGTGTCCACTGTAGGGTACTTGTGCTGTTATCTGACTGTTTATGTGCTCTTTGGTGATGGATGAACATTTTGTGCTGGATGAGTCTATTATATGTGCAGCCTCCTGGTGAAGAGGATTCTTCGAGCATTGTTTCTGTGTATCTCCAGTTGTTACAATTTAGTGGGGGGAAAAATATTTAAGAAGTTTATTTTAGAAGTAAATAGTGGGCATGTACGCAAATTGTTTCTGAAATGTACAGAATAATTGAAGTATGTTCTTATTGTTGGTCTGTCTAACGCAATAGTAGCAGATGCTGTCCTGAGTCAATTATGTCTCCACTGTCTGATTCACTGGGAAGATGTTACAGGCACCAAATCTTCACCAAAATGAGCAGAGGTAAAAATATTCCAGCAGATGACTTCCATTGCTTGTATCTGTTTCCTAAGTAGGAATCTTGCAGGCCAATTAACTGCTGGCTTATTGGGCAGACCAGGGGAGCTGTAATCACTATTTTCAAGGATTAAATTGGCCTGATGGTTACACGTTGTTTGAGATTATTTACTTGATGTGTTCTGACTTTGCTGGAGGACCTCCAGCTCTGCTGAGCTTTGCATATGCTGCTTCGAAGCCATTCAATATCCTAGAACTGTTTTTTACATCGAGCGCTCCCCCACCACATACTCCATTCAGGCTTTGATTGTTATTGAAGGACTTCACTCGAGATTGGTGGAAGCTGTGGTTAGACACTGCTCAACGACACAGAAAACTAAAAATGAAATAATGCTGTGGATTATTGAGGTTGGGATCAGCCAAAATGGCTCAGCGCGTTTGCAGAAAAAGGCAGTGCTGGTCCTCACCGGAAGGCAGAACGCTTCCTCTGCCCCAGTGCCAAAATAGAGGGACTGTGCCGCAGGCTGTAGCTCTACGGGACTGGGACCAGCAGTGCATTTTTCAGGATGGCTTCCTGTTGGCAGGGGTGAACTGTAAAGCTTTAACTAGGAGTTAGACCACACTCTTTGGCCTCTTCCTCGGGGGAGAATTATGGCTAGCATGGGAGTGAGAGGAAATCCTCAAAGAATGCGACTTCTTGAGCTGCCAGAAGAGACCTGCTTGCCACCAGCAAGTATATTGACAGGATTAAATACAAAATACAGATGTTTTTCTATTAGATCCCTAGAGTCAAACCGGGAAGAGTTCAGCGTTGCTAGAGTTCAGCCTTGCTAGATTAGCATGCTGTTGTGTAAAGGAAAAAAAAAAACACCACCAAAACCCCAGAATGTCAGTTCTCTTTGTACTAACGTGTCTGTACAGTGACACAACCTATTAATGATTCAGAAGATTGCATAAAAATATATTGAGAAAGTTACCTGCCACTGATCAGTTCATAGTGCTGCAAAAATAACCAGTCTATCCTTTTAGTTGCCTTACACATTTGTCCCCATGTATAATCAAGGATTTTTTAAATACTTTGCAGTTATGTGCTAATATTCTTGGTATTTGTATTTACTGTTGCGTGGAAGTTGTCCTTCTGGTAAGTGTGCACTGTGTCTTTGAGCTTCCTTTCAGTGGAGATGTGTTGCCACTGTACTGTCAAAATCTTCTATCATAATCCATGGACTTAAACTTCTAATGCCAGTTTAGAACCTTGAGTATTCTTGGCCCCTCTTTCTGTAAACTATAAAATTAATCAAATAGGAATTGTACTTGAGTTGTGAGAAGGTACTTGGAATGGTGTGCTATAAAGTATCAGTCTAATAGACTGTTTTACAGCATTGTCTGTACCTGCCTTCTCTCATGATGCAGAGTTATGTTTTAGGGAAAAGTCAAGTTTTTTCTTTTTTACTATAAGGAGCTTACCTCCTGCTTAGTGCGTTACCATGGCAATAAGTAAGTTTGGAATTCCTAAGGTTGATTTTGTTCTGTTTTTCTGATATACAAGGGCTGCTCTGAAAGTAATGCCTCCTATGTCATTATGTTGGCCTACAAACTCAGAGGCAGTAGAGGCTGAACCTTCCCACCAATATTCCATTCCGTTTTGTTGCTGTGTGACAGATGGCAGCAGAGGGGGCAGTCTGACAGAATGGCGTCTGACATGGAAGTGCAGATGAAGCAAAAGAGTGTCATTGAATTGCTCCAAATGGAAAAAATGGCACCCACTGCTTGCTGACCGTTTGTGGAGACCAAGCAGTGGCTGTGAGCACAGTGTGGTGGTGGGTGGTGCGTTTCAGAAGTGGTGACAGTTACACTGGGTCACCTCCACCGGTGGAGGTTTTTCCAAGTGAGGCATACGTACTCTTGTTAATTACTGGTAAGAACGCATCACTAATGGTGGTCACTGTTGAAAGTAGTGTTTTGTAGCTGAGAATTTTCCATGTGAAATGGTGTTATTGTTTTGTTTGTATCTGTCGTAGTTTCCATGGAATTTAATACTAGGCATTACTTCTGGAGCGACCTCCGTAGATTGATATCCATCAATCAGAAGAGCTGTTTTGGAAGAAAACTTCTGCAGCATCATAAATGCCCTTTTTTCTTAAAACACGTGTTTAACTTGTAAGCCACAGTAGGACTAATCTAATCCTACATTTTCAAACGGCTTAGATCTCCTCTTCATTTTGTATTTACTTTTTTCTCCTCTTAGACATTTTTTTTCAGATGATATGTTTAATAATTGAAGCTGCTGCATTGATTTTTAACTGGCCATGATAACCAATTGTGCTTTATACATCTGTATCAGTTCAGGATGTTGTGTTCTTTTCTTTTGAATGTAGGAATTGCTACAGCTGGTCATAGTTTAGTTAAGCCCAAGTGAATCTGCTGTCAGTTGTTCCATGTCCTCCCAAATAATTGTACCGAAATGATCTTGGCAGACTCGAGAAACGGGATCATGATTCAATAAGGATTTCACTAAATGAGATGGAATTCAGTTCAGTAAGATCAAGTGTTATTTGTCACACCTAAACAGAAGTACTTATTCAGCCAGGAAAGGGTATGGAATGATTGTAGCCCTAGGCAGAGGTTCCTCGGAAAATAAACTGGAGTTTGTTGCGCATCATGTGTTGCAAGTGAGCAATGCTGTGGGGAAAACCAAGAGAGGAGCGAGCAGCTGTGGTGTGAGACTTAGTAGGGTCTCTAGGTTCTCTACTGTAGTAAACTGGACTGGCGTACCCAGTTTTTCCACCAGGGATGATTAAGGAGCTGGAAAAAGCATCAAAAATAGCAAAAAAAACCTGAACTTACAGTCTAGAGAATAGAAATCTAAAGGTGAGAAGACAGATTAAAAATATATATATATGCATAAAACACTGCTGAAAAGTTTAAAAGTTAATGATTATCTGTCTGAGGGATAGGACGAGAAGTAACAGTCTGGATTTCTAGGAATGGAGTTTTGGGTTGGAAGTTGAGTTCATTGTAGAGCACTGCCAAAGTTGTTTAAGGAAGTTAGGGTTCCATCAGTGGCTGCTTTGAAGAGTGTATGGAAACTGCTGAGTCATGGCTGGAAACACTGATTGAGCACCTGGAGAAAAGACCCGGTCAGCCCTGGGAGCACAGGTGATGGTAATTCACCTGTGTGCCTGGAAGGGGTGGAGCCTGGCTTAGACCTCATTTAAGGGCTCACTGCCACTGAGGAAGGATCTCTTGCTGGAGATCCCTCCTTGGTGGAGTATTTCTGCGAGCCTAGATCTTCAGAGACAGGTAAGCATCCTTCTTTTTGTAACACCTTCTCATTGCACTGGTCCTGCTGCTGTTAAGGAAGAGTAAGCTAGAGAAATATATTCCCCAAGAAGTTTGTACTTAGAAGGGATGAATCAAAGATTCCTTACAGTCTTGCATGATTTCTAGTAGAGCTGAGTCTTGCCAAATGCATGTACCAGAGCTGGGGCTGCCATCATCTGCGACTGTGTTTAGTGTCTTCGGGTCTGAGATGGGAAAGGGACTGATGATTTGAAGTCATCCCTGGGGTTTGAAGGGTGATCTGTCATGTTCTAGATGTCTTGGATTCTAGATGGGTCAAAGGACTGCATCTTGGTGCAAGTTGATGCCCTCTAACTACATCCTACCTTTGCTGGTGAATAGAAAGGAATTGTAGACCAGTACCTTCAGAAGTATTTTACTTACAGCCTGCATGTGCGATCTGTGATCATCCAGGCATCTTGTACAGCAGTGTGTCTGGCTGGGCTGAAGGTCTGCTGCTCTAACGAAAGGCCTATGTGTTGGAAATCTTTTACAATTTATTTAAACCCAGGTTCTTAATGTATTAACTCCTGTTAAATGCCAAAAGAATGAGCTCCAGCAGCAGGGCTGTTGCAGCCTTGTGGAAATCAGCAGATAACCTAGCCCCTGTAGAATCTGACTGCACAATGCAGAGTAAGGTGGGTCAGTTTATGTTGTAAACCAGCACAATTCCTTAAAAACAGTTGGGTTTGATGCTTTTGTAGTAGTGCTGTTCAGTTCACACAGTTGCACAATTTTTTCGGGTTTTTTTGTTGTTTCCTTGCCTATTTGTTTCTCATGTCTTGCTAGTGAGTTGCTGGGAATGGTTTTCCTGTTGAGATAAATGCCTTTGATTTACGCAGCTCCTGCTATCTGGCTACACTTTTTTCTCACCACGGAAGCTTTTCTGCAGACACCAAGAAGATAACTAGCTTAGGGTGCGTATATTGCATGTAATAACATTGAGGCTTGTTGCTTCTGCCATTGTACGGTTGGTTATGCATTCAGTATACATTTCCACAGAGGAAGCAGGTTTGTTGTATTTCAGCACTGCTTTAATAAGAAGGCCGTTTTATGGGGAAGTCATGATTGTCCATTTTGTTGTTCTGTGATGAGGTAGCTGCTCTATAATGTGATTCTGTGATGGACAAAAGGGAGAAAGGTTATTTTGATTTGGTTTAATGAAAACACTGAATACATGTCTCAAACTGAACTTAAGGAATAAAAGGAAAATGGCTTGTCAAGGAATATATTTGCATGCCGTGGGTTTAAACTGTGATAATTCACCCTTCACCCCGCAGAAATCTTGCGCTTAAAAGATCAGAACTCTCTAGAAACGTGGCTACGTCCTTGATAATGACCTGTCTCATTAAGGAAGGACAGAGTGCAAATCTGTTAGGCAATGGACCAAGGTGCTGGGTTCCAGAGACAGCTCATAAAACCTAGGGGTTGCTGGAAAGCGTACATCATAAGGTGCAGGGAAGATAATTTATGTTTGTCCAGAGGAAACTGTACTGGAAAAACCTTCATTTTGATTGAAAAAGGGAAAAAAAAAAAGGTAATGAACTAGAAAAGGGAGATATTCTTTGCATGCAAATCTCAGCTGTCTGGAATCAAGAAGTTTGTCCTTAATTGAATGGCATGTTCTTGTAATGGAATTTCATAGAAAAAACTGATGGCATGTAAGAAGCCCTAACAAAGTCCCTAGCGGTGGCCATCAGACATGCAAAGCCATCTCTCCATTGACACCTTCCCTGTCGCCTTGTTTGCAGTCAGTAGGCTTCTTCAGAGGGCTCGTATTTGCTGTAAAAGGACGTTCTGAAGGTGTAATCCCTGTTAAGGCTCATGGGATTCACAGAACGAGCAGCAATAGAAAGTAATAGTTGCAACAGGGTCAAATTCTCTGAAATGGACCACAGTGACACTCTCCAGCAGAAATGCAATGGAAATAAATTGCTTATTCACAGGCTTTCCTGCTGCAGGTACCCTCTGTGATACCTACACATGTCTAAGGGGCTGCCTGGTAGATAGTGACTTGCCACTATCAGATTTTTTTTCTTCTCAACTTAATGACGAGGAAAAGAATGTGTGATGTTGCGTTTTAGCACTGCGTGGTGCTCACAAGGTTCCTGTCACTTGGCATTTTTCATCTGGTAACTTTGAGACTCTTCTGTATAGGCCATGTGTTGTTTTATTTAAACATTACTTTCGCTTGTCTGTACGAAGAGAACGATAACGTAATATTTCTGTCTGCTTTTTTTCCCCAAAGTCGGTCCATTTTTGAAATGGAATATTAAAAAAAAAAAAGGATTATTTGGAACATTGTGATATTTACGTAGCTTATATAAAGCAAAGAACTGAAAAATTAAAAGTGGAAAGCATTTTATCTATCAGATGGGCAATACTTATGATATACATATTTTTAACCTAGATATTAGAGCGTAATGTCTGTTGGAAATCAAAACATAAATATACTGGGAATTGGATCTTAAAAAATAAACAGAAGGGGCATTCTTTCATCAGCCTTATTTGCCAACTCATTAAATGCGTTTTCCCTGTACGGCTAATACTTGGAGCTACATATGTTGTACAGAAATGATACGTGATTTCATAGCTACCTATAAAGAAATAACTATAATCAGTAGTTGGCTGCAAAAATATACTCTTACCTGAGAGTTTTTTTTATAGTTATGATGATGTCGTGTTACTTTTTAAAGCCTTTGCAGTTTAAAATCAGTGCAGTTTGAACCATCTAACTGAAGTAATAAGCCTTATACATGGTATTGTATTCTGATGAGACATCCGTGTGTATAATTGTTCTCACCCAAGTGTGAAGTATGTGAAGTCTGTGTTGAAGTGAACAGTTTAAGTAGCCTTATTTTATTTTTTTCAAAGCTGTATTATTAAATCCCAGTGATGGATGCCTGCCTGCCACAGAATCACAGAATTGTAGGGGTTGGAAGGGACCTCCAGAGATCATCTAGTCCAACCCCCCTGCCAAAGCAGCTC
>JANHGO010000073.1:38646065-38656865 GCA_024606505.1 Aquila spilogaster | reverse complement strand
TCTCGACCTGCTGGCCACGCTCTTTTTGATGCACCCCAGGATGCCATTGGCCTTCTTGGCCACCAGGGCACACTGCCAGTTGGGGTGTAGAGATTTGTTCTTACCTCATGAAAGCAACTGGAACAATTGTAGCATTTATGGCAATGGGAACTATGATAAGAAGATGGTGCTGTCACATAATTTCCTGAGGTTTTCCTCTTCGCTGCAAAGGGAGGATTTTTATATATATTTTTTAATTGGGATAATTACAGGTAAAGGAATTCTTTATTTTTCTCTCATCTTTTGCTCCTAAAAATTGATCACCTAAACGAAAACTGTCTGCCCTTCTGTAGACAACAGCTCACTGGAGCTTTGAATCATAATTTTTAATAAGACAACTAATACTCTTTTTGGATTGAAATATAGAAAGTAATTGTATTTCAGGTCATTTTCTAAGGAAAGAAGTCAGCTTATTGCTAGCTGTTTCAGGCTTGTTTGCTTTCTTGCATTATCATGCCCTTCTGAACTTTCTCTTCCATGTACTATGTGGGTAAATCCTTATTGTTTCAATCTCTGCCTGCATCTACTGCACACAACTGTGCATTTCCAGAAGAGGAGCAGACATGGTATGAAAATAAATAACCTGGCAAGCAATGTGATTTGAACAAAAACCATGGATGGTGTTGGGGCAGATTTATGCCTTAGTGTGTTCTCATAGAACATTTTATCTTGCTACTGTGCTTTCATTAATATGGTGCAGCTCTTTCAACCATTGCTGGTTTTGTTTCCTGTGAAGAAAAGGAAAACCCCAAGCCCAGCAAGTTTTCACATCTATTACTTGTTGTTATTCCTTTTGTGAGGAATTCTTCCCTCCTTGAGTACAGCAGAGACAGCCACACTTTGTACAGATAGTTTTACTGCCATAGCTCTGATGGGGGCTGGTCCTCCCAGCTTTTAAGTAGGTAATGCTGTTCTAATGCAGCCTCTTTGTGCTCTGTACTTTCACCTGAGCTGAGTCAGGTCAGCCTTGTAAATATATCCCCTTGTGTGCTGGCATGTTGCAGCTGAAATGCTCCCTTGCTTACCATGTTCTGGAAGCTGAACATGAGGGTGTTTGCGTAGTATGGAAAGCTTGTACCTACATGCCTGCTGCAGATGGAAGATATATTGCCATTTATGATTCTGGATTACCAAAATGATTTTGATATTGAGTTGGGCAATCACCACCAAGAACAAGTGTTGGATTCTGCACCTGGGGAAGGGACAACCCTGGCTGTACGTACAGACTGGGGGTGAGACACTGGGAGCAGCCCCGCTGAAAGGGATCTGGGGGTCTTGGTCAGCAGCAAGTTGAACGTGAGCCAGCAGTGTGCCCAGGCAGTCAGGAGGGCCAGCCAGACCCTGGGGCACACCAAGCGTGGCACTGCTCGCAGGTCAAGGGAGGGGGTTGCCCCTTCTGCTCTGTGCTGGGTGTCCTCACTTCCGGCACTGCACATGGCTTTGGGAACCACAACGTAAGAAGGACATAAAACTATCAGAGCCTCAAAAGGAGGAGGGATATGAAGATGTATGAAGAGCAGCTGAGGTCCCTTGATTTGCTCAGCACAGAGCAGAGGAGCTGAGGGGAGGCCTCATAGCAGCTGCAGCTCCTCGCAGGGAGCAGAGAGCAGCGTGGAGTTGGGCTTGGGGGTGCTGCATGGGGCCAGGCGTTGGGCTCAGTGATCCTTGTGGGTCCCCTTTTAACTCAGGATATTCTATGAATAAATCTCACTCTTCTACTCAGTCCTCATTCATGTCCTTTCTAAGTCCTTGCTTGAGCAGCTTTGCCAACGGGATCACTGCGTATCACAGTTTTCTTTCTTGTAACCAAAGATGCGGAGGTGCAGAGTGTTTCTTCATACAGCTGCTATTCACAGGCATTCCTGTTTGACCTTTTCTTATCTGTTCTTCCATTCTCAAATATACCCGGACAAAGTTCGGCAACAAGGACAAGCTCAAGACAAATATGTCTTCAAACAGGCAATTTTTCTTTCTTCCCACTGAATTAATGTCTCCCTTGCTTTCTAATTCCCTTGTTTACTTACTGTGGTACCGTATTTGCTTTCTTTAACAGACAAGCACTGTGTTCAAAACATCATATTATTTCTTACTGCAGTCTTGTGTCATTGTGTGTGTTATTGCCTGTAGCTTTGTTCCTTGTAAGTATTTACATGCTGCCTTTCTTTGATCCCTCACAATGTGTTTTATAATGTTAAGTTCTGTAGGATATTTATCCATTTCCCTAATCTCTCTCCATCTCCCTTATGTTCTGTATTTTCATGTATTTTCATTATTACCCCTGTTTAATCCTCGGCAGAATTACCAAGGGGCTTTGACAGTCAGGAATGGTGAGTTGAACCAGAGCACTGCATTATACAGAAGTAAAGGTGTATCCAATCCTAACTAAAATAGTGGATGCATGAAGATTTTCTTATTTATCTCATGCATTTTTTTTTCTCCTTGATCCCAGGGCGGAGGTGCCAATGGAGGCATAGAAGCTGGTTTTGATGTAATATTAATACCTGAATGTTTATAATTCATCAGTTTAGATCATGCAGCTCCCCCTGTTTTTAGGAAAGCAACCCCAAGCTTATAGCACTTTGTCTAGATATCAAAATTAAGAAAATAGGAGTCATAAAAATAAATTGTTTCATTAGCCCACCAACATTTTGACAGTCTGATAAACGAATTACTAAAAGACTGCAAGGTAGCAATGCTGTCAGATGTGGGTTCATTCAAGTAACTAAAGCTGCAGTGTGAAAGGGTGTACGTAGATTGATCCAACAGTAATGTCTCATTCTTATTTCCATGGAAAATGTAACAAATATGAAGAACAAACAGTAGCACTGTTTGATAGAGCAGATTCTCAGCTGCAAAGCAATGCTTTTCAACATAGTCACCACCATTGGCTGTTCATTTTCACTGGCAATGAACAAGAACCTGCATTCCATGCTCCTAAAAATCTGTTCCAGTGGAAGTGACCGCTGCTGAAAAGCTCCACCCACCCCTCATTGTACTCACATCCACTGTTTGATCTCTGTAGTTGTTCAGCAAGCATCAATGAATGTTAAAAGAGGTGATTTTTTTCTGCATGAGGGAATTTGATGACACATCTTTGTTTCATATGCACTTCTGTGTCAGATGCTGTTCTGTTAAAGTACCCCTCTGCTGCCACCTGTCACATGACAACAACATGTACTGGGGTATTGGTGAGAAGGTTCAACCTCTACTGCCATCCCACCAACATCCGCCTCTGATGTTGTGAGCTAGTCTGATGACATAGGAGGCATTATTTTTGGAGCACCCCTCATGTATCAATTGTGTTTCATTTCAGGGCTTCCCCTTTAGAAGCTATTGATGTTCATGATGCTTCTTGGTGCTGCTGCTGGTGGTGGCTGCAGCCTGTCCTCAGGTGTTAGTGCCGAGACACACGGTACATTTAAGAACGCTGAACCCAATCACCTGCTGCACTGCTGACTTGAGATCATCTTGCTAACAACCAATGTTTTAAAAAATAAGAGCTGCTGGTGCTGCTCGTCACCATTTTTGTGCCATACTTCCATTGGTACGTGCTTCTGTTGTTTGTAGTTGCGTTGTTGTTTTGAAAGGGGATGGGGACTGTTTCACCTTTCTGCCATGAATTTGGCCTGGTAGCAGTTGTTTATTTTGGAAGGCCTAATGCAGCGTTTTCATCCTCATTTGAAGATGACCAGAGACGGAAGTAGTAACTTTTGGAAGTATTCTCCCTACCTGGCCTGAGAATGACTGTCTCATTTTTCGATAACTACTTAAGTATAAGAAAGCAATCTGAGATGAATGCGTTTCTGCGTGGCTTGCGGCGCTCATGTTTCTCCTACCACCTGCCATAAATTCAGGTGCAGATGTCCTTGGGACTCCAGAGATAGTTAACGTGTTTCAGCTAGATAGGAAAGCATGCAGCCTTTCCAGTGTGGTGGTGGTCAGAGTTGATTCCAGCTGTGAAGCCCTCCTGTTCACCCTTTATATTTGAGAACCCAGACCAACAGGAGCTCCATCGTAGCCGCACCACCTGAGCCGTGTCGCCTGGATGTGTTAGTGCGATTTATCATCCTCCCTTTCCATTGCAGTGCAGCTGTACTTTAAGTAAATGAGACCATTTTTCTCCATTATCTCCTTGTTAAGAAAACCAGCCCTTGCATTTTTCCTGAGTGTAGGACTTCTTTGGATAAATATACGCCACATCACTTTACACAGTGACATTCTGCTGGATCCCTTGTATATAGTCCTGCCAGAGGAGGGAGAGCAGAGATGGTTTACAAAAGAAACGTGTGCACCTTGCATGTCTTTATGAGGTAATTTAGGGAGAATAATTGAATGCTACACAGGTGCTGGGGAGGTTTTAGTTAAATGATAGGCTCTAAAAAAGGCTGTGGAGTATAAAATACGAAGTTAAATTCTCACTAGTACTTAAATAACAACCTGGACTTAGCAAAGATGTTTCCAGCCAAATAAAACACTGGCTAGTTTGAGCAGATTTTGTTAGTTAAAGATAACTCCCTTGTCCTTATTCTGACTTGTGGATAGTGCTTACTTCAACTGTGACATCCAAAGCAGAATAGCGAGCAGGCAGAAATGCTCAGGAGTGGATGCAACATAAGCCTTGTTTGGGAAGAGCTTAAGAAGATAAGTTTGGAAGACCCAAGGCAAGTCTCAAGTGGTATGAATGCTTGTAGAGGGTTGATTGCAAGCAGATGCTTAGCTCTTCTGAAATACAGTGGGATGTGTGGTCTGTGCTGGGGAGGCTTGAGGCTTCCTAGAAGCTAATTTGATGCATTGGCTGTATGATGGTTTCATGTATTGTTATGGGCACACAGGTGGTGATGTTTAATTAAACTGCCCCTAGGAAAGAGCTGCTGGATGCTTCTTGTTTGTGCCTGCATTATTTTCAAGCTGGAACGTGCTGGGAGCAAGGCCCATGCAGGAGTGGGTCAGTAGTGAGGTTGTCACCATGCTTGAGATGTTTCCATGTCTTAGAGTGTGCTGGTCTGTAAAAGAAGTTGGATTTGGTTACAGAGAAATGGCTGCTGACCATGATTAAGTGCTTCTCTGATAATTAGTGAGCACTAATGGTGCTATTAATATCTGAAGGTCTTGCCATTAGTAGAAGGAACTGTTTTGTATTGAAGAAAAAAGATGTTAATAGGTGTCCAGGCCTTTCCTCTGAACTGGTCACTGGAAACCTTCTGTGTCTCTTGAACTCTTCCTACTTTTCTCTGGATGGTCCAGGAAATCCTCATGGAAATCCTGTGGGTTCTGTGGGCACCAAGGAAAGCGCTGTCCTGCACAGAATAGGTTGAGGGCCGGTGAGCTAAGTTCGTGTCAAATGATAGTTAATTCTGGATGGGTTTTTGTTGGTGAGATTTCTAATGCGTGAAATCTGTAGGGAAAAGGTGAGTATGTAGTGAGCCGGTTTCCTGCTATTTCCTAGCTTCTTCTAGCATGTTTCTAGTGTGTCAAGTTCCTTCAGAATACATTGTTCAGATATATTGTATAAATAAATCAAACCCCTTTAATGCAGCAGACTCTCTTAATGGTGAAAAGCAGGCTTGCAGCCTTCCTCTACCCTTACGCTAACCTCTCCTGAGATACTATCTGGAGAAGTAAAACCTTTCCGAGGGCTCTTGAACACGGTGGAAATGTTTGTTTTCACAGAAACAAAAACGTGAAATTGCTTGACTGACTTCCAAATAGACTGATGGTAGGTGTGCTTTTTCCTAGTCGTCGTGGATGAAAATATGGACTATGCCGAAGCGATTGGAATTGAGCTGCTATGTTGTGTGTCTGAAGTAAACCTTTGAGTGTGAATGCAAACTCTCTCAACAAAATGTCTTCAGTCGGTGTAATGACAGCAATCGATAATTAATTAATGAATCAAATCACAGATTGGAGGAGGAAAAGCTCTATAAAGGTTCTGGTACGTCACACATCACCAACTTAATGTCAGGAAACAGCATCAGTGAAAAAGATCAGAGTTGAGGCAGTGTTCCGTGGGTAAAAAATAAAACACAACAGCAAAATCTGAAGTTTCTTTAGAAAGATTTCTGAGGTATTTTATACATTTTTATTTTGAATGTGACAGGAGCCATCGTGTACTTGGGGTTTCACTGCAGAAGTGCTCAGCTGTTGCTGCGAGCCATTTGACTGTGCTTATTGCAGCTGAGGGTCCTCGCTTCCAATCAGTTTGATGTAACAAAAATGATTAAAGGCTTAAGGAAAGTAATAATTTAAAAGACAAAAATGCTGCTATACTTTGAAATCTAATAGGCAGTTTTTGCCGTAAGCGGCAACGATAGACAAAGCCGCAGTAGTGAAGGACTTGCTAATAATTAGATGTGTACTGAGGGCAAATGCAGGAATAACTCTGCCTTAGCTGGCACGATACTCAGTCTGCAGAGAAGTGTTGGATTCCAGAGCCGTAAACTGCAGCAGGTAATACAGAGCACGCAGAGAGCCAAGACTGACTGACTGCTTTATTTTGCTTGTCATAACTTTTAACATTAAAGTTTTAATGTTTTTCCTTACTGAAATAGCATTTAGGTTTGGTTGACATGCCAGCGGGTGAGAGCTTCGTGGAGGAAGCTTGGTCTTGGTGTCCTGCCTAACTGAAACTGAGAGAGTGCAAAAGCCTTTGCACACTGGGCATGGGAGAGCAGTCCTGTAGTCAGGTCCAGCATAGAAAAAGGTGAGCTAAAAGAAATAGGAACTGATATCAAAAGGGATTTTGACTGTGGGATCACTGATGGACCAGAAGGAGTGAAAGAATAAGGCCTTAGAAATAAAATATTAGGTTATCAATTAGCTAAATGATCTGATTGTGGAAGGTGGTTTGAATTGCTGTACCTTAGATATAGCAAGTGTTGGATTTCATTTCTTTTTAATGCATTCATGGTAATACCCGAGCTTGGATGGTTTGGGAGAAGCCCTGTGAGGTGAGCTCGAGGTTGCAGCCTCTATGAGAAGGGCTGGGGTGAACCATTAGTAGAAGAAACGCTGAGATGAGCAGCTAGCTAGAAGAAAAATGAAGGATCTCTGAAAGGAAAGGGGAAAAAGTCAACTATGCTTGATCAGGTGAAGATTCTCGTGCTACTACTTGAATTATTTTTTCCTTTGGAAGAGCAGGCGGGCTGGTGTGGATAGAAGTAGGCTGGGACAACAGGGGAGGAGACTCCAGGTATTGTAGCAGTGGGGGTGCCTTTGGGGCCCTGCCCCCCTGTAGGGGGCCACGATTCACTTACACGCCTCCCCAGGTAACACATGGCTGTTGAGAAACAGGTACTGCTGAATCCTGATTAGTCACTTTCCAGCTGTTACTGAACTGGTGTGGGCTGGAGGAGTGCGCAAGTCTGCAGAGATGCGTGTAAAAATAGTTGGGACTGTCAATGGAAATCATAACCTGACTCATTAATGCAGCCTTCATAACAGTGGGAAGAAAACGGTAACTTTTTGCTGGTACAGCTGGTATCAATAATTAGCCATGTTGTCACGTTGTCAGTGCTGTACCAGTATTTTTACAGTAGCTGCAGATGAGTTGTTCTTAGGCAGCTTGCCGCTCCCTGCTAGAAACTTGCACTCTGGTCCACGTGGAGATGTGAAATAAAGCAGCTAGGAGAAAATCCCAGACTTCTCCAAAGAGCTGTATAGGAAAAGCCTGAGCTGATGGGACAGCACACGCTGAGGATGAACTGGTGCGTGCTGCGAGCACCAGGCTATTCCTTCCAGCACAAACACTTCACCAAGTGCTGCTCATGCGAACCCAAAACTGCCCAATGTACTGGGCATGGCCAACCTCAACTCTCATTCCATGGGCTGGCATGCTCAGCTCACTGCTCAGTCTGCTCCTGGGGCCCATGGAATGCTTACTGCTGCTTCATGGGGAAAATGTTTCCTGCCACCTCGTTTTTCTGTGCTGCCTTTTTTCTTATAACCAATGCAGAAGGTTGAAGGAGAGATCACAGATGTGTTAGAAGTGTTTTATTGTAAGGTGCTATAATGCATCTTCTGTGCTTTCTCAACAGATGTAGATTACCATGTTTTTGTTGTTGCCGCTCTATAGATAGTGTTAAAAACTACGATAGTTTTGAGAAGTCTTAATGCTACCGATGTCAGGGCGATGTGAGCACAGCAGCTTAGCCTAAAGGATTTTTAATTAGGGTTGTTGATTTTCTTTTTACGTTGTTACCCAGATAAAATGAACAAATGGAGGAAGTCTAATTGATTTACCTTGCTCAATTTATCTGAATGTTTTTGATAACATTTGACATCGTTTTATTCAACTTGATGGAGAAAGGAGAGCGATGGAATGTTTTGTTCTTCCTGCTGTGTTATTTTTGGTAAGTGTCTGGGGTGCATTTAGATAAACTGCAGAGCTAAGTCTGAACAAGAAAGACCTAAATATCCAGTGAATTACTCCTATTTGCATTGAGAAATTAACTGTAATTAGCATTCAAGTTTTAATGATATTGTATTTGTGAAGCTGATAAGACCTCTGGGAGCGTGGTTGCAAGGAACTTCTATTGTTTACTATATGCAAATCTATCCACTTAGCTTTAATTAGAGGTTGAAACCTGGAGCAATTATCAGCAGTTGCTTTAGTATTAATGAGCTTGACGGAGCTGTCCATCATGTTGTTTTATATGATTGAGAATTATAATATCTAATCCCTGTTGGTTCACTGTTCAAAGAGCTCGCAGCCTTCATTGAACACGCAACTATTTCATTTAGTGTGCTATGCGTTTTGTTAGCTCCAGTCATCAGAGAGACTGAAATCCTTATAAATTTCTATAGCTGCTATTTTGGGCCTTGTGATGGGAGATTATATGAGAGAATTTCTTTTAAAGCATACATTGCCAATGAAATTTGTAAAATAAATGTTCAAAGAGCGGTTATATGGTTGCAATGTAAAATTTGGTTGCTTGACGTCTGAATTATATAGTTTACAATAAGCGTTGACTGATGAATTTCCTCACAAAATTAGCTGACATCTCTTCCTGTGTAATGGCACTGGAGTGTTTCTATTCATCCACTGTTTTTAGCAAGGGACAACAAGAGAGATGTAAGGGAAGGAGAGAAAAAGCTTATAATGCCTTGCCCCTTAAGTGGTTTTATTTCACACTCACGGTAATGGAAGCACTAAGCCCTGGTTACTTCTGTTGCAGCTCTTTTATGTTCTTTGGAAGAAGCAGCTTTTGTGTCGAAGAAATAAAGCATTTCCATGGAAGATCTTTATAGAGGGGGAAAAAAAAAGTTAGAAAACGTCGCTTGATGTTGGTACTCAGTGAATACTGTGTAAAGTTTTCTATTTTTGGACTGTTTCTTTGTGAATTTATCCTCCCTTTCGCAGGCCTGTGAAGGATTAGGATAGGTACAAAGATATATAATCAAAATAGTTGCTTTATATTTGCGTGGGTTCATTGCAGTTTGATGGGCAGCACGATATTATTGCCAAGTCTTGTGCTCTGGCAGGTAAAGCTGAAGGGAAAGGACGGCTGGCATTGGTGGCATCTCTTGACGTTCCTTAGGACATGAGGAACTTGATAGCACTGTGTGATAACAGGGTGCCATCTACACTACAGGGCGCCAGGCACGAAGGCTGCGTTAGTCGTGTGTGAGAATGTACCGGGGTGTGGTGCTCCAGCAGGGATGGGAGTTTTCCCTGGAGCTGTTCAAGAACCGTGGAGATGTGGCACTGAGGAACGTGGTTAGTGGGGATGGGTTGGTGCTTGGACTTGGTGGTCTTAGAGGTCTTTTCCAACCTTAATGACTCTGGGAAGGTGAGCTCTGGGGGGGTTGGCAGCAGGAGAGGAGATGTCTTTCTGGGCATCCTGCCCTGCCATTGGGACCGGAGCTTGGCTCCTGGTGTGGTGGGGCATCGTCCTTGCAGCAGGCTGGGCCCACCTCCTGCTCTGGGTTGGGGTGACCTCATGTCCCTGCTCTGCACAGAGCCGTTGCCGCTGCTGCTGCCAGTGCCCTGGTGAAGTGCAGGGAGCTGCAGGGATAACATTGAAAAGCAAGCCTTGTTTCTCACTGGGAGGACAGCTATAGAAAGTTTTAAAAGGCTAAATAACAATGCATGTTCTAGATCAGTATCTTTGACAGCTAAATACTGCAGGGAGAATAACACACCGAGTCTCGCTGTTTGTAATTCAAACTAAGCCAGCTTTAGCTAGGTGGAGCAGAGCTATGAATCAGATATGCAGCACCAGCACCAATTTATTCCTTCAGGAGAACCAAGCCTGTAAGCCATGCGCTTTTTAGTGAAACCATGCTTTTTAATTTATTTTCTAGGTGAGCAGAGTGAGGTTAAGGGACTAACGCTCTATCATGTAGGCAATCAATTGGTTTTGTTCTATTGGTTTGCTGTGCAATTGCGTTGTGTTGAAAGTGGATCATACAGTGATATTCGCAGTTATTTCATCTTCAGGGAAAGGCTAGGTAGGCATCATCAAGTTAGTAATCAGCCTGGCTGATTAGAAGCTGTTAATTACTGTCTCTCAACCCATCGCCTCTCCCCCTGTGGCCTGTGAGTCACTGCCCTGGCTACCCATGGTGGGGCCAGCTTTGGCGTGATGATGTGTAATGGTGATCTATAAATCACATAGTAATTTAATTTAAGCAACAGACCACACAGACTGCTAAAGGATAAAAGGCAGCAAATAAGTTGCCTTCATGTGTCTCATTTGAGCTGTCCTTTGGCAGTTTATTATTAAAGAGTGAACATCGGATCTGCTTTGGGGGGGGGGGGGG
>JANHGO010000073.1:38614117-38636762 GCA_024606505.1 Aquila spilogaster | reverse complement strand
CGAGTCGTCCAGTCGTCGAGTCGTCGAGTTGTCGAAGTCGTCGAGTCGTCGAAGTCGTAGAGTGGTCAAAGTCCTTCACTGTCGTAAGAGGAAATTCAGAAATTGCTGCATATGTTGCTGTATTCATGCTTTGCATTCTGTTAACTTTATTATAATGGCATATGCATTTTTCCTACTTAAATGACACATGGAGATCATTCTTCAAAGGTTTTCTTCCCCTGTGCTTTTCAGCAAAGAAGCTGTGATTTAGTCTGGCCCTAATTCACTCAGAAGGTTATGTGTGGTTAGGAGGGGAGACTGCTCTGCCATATTTTTAGATACTGCGAAGCTTTTTAACTGTCTTTGGCATGCTGACCATTTAACGTTCATTATATATCAACTTTTGTGTAGCAGATCTTATAGTAATACATATTTAACAGTTATTGTCTTTATGGCTCCTCTTAGTCATTATGTTTATAAAGATAAAAGACCCATAAATTGCCAGTGAATCAAAACCAATGTTAAGCTATATTTACGCATCTAGTCAGGCAGTGTTTCTGTTATTGTTTAGGGCTCTTGAGCTTGTTAATGTCCCATTACTCTTTTATATTTACAGCCATTCATCAGCAACAGCTTTGTTACAGTTTTGCAAATATGCAGCAGTGAATGTTTCTTAAACAGCCTTTCACTGGCAATGTTTTTTTGCTGGTGTGTTAGTTTGTTTTCGTGTTTGACCCAGTTGATTTGTGCTTGTGAAGCCCGGGTGGCAGGAACCTGGGAGGAGGGAGGTTTGGGGGTTTGGTAGAGTACGTTTTATTTTGTTTGGAAAATGTAAATGAGTTTAGCGTTAACTTTTCCCTTAAGAAAGATTTTTGCCCTCTCCCTGGTGAGATGCAAACCATATCAACCCATAAGCATCCTGAACGTACCAGATACAGCTCGGAGACAGGGCCTGTATTTGCTAGGGTTCCATAGGAATTCTGGAAGGTAATGTTTGTCCTGGATTTAACTCTTTGGTTTGGTTACATGAAATCTCTTCTGTGCTTGCTGAAGTGGTAGCTTTGATAAGTTCCACAGCAAACAGCCCAAGGTCATTGCGACCTGTTCCCACGTGTCACTTCCAATGAGGACAATCACACCGAGGCACACGTTTGTTATTTAGCAGAGAGCGAGAGGGAGATGGGTCTGTGTGGCTGCTTTAGAGCAGCTTTGATCTTCTTTTCCACTCCCTAACAACAGTGCACAGTGGTAATTACCGTTCATTTTAAAAGATATTAGGGAGGTAGGGTAATAAGTGAAAAGGGAATTTTGAGTAATTTTCAGTGTCGATGAATACATTATTAACTCCCAGTGATTTTGCAGGCGCTATTTCTGCCAGATGAGCCTGAATGAGCAGTGCTTGCCGGATCAACTCTTTAAGGAACACTGCTGCACTCAACGAGGAGTGGCTCCAGTCAGGTCTACTTGTAAATCCCAACCTGGGAGACTGGGCGTCTGCTGAGGCTGACAGAATGCTGTTATGTTACCCTAGCACTGATGCCTTTGTCTATGGCAAGACCAAAAATCCTGCTAGAAAACACCCTGTTTGATTAGTGCAGCCTTGGCTGGCTGTCTGCATCATGGAAGGGCAGTCAGCTTTACAGAGGTATCCAGGTGGGCACCAACTGCAACGTGAGGAAGCTGTGTGTTTTCTCAAGGTCTTACAGCCTGCCCACGTGCAATTGAGTAGAGTACTTGTTTCCTTTGTCTTACGGTATATGAAACTTGAATAAGGGGCTTGCACCCGACTGTGCCTCCCTTGACATCAAAATAATATGCCAGCCAGTGTTATAATTTTAAAAGGGAAGGTCTGAACTTGTTCAATAAAAACAAGTTTTAAAAATTGTCCCAACTCATAGGTCCGCATCTGTTTTTTATTTGAGATTATTTTGACTTTCAGACAAATTCCATGCTTAGTAAAGGTTTTAATGGAATTTCTGAGCTCATAAATAGTAACACAGCTAAGCGATCATTTTTAATAATCCACTGGCAGCATTGCTTAGCAAGAGAAGTGTACATCTCAAAATGGCTTCAGCAGAAAACTAATCAAGCTTAGTCACACTCTGTGAGTGACTAACTTCGGCCTAGCAATTCTGCTTGATTTCTCATATACTATAAGAAATGCAGTTTTGTGGTTTCATGGAAGATTATCAAAACTAATAGCTTTTCAGAAGCTCTGCTGTTAAAGAATGTGATAGGATTTCCATGATCTTTTTTTTTCTCATTTCATTTCTTTCCTGAACAATATTGCAGGACTAACTCTGTATTTCTCTATTTCGTTCAGTCTCGATGGCTGCGGCTTCCTAGTACGCTATAGTTATCATTCTTGAGATGTCTGTTTGGATGTGGCGAAGGAAAAAATGACAGCCAGTCAGAACATCCACATGATGCGGTGGTGTCTTTGTTCTGATTACATTACAAAGTGGAATCTCGGATTCGCGATTTGAAATTTGTGTGCCATAAAATTGAAAGCAAGAAAAGAATTTCCTGAGCAAACAAATAATGTAGCAGCAACTGTAACGAGATAACTGCAAACTGTTTCCCACCTTATCTTTAAAATGCTGGCTTTCTTTCTTCAGATATCCAACAAAACGTCTATTCCTGAGAGGTGTTTTTAATCAGATTAGTTGCTTGTCTGAAGGTTTCTAAGAGGACTTTCCTTGTTCCTAAGCATTTTCTTGTATATCTTGCTATAAAATATTTGGGGAACGGGTAAATGTAAGGAAAATGCACTTAATATTAGAATTAAGCCAAAGAATTGCTCTAACAACTTCATCTTTTCATAGTCATAGTACTGCTAAGGATATAGCACTGGTGTTTTCCGAAAGCTTAGTTATCTCTGATCAAATTTCTATTCTGAAACATTGCTTCTTTTCAGGATTCACTTGCAGATTAGTTCTCCCAAGAGAAGACAAAGTTATTTTCACGGCACTTAGAATCGGACTTAACTCTTAAGCATGAAGGAAATTAATGTTTAAAGGCTTCCTTCTCCATCTTTTAGTTTTCTTCTACTGGATATTTACAACTGTGATTTAGTATCTCACTCATTTGTCATGTTTTTATTTTACGTTCAGTTTGTTTCTTCTGTCTCACCCTCGGTGTACCTGATGCCCAGCATTCAACAGAAGGCATCCATTGGTTTCACAACGGAATGGCTTCAGAAAGGGGAAAAAACCGTTTTGCAGCTCCTGCAATTGGAGCTCAGTATATTTGTTGTGCAATTACCTTCTGTCTCGAGTTGGCAGAAGGAATGTTGCTTTTATATATTCCTTATTTTGGTAAGAAATAATAAGCACATTATTAGGGTGCTGGGGCACCCTGAGACTCAGCACGTCCTATTTTGCTTCCTTGAGACCCGAAACAATAAGAAACCTTTCCAAATGTGTATCAGTTTTTGTTGAACCATCTGGCTTGTCCTGTAAATAAAATATGTAACAATCAGGAAAGCATTTATAGCCCATCTAGTGCTGATGCTACGAAATTAAAATTCTTGTAGATTTAATAATGCCATAGTTCTTAGTCCCGTTACCAATCTGCATTGCTTGGGTAGCAGGGGCACCAGAAACACTGTACTGTGTCAGAGCAGAGCTCAGTCTCTGCTCTCTGAGTAGCAAATAGCAAAAGCCTGGGGAAAAACAGGAGAAAAGGAGGAGCATGCAGCAATATGAATGTACTTAGTCTTTGTTTGCTTTTTTAATCTCCACTAAGCGCTGAGCTGATGTTTTTGTAGAGTTACACATAACTCTAAGCTCTCGTTTCTGAGTTCTAATAGCTAAATTACAGCTTATCATTGTGTAAGTGAAGTTAGGAATGTTTTTCAACGTGTAATAATTTACGTTTGTCAACATAGCATTTCATCTGCCATTTCATCACCTTAGCAGTCAATTATCGCGGCGTCTTTCTGCAGCTGTTTGCAGTGGGATTTGGTTGGTAGCTGTCTGGAGTAGCTTTTCCCAGCACTGGTCCCTGCTGAAGCACAGGTTTGTGACTGGCTTGTTGATGTCATCTCGGTGGCTGCTGGTGGGTTTTGCTCAGCCCAAGGGCAATGAACAAAGGTGTTGACCGCCCTGAGAACGTCGGTCCTGAGGGCTGTAACGCTCCCAGATATTTCATTAAGGATGGATTGCACCTAGCATTGTTAGGCACACTTCTGAGCTTTGGTCGAAGTTCCTTTGCCTGCTTTCAGTTCTTTACTTTAAATTTTTACAGTATCAGAGTCCTCATGCGACGTGCCCATCTGAATTGGCTTCTGGCTGAATCATCTTTGCTTTTTTAAGAAACACATGTGGAATCAGAAGCATTGCACCCATGCAGATGCTGCAGATGCTCTGTATGAGTTATGGCTTCTGCTCCCAGACTATGCTTTTGACAGAGCATGTTCCTGGTCTGTCAGACTTCACAGTTTAACACTTCTTTCAGGGCGTGCATTCCCCGCTGCACCGCTGTTAGAAAGATCAGCGTGCTTTCTCTGCTCTTGTTATTGCTTGTGCTGCTATTGCTGTCCATACTTCTTTCATAAATGCTCCCTTCTCAATGGATTGCAGAAAACGTTTCTCTGCACAGCCTTATTCCATGGCTGTTGCTGAAGGCAGCGTGGTAAGATGCTACCAGCTGACGTGCTGTGAGTGTTGCCAGTAGGGAGCTGAGCTGAACTGCTGTCAGCTTTCTTAGATGGATGCCGCTGCGGTGCATTGGGATGCTCTGCTCCCAGCAGGGAGTGTAAGCCAACAAATGACTTCGATGGTGGGAAGACAATAAAGGGATTTGGTTTTAACATCTAATTATTTGTCTTTCATTAGTTCTTAAGAACTTTACTCTCAAATGCTTTGAGATTGATTAAAATCTTCTGCCCAGATCTAGCTATATTGTGACTGCTGGGTGCCTGCGGAGAAGCAGTACTTTTTACATATGTTGCTCTGAAAGTAATGCTTCCTATAGTTTCTGTGGAAACTGTAACGAATGGGAAGAGCTCAATAACACTACATCATAGTGCAAATTCTCAGCTTCAAAACACTGTTTTTCAACATAGTCACCACCATTAGTTGTGCTTTTTCACCCGTGGTGACCAAGAGCCTGCATCCTACTCATAAAAATGTGGAGGTGACCACTGTCACCACTGCTGAAATGCACCACCCACACCCTCAGTGTGCTCCCATCCACTGGTTGGTCTCTGTAATTGTTCAGCAAGTGTCAATGAATGTTAATAGATGTGATTTTTTTTTCTGCAAGGAGAGATTCAATTGCACACCTTTGTTTCATATGCACTTCCGTGTCAGACACCATTCTATCAGACTGCCCCTCTGCTGCCATCTGTCACACGGCAACAAAATGTAATGGGATCTTGGTGGGAAGATTCAGCCTCTACTGCCATCCCACCAACACCTGCCTCTGATGCCGTGGGCCAGCATCATGAAATAGGAGGTATTACTTTTGGAGCAGCCCTTCTACTTCCTTACAGAAAAGTCATTTAGTGCAGTGATGCCTGTCAAGAGTATATATGCTTTTAGTTGTTTTATCTGCTTTGTCCTCTGATGTTCACTTGAAAGTTATAGACCATGTTAATTACAGATTCATACAATTATAATTTTGGTATTTGCTCGTTCTGTTTCTCTTCAGTGCATTCAAAGTTTCCCTTTATTGTCAGAGGAAGAAGAGTTAAAGCAGGGCTGTGTAATCCCCTCTGCAGCTCCTTCACACTGAATTTTTGGTTCTTTTTTTTTCCTTCAGTACACACAGCAGAGAAAGGCAAATTGCAGTAATCTGTGTCTTTCATTGTAAAAATACTTTGGGATATTCCTCCCATCTATTTTCTATTTACAGCAAAGTTTATCAAAGTGGAAAATGCAGTAGAATACTTCATTCTTCTGAAGATGCCACCCACTGATTTTTCATGTTTTCCTTGGAAACGTAATCCTCACAGCAAAAGTTTCTTGCTATGGCTCTCATAGATTCCACTTTCCCCTTTTTACTGCTGCCAGCTTCCTATGTGCACGCAGTGTTTCCCTCTTCTGTGGGCTGACATAAAGCAGACCCAGCTCGAAGGGCTTTTAGACATGTGTGTGCTCCCCTGACTTTTGCTGGAGGGGTAAGGAGTGAAACAACTGGGTGATGCCGGGAGACGGAAAACCCTGGTGGCTGCAGAAAGAAGCCTAGGGCTGATGGGGAGCTGTGGCATGGACAGGCACGTCCTGGAAGCAGCGTTTGAGATGGAAAAAACAACAACAACAACCAAATAAGTTGATAAGTTTGTCGCTGGCAGTAGGGCAGATTCACAAGCTGAGCAGGAAACCCGCTTCGGTTTGAGATGCTAACGTGGAATTTCTGTTATGAACTGAGCCTTGAAAAGGGTGTGCATCTTTTGGTGTACTTTTTGAAAGGAAAGACATCAGAAACCCTTCAGAAAGAAACTTTCTCCTAAAGGAGTACTGTACAGTAGAGTTTAGGCAAGTGTATGAATAATGACAGGACACAGAACTCGGTAAGGAAGGATGTGGCAGAGATGTGGGGCTGTGTCTAACTGATGATGGTGGCGTTTTGCTCTTAAACTACTAACATTAAATAACATAATAATAAAAAAGCCCCATCCTCCCAGACTAAGCGATGCTTCAGAACGTTGTCAGGATGTCAGACGTGATTTTATACGTTCATAAGCTGTTTAAAAAATGCAAAGAAAGGTTTAACAGAGGAGACTCTGTTTCGAAGAAGAAAAATTGAGTCCTTCCTACGTTCAAGTGACTGTGGGACAGCTTATTTTTTTCTATAATTATTACACTTCATGTTCTTTGACAATGAATCTTTTGCCAGAGAACACAATTTAAATGTCAGGTTTAAATAACGGTTTTAATAATTTTCTTGTTTTTACTGGGAACTTGTAGTAAAGATTTTTAAGGCGTTAGCAGTTACCTTTCTTGACAGTTAAGTGCAGATTTCATAATCTTATCACTTTCAATTTGTCCTGGAATGATGTGGAAAAAAACTGGGAGGGAGGATGGCGTAATGCTCATAGTCAAGGACATACTGCTTTAAATCTGCCTGTATCTCCAAGATCTTGGAAAACTGGTGATTGGGCAGCCTTTGAAGGTGTATATAAATCCTTGCTGACTGTTGGAAAGTGATAGACAGAAGGTTTTGAAGTAGAAACAAGTAGTGACAAAGCAGTTGACAGGAATATTGGATTTTGGAAGATTCATTAAAAGCTCCAAATCTGTTCTCGCACGCAGGGAGAAACAGTTCTTTACTTCCGAATGATTTTTGAAGGACCACAGAAAGAAGCAGCAGTTTAACTGCCTTATTAATCACACTTTATTGCTATTTCACCCGTTAGAACTAGGACAGTCGGAGCTGCCCTGACATTTTGCGTTACAGGCTCCCGTTTGCTGGACTTGGGTGTTAATGGTTTGGTCTTGGAGAAAGCTTCGAGAGCTGGAAGTACATCACATGTGAAGAGCAAAAAGGGCAAAATAACAGAAGTGCTGTATACTACTGTTTCCTGAATATGCACCACAGAATAGTCTTTTTCTACTGATAATGAGCATGCCCACATGGATGTGTATCTGTCCCATTAAACGTGAAGGGGAAGTGGTCAGCACTCAGTTCAGTTTCCACGTAGGAATGTCATAGATCTCATCTCTTGCTATGTTGAAATGACTTTAGAGGTTTGATTCTTTAGCCTTCCAAAGAGAGCCCCATTCTGTCTCATTCTCAGAGCCATCTAAACTTAAAATCCAGTGCACGTGCTGTCTCCCATTTAATATTAGGAACATTCAAACTTTATTGAAACCATTGGCAAGAAAGCTGTCACTGTCCTGTGAATTTATTTCCGACCTCTCCCGTGGCAGGGAGTCCCACAGTATAATCTTGTGGTTTTGGAAAGAGGTTATAGAACACAGATTCACCATCTGAAGAAAAAGGAAAACAAAAAATCATTCGCTTTTTTTTTTGTATATTAACTATCTTCTGTGCTTCAGTTTTCTTCTTTCTTACTCATCTTTCTGATGTGTGAGTGCGTCAGATATTTAGGTTGGTTTACAATGCATTGCCTGGGACACCAAAAGCAGAGCAGAAGTGTCGCGTGGGCATTTGCTCAGGCTGGCGTGCTCTGCTTCACTGCACGTAACCCCGTGCAATGTGGATGTAGCTGAAGGTAAATGATTCCAATCTTCTTGATCATTTCCATGAGAGCTTTTCTGGACGGTTCAGGAGTCTCTGCAGCCTCTCTAGTTCTGCCAGATGCTTTGATGGTACTTGGTGTGCTCATAACCTCTCAAACCATTGGTGCTGACACCTGTCTCCTGCATGCCACAGTGTTTTCAGTGTCTTGAGCTTTCCTTATAGCAGTGATCCTAGTTAATATTTTTGCAATATCAGAATACATAGGAACTGTTATGAGATATTTGTTTTCTTTAACTCTGGGTTAACTCAATTTTATTAATGTCAGCCCATGAACTTTATTCGAATGCTTAATGTGGTCTAATATCCTCAGATAGTTTATTCCTCTGCTTTCTCACCCATCTTTAAAGGCAAATGTGCTTTCTTTTGTACTCTTCTGCGTGTTTGAAAAAGTTGAGGCTCTCCTCTACATTGAGGTCAGAGTGCGTTCACATGGGATCAAAAGTCTCCTGGGTAGAACTGGTAACTAAGGGAAGATACTTATCAAGTTAGGTTTTCTTTAGATTTAGAGCAACGTGAAAGATGAAGAGCACCATTGTCACAGTTTCCTGTATTTCCTAGGAGGAGATTCCAAACGAGTGATAGGTGAATCTCTTTAAGTGGGAATTACCAAAGCAGAATGCTTTCAAAAATGCCATTCTTGTTGTTTTGTAGGGGGTAGCAAACGTTGTTGAGCTCCACGGAGCTTTAAAAATCATTGCACGTGTTAATCTTCTATTTAGGTATGGATTTTAATGTCCTTACAAGGAAATAGTCATGTTTTTTTTGGACGGGGAGAAAGAAACAGTGAGATTAAGCAGGTAGGTGGTCCCTCGACTTCCTTCTTTTGCACACGAGCATTACAATATTTTGACCGTGAAAAGGAAATGCCATGTTATTTTGGAGGTGTGGTGCTACAGTTATATTATCAGAGAAAGTTTTCCATGGAAGGATGGAGAATAGTCTCCAAGTTGTTTCAATATTCTAGCTACTTTGAAAGTTGGGAAAATGAGGTTATTTTACATACAATAAAGGATAGCTCATGACCAAGAATATTTTATAGACCTTTCTATCCAGACCCTTTCAAAAACATAAGGGAACAACGTAAAATGTTAATGCGTAGCTCAGAGGATTGTTTGTGTGAAGCTGCAGAGCGTTCAGTCTGAACAGACAGGAAGTTTGGACAAATTACACTTTTAATTATGATTCATGGCCACTTAACAATATGAGAAACATAAGAGTTACATTGGCGTAGTGTTATCGATGATACAAGTTGGAAGGAATAGATCATTCTCTTCATTAGTTATACCAACAGCACACGGATGTAGATGATGGAGTACGACAGCATGACTGGTTGCTGGAACACGGGAGGACTCCTGACGAAGCAAGGATAATTCACAGGAAATACAGAGATAATTCTTTCTTTCTGAGAGTGGGCCAAACCACAAAAGTTTCTGCATGTATTATGACTTTTCTCCTTTCTTCCTCCAACTCTTCTTAGTCCTGTTATCGCTAAGCAGCTGGTGACCGAGGCTAGGTGTGCCTTATAGCCTAGCTGTCCCGAAGCCGTTTTTCAGAACAGCTGCAGTGTCAGGAAATGCAGTGTGTAAATTCCTACCTGGCTAGGTAGGCAGGTGTATCCATTTCTCCCCTCACTGGGAGAGGGTGAAGAGGAAGAAAGGGAGCTCCTCCCTAATAAAATGCATGTAAACTCAAGCAAAATAAACAAAGTGCAATTCCATGTGGAGATTCAAAAAGCTTTCTGAAATCAGATTTCTGGTGAACTCTGTTTTTATTTACTTATCAGTGAAGGATGCATTTCCAGAAGAAGCATCCTCTTTCAATTCCCAGTTGTTTCAGTACTGAAGAAACAGAACAAAAGGATTTTTTTTAATTCTGTTTTCATGAAAAATGCTTTCACTGTTATGCAGAAATCGGAATCCATTTCTTCAAAGTACCTGGAAGAAATCAGCGTGGGATGCAGTCCGATAAGTGGAAATTTTCGACTGCATTGAGAAACTGAAATTGTCTGGAAAGCAGCACTTCCATTGAAGACTATCGTAAAGCAATTGCTCAGCATGCTCCTCCCTCTCTTGTAAGCGAGCAATCTGAGAGAATTTGATATAATATTTATCTGTAAAGACCCATTTAGCAAGAGCGTAGATCTGTGAAGGGATTATGTTAAGCTAAATGACTTACTGAATGAGGGACTCGAACGTTAAATAAAACTCTTTTAATTTAAATGTATATAAATGGACAAGGGCAGTAGACGGCACACGGTAAACTCTTAAACTCATGCTTTAATCCCTTTTGCCCTTTTCTCTTTCTGCTGCTTGAAGGCTGCTATGAAAGTGCCAGTTTCTCTTTAATCCAGTAATTCTATGGACCATGCAGGCTGTACTTGTACAACTTGTCCGGTTTTTTACAGCTGTTTGTGTAGTTGGTGGTTTCTTACTGTCAGTAATATAATTTACATACTCTGCAATGAGTGAGTTTGATATCAATGGATCCTCCATCTCAAAAGCTGGAAGTTCATTAGTGCGTATAGATTTTGCACCCTAAATCTATTTAATCTCTGGAAAAACCAAATAATCCTTTCTCCTCCAGTCTTCAGGAGAGGTTTCCACTCCTGAGGTGTTTACCTTTTATTAACAGAAACTTCTACCCCTTACCTCCACTCTTACAGATATACCCGCTCATCCCTCGTATATTTTGCTGCCTGAACTGTAATTTAAAGGACCCCCAGAGCAGGAGTTGTGCTGTTCACCTGTTGATGTGCATGACGTGGTTTGTATCTCCAAAAATATTTTCTTGGGGGTTCCTCAGTCATAAACGGGTCACTTACAGATGAAGGGTCTGCAACTACAAGAAGCTTATAGCTAAAAAAAAAAATGCATGGCTGAGGATCTGATGCAGACATGCACTTCTAGCAGCAAGAGCTGCAGGCTCCTGCATCGCTGCCTGCTGGGTTACCATACCATTGTGCAAATGAAATGCATCACACTACCTACCTGATTTCGGTGCTGCACCATTACCTCACTGTAAGATCCGCAAGAAATTAGTGAGTGCTTCCACAGTCAACCTGCATCCTATTTGTATCTGTGGACTTGACCTCACAAGGGCACATTTCCAGTGCCAGTATCAAAAATGCTTCGGAGCTCTACAGAACAGCATTACCTCACTGGTACTTCCCTAACCCAGGCTCAGCACAACTTGCAGATGTCTTGGGGTTGATGTTTAAGGCCCATTCCGTTTGCGTCTTTTCTGTCATACTTTAACTGCTTCCTAATCTTATTTTGCTCTTCAACAGCCTTCAATACTTTAATGCCTGAAGGATTTTTTAGATTAATGTTTATTACTACAGTACGAGCAGGCTGTCATAGCTCAGTTGTCCCTCTCCTGGCTTTGGTACTGTGAGAGGAGTTGCCTTCCCAGGATCAGATGTGATGTCCTTCCATCCCTGACCCTACTGCTGCCGTGTCTGAGCGCTTCCAAAAGGCATTTGTAGTGCTGAGCTACCAAAGAGGGAGCAAAGCCATTTTCTAATGATTTTGGAGATCAAGGTGAGGATATTGGTGCTTCTTTACTTTTTCTTTCTTAAATAGAGAAGTTGGTACATTTTCTTCAGCTCCTACTGATGAACCTCTTAACCATTTGTCTAAACCTTCTTGCCTGCAATTTCTAGCTCTAACGTAGAGAAATTGCTCATTATTTTTCTTGAATTTTGAAAGTTGGTTAATTAAAACACTTGGATAATGAAATCTTAATAATTGAACTGCATAAAAGACCAGTTACACGAAGAACACATAGGTGTTAGAATTGCCTTTTGTTTCAGTTTTGGAATGAAACAAATCCCTTTCTGAAGAAGTGGATCTTTTCCTGCAGGCAAAGCAGTATGTGACAGCCCTGTTGGAGGCTGAGTTAGGGCCCTACAGGTAACAGTCTCTCTCCTACCCTGAGAAATGCATGCTCCCCTGGCTCTGCAGCTTTCCTCTCAGCATCCTCTGGCTGTCACCTCTCCCCCCGCTTCTCCCGCTGTCGCTGTTTCAGATAATTAAAGACTCACTGGGATGAATATTTGATATGGAGAGGAAAGGCTGATGCTAAATACTAGGGGATTTCATCATATGGGAGATGCCGGTGCGGTCTATGTCCAGTCCTCTTTGCTGTGAAAGCAGACCTTGTGACATCTGTACAAAGTGGAGCAGCTTGGGCAGGACAGGCTCCATGGCAGCTCCTCAGCCTGCTGCCCGGACAAGCTGCTCTGAAACAGGTGGGAAAAGGAATTTAACTGCTTTCATCACCTTGTACCATATGTGCGCTTTTACTGCACTGAAGGAACATTTACAACGTGAACGTGCAGAAACTAGCTCGTGGTTCTCATCGACTTTTCTCGGGTCTGTCCTTCACCTCGTTCAGTTTGTGCGCCTAAAACTTGCAGTCAGTCGTAGCAGAGAGCTTCATCCTTGGTGACAGAGAAGGAAGCATCACATGTGTTGGAAAGAGACGTCAAGCAGGCCAGCTCTGAAATCAGTCAGCTTCAATAAACTGCCGTATTGATCTGCTGCGTGCTGTCATTATGGCTACGTCTGAGTGGAAAAAACCTGTAAAACTTGCTGTTTTTTGGCAGGGCTGGATATAATGTGATTGCTTGCTCCGTGACAGCTTCCCTTTCTTTAGTCTCCTGAGTTCAATACCGTGTCTATCAAGTATGCATAAGGTTTTTGTCAGATGTTGTTTTTTAGTCTGGGCTTAATTGAAGTCTATTGCATATTAATGGTACCCTTTCACTCTCTCACTGGAAGTTAGCTTTAAGATGCTAAAATGGAGTATTCGCTATCTC
The DNA here is from genome assembly GCA_024606505.1 of Aquila spilogaster. Classification (NCBI taxonomy): domain Eukaryota; kingdom Metazoa; phylum Chordata; class Aves; order Accipitriformes; family Accipitridae; genus Aquila; species Aquila spilogaster. The sequence goes on along the minus strand of JANHGO010000073.1, from coordinate 38,623,753 downwards.
TGCTACTTGTTTGGAGTTTTCCTTTGGGGTGAAAAAAACAAGCTTTGCAAGAAGAAAGTGTGTGTTTGACTGAATCAGATCAGTCTCTAAGGAATGTTAATGAGGCTAATTACTCAAAATTGTGATACTTGATTGTTTTACTAATTTGGGAGGAGTTGCAGTTTTATCTTCACTGCACTAAACAGTTGTGATGACATTTAAGTAAATTTCTTCAAGGAAAGAATGAATCCAGTTTTCATTTATTCTTTCCTTTGCTTTTGGTTCTGGGCAAATATTTTCAGATTGTAGTCAAACAATTAAGGTGGGATTATGTTTTGGCTATCACGCAGTATTAATTCCTTAATATATTATTGTACACAAGTGAAGATTAGATAGGTTTTGGTAAAGGGCAGATATCTGTTTGTGATGTCTGGCATTTTTTTTAATGATATACCCTAGAACCTTTGTTCTGATCTTTTCAAATCGCATGGAGAAAATATTGAACTGAGGTTAGAGACAGGCAAATAGTTATGACCTTCATTTGAAGCATTAAACCTTTGTTTTGGAGCGAAGATTTTGTTAGGCTGAAGTGCTGTAGTTTGAATTTAGCTCAAGGTAGTGCTGAAGTCGAGGATAAAATAAGCAAGCACGCTTATTCCCTCTGCTTTTGACCGAAAGTGAGTCCAACTTGTAAAATGGACACCCGAGACGATGATGTACAAACTTTTTGGAGGAAACTGAGTTCAGAGTTTGAGGAAAAACGTCATTGTTCCTCGTTGTTGAATGTTTTAAAGCTAAGATATGGCAGTTTGGTTAATGGGTTTGCTGGAGCAGCTGCAAGCTCACGGCAGTGCCTTGCTGGCTGCGCCTGGGAGCTCCTGACCTGGCTGGTGAGGAGCTCTGAGGGCATAGGGAGGCCTTGCATGGTTTCCTTTGAAAATGGAGAGCTGGCTCACACAGTGTGTGTTCAAGGGCTGCTCTGCCAGTACTGTAGTCTCTTCAGATCCTCTCCTTCGGTGGGTTTCTTTATTCCACTTCTTATTTGTGAAATGCTTGCTGTAATTCAGAGATGGAATTAATGATTGTACTTCTTCTTCTCATTGTATTTTCTGCCTGAAGAAATACTGATTCCAATAGCTAAGAAATGTTTAACGATTGTATGCCTGCAGTTAGCCTTTGGCAAATGATATGTAATTTTATTTTTTCCTCTCACTTGATTGTGCTTTGGCTTGCTGTTTCATTTGATGTTATTCTGCTTGCAGAGGCAACTTTGCTGATGTTTCTGCTCCTCTTTCTGAGGCCAAGCATCTTTTTCTTTGTCTTCACCTACTGTATATCTTAGCTCTGACCTTAATGCTGTGAATCAAATGCATTTTTGTACCTCGCTACTTCAATCACCAATCATTGTTAGCTGCAAGTGTGGTGTGGTTGCTTTTTTTGCCACCACGAGACCTTTTATTATTAGCCATTATCTGACAAGACAAATCTTGACCAAATAACCTGGAAAAGAGGAGAGCTGAGCTAAAATTTGTGTATGGCATACCCATAAATTTAACTGTGTTAATACTGTGGGTGGATGTGGATGTGTTTTAAGCAGAACATTGCAGAAGTGGAACTGGTTCCAAATCTTTCTTGTCTGAGAATTTTTTTGCTAAGGTTGCTGTAACTTCTGTTCCCTTTCACTTACAAAGCCCTATGTGAACCCATAATTAGCAAGGGCTACGTTTTTCCTCTTCCTTTAGTCTTTTCAGGCTGGAAAGAGATCTGTGATATATGAATATGAATGTTATATATAACTTGAATGAGATTTTGCCTGGTGAACTGATACATTTTTTTTAAAACCTGTTGTACTAACGTGCCATTCCGACAAATGAAAGGTAACTATTGGAGTTGTTACAGGAAAAAGAATGATAGTCCTGAAACACAGTGCCGCATGAGGAAATGCTTCAGTATACACCTGGAGCAAGCTTCTTACCTAGTCCAAGTTTTTTGAATGTACCTCTCTCTCCCATGCACACAGGTTGCACACTGACATCACTCAGAAGTGAACAGTAATGGAAAAGAACATTTGAAAGAAGCTTGATTTGTTTGGTTGACGTGGGCTCCTTCTCACTGAGAACTCAGAACAGCAAATATTTTCTGGCTTTGTGTACTTATCATTTACCTGTACGATGTATCGTGAGCAGAATCCTCATGCGTTAATTTGATTGGCTAAAACATGCACGGGATGGCAATATTGTTTATAGAATCATGGAATCGTTAAGGTTGGAGAAGACCTCTAAGATCATCTAGTCCAACCATCCACCTACCACCAATATTGTCCACGAAACCATGTTTCTTAGTACAACATCTACCTGTTTCTTGAACGCCTCCAGGGATGGTGGCTCAACCACCTCCCTGGGCAGCCTGTGCCAGTGCCTGTAGAGAAGCTTTACCTAATATCCAACCTGAACCTTCCCTGACCATTCCCTCCCATTCTATCACTAGTTACCTGAGAGTAGAGGCAATCCTTGGCACTGACTAGTTAAAATGGAATCTTCATGCTCAGTTCAGCTGAATTAGTATTTCTTCAGTGTGGACTGTCTAGTGTCTTAACATTACATACAGTAGGACAGCTTGGGTTGAAAAAAGAAACATCTTTGTGATTGAAAACTTTAAGGAGTAACTGATGTAGATACACACATTCTGTTCTTCCTATTATGGAGGTTCCGGAATAGCCTACAGACTCTTTGAGTTTGGGGGTAGCTTTCTTAGTAAATACTTTCTTCTCAGACTCTCTCTATAGTGTCAAGCTCTCTTCAAGGAATGGGAATATAAGCATTATCTGAACAATCTTCCCGATGTTAAACAACCTTAGAGCTTTGCATGCGCTGTGCTGCTTTCACAGTAGTTTGGCTATTTTTGTTGTTGAAAGTAGAAGTACATGGCATTTCTATGATTGCTGTAGATACTCTACAAATATAGAGGAAAAATAGCATCCGCAAGAAGCTGAAGAACACAATATATTGTACCTGGCGTGGAGGAAGAAGTTGCATGGACGTCTTTGCATGTTGCATCATTTATTGTACTGGTAGTTGATGTTAATTTGCCACAAATCAGTGTTAAAAAAAAAAAACAATCTTAGTCAAGGTTCTGGTCAAAGCTTTTCAAATACATTGATTTCATGAAAATGCATTGTGATTCCCAACAAATGGATAGGTAGTGCTCCTAAGTTGCTGAAAATCCTTCTCGTAATGTTTTATGGCCAATGGGGAATAGGATTTATTATTTTTCCAGTCCGATTCCTAATGGCTGTGAAAGTAATGCTGTCTTAGATGCTGAAGAAGGGCATCCAGTTCTGCAGCATTTCTTGCGGGGCTCTGGCCTCCAACGTGCTCTGTTGTGTACTCTGTGAAGATCTAAAGATGCCTGCCCCTTTCCTCATCCTAACCTTGGCCTGTGGTATAAGAAAGATGGGAAGACAGCAGGGTGCATAACAGAGATAACTGGATTTACTGAAATCTCAAAATGGATTTTAGCAGATCAGAGGTTTAATCTGTTGGAGTATGGGAAGGAAATCTATACTTTACTTTTTGCTTGCTTTCTGGTTTGAGGTGATTCATGTTCCGTAATCTAAACTAGTGCTGGTTTTACCCATTCCTGTTGGCAGGTCACTTCCATGAACATGGTAAGTGAATTGCCTCACAGAGACATAAGTATGAATGGGTTTGTATGGCGCTCTGTCTCTCAATTACAAATATGTGGTTTACATTTTAGTATGTATTAACATATTAAACAAGCTTGAAGTTCACAAGTCTGATCTCTGGATGAACTCCTTCAAATACTTCCACAGAATTGGGGGATTTCTGTGTTCAGTAGAGACTTATGCTATGAGCTGTTACAGAAGTAGAGCTGTTTATCCACTTCATAGCAAATTCACTACAGATCATTATTGAGGTCAATGACCTCAGAGTTTGAAAAAGTAACTGCAGAGCTTTTGGAGCGATGTATAACTCAAAGGGACAATTATTCATAAATATTAAAACAACCCATTGATTTATATATATAAATTGACAGCGAAGGATTATAATAGTGCACGCAGTGACGAAACACCACGTTGGAGAAAAGAACGTTTGTTATTCAGATGGACATAAGGAGCAAGCAGTAATGAGTATAAGACTTGCATTCCCCTTGTTCCCTAATACGTTATAGCCATAAGATTCATGGTCTCACCCAGAAGCAGTTCTGGTATTTTTACTCAATTGCTTAATACACCACTGTCCGTTTGTGTGCTTGGACATGTCCAAGAGTTGACTGAATATTCAGAATAAAATTGCTTTTCTCGGAGACAGTAGAAAATGGAGACGATTTTTCATATTAGCACATTTGTGTGCTCCCTTGATAATGAGTAGACTGGGGGTTACATAAAAGCCCGATTCGTTAATGCTGTCTTGTCTTTCTTTTCTAAAATATGAATATTTGAGTTTTATTTTACAAAGAGGGGGAAAAATTTGCCTCCTTTGTAATGTGCAGGAGAACTGTGCTGACCTAGCACAGTAGTGTGGTTCATTAGCAGAAACTCAAAGCACTTCCATTTTGATATCTGTTCTCCCTCATATATTGGAATCTGTAAAAGCAGATAAGACTTATTATTTAATAATATGACCTTATCCTTTCCAGTGGCATATGAAAGATGTTTGAATAAGCCTTGTTCGGTGTTGACTTTTTTAGTACTCGCATACAAAGCAAACCAAAGTTTTAACTGCATAGAATTGCTTCTTGATATAAAGAATCTTTTCATGGTGGTGGTGTCTGTGGCTACAGGTTTTTTTTTTTCCATATGAGATCTGCCTGGATTTTGAACCAGTGAGTTATTAATGAGCTAAGTGCAGGCTAAAATTAATGTGATCTTCTGTAGTCTACACTGCAGTGATCTTCTGCTCTACAATTAATTTTTCTGTGTCAGAGAATCACATCTGAGGTTGGACAGAACCTCTTGAAGTTACTATATCCCATCTGCCTGCTCAAAGCAGCGTAGCTCAGAGCAGGTTGTCCAGGACCATGTCCAGTTGGGTTTTGAATGTCTCCAAAGATGGACGTTCCCGCCCCCGCCCCAACCACACTGGAAAAGCTGTTCCTGGGGTTTGACCACCCTTACAGTTAGCAGGGAATCAGTACATTGTTATGCAAAGGTTACATTCTTTGTGTTCTTCCATGGAAAGTGTTAATTTGAGCATAAAATGTATAAAAATAAGAGTTTGGAAATAACTCTTCAGAGCTGTATAATGTCTCCCCTGTGGTCATTCTAAGCTACCTCCCACTGAAATCTGTCATAAGCCTACTGAAAGTCTTGGTGGGAGCTCGTGTGATGCCACAAGTCTTGAGCCTTTGGAGATAATTGTCACCTTTTTGGGAGCGTGAGTCAGGTACATACTTCATTCTTTTTATTTTTAATCACTGCTGAGGCTGATTCATTTAATTGGTCAAAATGGCGTTTGAAGAAGAAAGAAATCATAAAAACAATTGTCAAAAAAATTTCCTGTTGGATGAACAACTGATGCCGTGCTTTTCAAGCCCGTGTCCACGTGTTACTAATAGTGTTCGGAGCAGAATGATCGACAGTAAGCTATTTTGTCATGGACCAAGTTAAATGGTTTCTAATGCAATGCTTATGAAGGCCACAAGCTACCAGGGATTGTTTCTGTTTATTAGAATGAATCCTTGAGGTCACTCTCAGCGTATCAAAGCAAAGATCTTAATTAGGATAAGTTTCAGGACTTAAAGAAATTGATTGTGATGGCTCGGGGAATTGGGAAGGATCTGAAGAGCGTTCTGTTCTTTGTCTTGCCGGTGCTGAAATTTTTGATTGAATTAGAAGAAGAGTTTTAATGACTTTGTGTGTGCAAGAGACGATTTCGGTATGCACTGTTAAGGAAGTACAATTTTTAAAGGCTTAGTCTGTTGAAATCAGACGAACACGTGCACATTATTACAGTAAATTCTGCATTTGTCCTTTGCACCGATTTGAGGCTTTCTAGTCACTGTGAATCTATGCATTCCTTTATACATGGATTTATGTATGGATAAATGTCCGTGATGTATAGACAGAAGGTCATTCAGTGTAGAATTACAGATAAATTTTTGCGCGGCATATGGAAACAAGCTAGTTCAGGTTTCTGTTTTACCTTTACAATTATTGTATAATGACTTTGGCAGCTTGCTTCACTTTACTTAGCCTCATTTTGGTCCTCAGTGAGGGGAAGGTTTTAAGCTACCAAAATGATACACAGTACAGCCAAGTTTTCTGGAAGCTTTGGAGCAGCGCGTTCACTACAAGAAGCCACATCTTCTCTTGATCTAAGGAGAAGATTAGTTCAGTAATGTTGCTGTGGGCCCGAGCTGGTCGTTCTCAGCATTGTGGGACCACCCCTTAGTTTGACTTTTTTTGCTCACCTGACTTGAGAGCATCTGACAAGTGAAATAACAGCTGTACGTTAGATTGAGGTTTCTATGTACAAGCAAAGCTCTACAAACAGTTTTCCCACAGCCGCTGGCACTGTCTGGGGCTGTGCAGAATGTGCCCTTACAGATCAGAGTGGGAGTCCATCTACTTCAGAGCTTGCTGTCTGACAGCTTCTTCAGAAGAGCCAGGAAACAAGCCTGCAGCACACAGCTAAGGAAAACCCTGCCGATACCTGCTCTTAATCCCTTATTAGCAGAGGCTACCTGAGATTTTCATGCAAGAAGACATAGCGTCTCTTCTGGAATGCTTATAGTGCCAGATATCTTATGTTCAAGTTCAGTATTTGATATCTTTGTACGCTGTTGATCTGTTGTTTTCGATCTCATGCTCTCCAAGTTCGTTCCGTAATTAATTCTGAGTTGTGTAAAACAAACAAAAAAAGCACACACTGAAACCAACAAACACTCAGCAGTTATTGGATTTTCAGCTATTTTCAATTTCATTTCCTTTTGCTTTGATGTCTGCGTGAGGGGCTACAAAATTCTGGTATGTTTCTTACGCAATTTATTCTTACATCTTGTGCTTTGCGTGCCTTCATCTTTATCTGTGCCCTCTGTGCTGTCCAGCAATACAGTGATCAGAAAGGGGTCAGACCAGATCTGAGCAGTGAAAACAAGTCCTGTTCTGGCATGCTACTTACGTAATACATGCAAGTCGTAAACAGCAGCGGGAGTCACTTGCAGGCACATCTCTTAAGGCAAGGAAGCCATTGTTCGCCACTCTGTTCAGTTAAAATAGAGCATTCTGCCTACCTCGTATATCGTATTTTGTGTGCTGGTTTTGACATGCAGAGCATAGAAGCTCTTCCTGCATGGACAGGCACGCTACAACAATGGCATCACATGGGCGTTTTCAAGTTGCAGAAGAGAAGTGCGCCTGACCTATGGATATCTCTTTTAAGTGGCATCTTGCTCATAAATAATGTACTTCAAGCGGTTACTGTTGGCAAGAGGAAATAAAGAGAAAGTTGAGCAGCGTTGAGCATTTTTGTTGCTGTTAGGAAACTGCACTCAGTTGCTATGAATTTACAACATGAAGCACCTATATTGTTTCGCTTCTCTGTATTTTCTTATAGCTAAGTTTGATTTATGGTCCGTATTGAACCCTGCTGGAATGCTGCTGTATGTTAGGATAAACATAAATTCTTTTTTCTCTTTGAACTAGGCATTCCTGCTTACCCCAACTTGCTGCTATTAAATTCTGCAATATCCTTTGCAAGTATTTTCCAGGAGTCAAGCCCCCGTGGTAGCCAGATCCTTTTTGTTCTCAGTTAAGGTGTTAAAACCATGAAAGAGGTTATTCTTGGAGCTCTGTAGTACTGCGCGTGTGTCAGCCAATGACTGCGTAATATTTCTCCGGGCGCAAAATAAAAACGGAGGGGAAATTGCAGTCTGCTGAACAATTTATTGTCTTTTTTTGTTTGTTTTTATTTTATATTTTTAATTTTATTTATTTGTTTTTACAACAACTTGTTCTGCCTACGCTGTATGCAAGACACCGTGCAATAAAGATAAAAGGATAGCCTGGAAAACTGAAAGGCTTTAAAAAGAGCTGGAGAGGGGAAGCCTTTTGCATCTGGAAGAGAAGAAAAGGACAGACTTCACAGATACGTTTCCAGTTTCGCAACTGGCACTAACAGCGTGCTGCTGCCAAACCAGCTTGGTTCTTTATTATTTATGGTTTACAAGTTACTTTAAAAGACCTTCATAATAATAGTCCCATTTAACTTCTGTCTTTCTATAACAACTTTTCTTCCACTGCTTCATTTTCAGCTCCAGCATTTCAGTTGCGCAGCACGCAGGGAGCTGCTGTTAGCTGCTGCTTTATGGCGAGATACATTTATGCTCAGTAGCAGAAGTACACTGTGTGTAGATCTTAGGTGATATATTTCGTCTCACACATGGGTTTTGGATATGTTGTTTTTAAGAATGACTGGGGAGCGAGTGAGCTGAATGCAGCATTAGGAGGATGTGGCGGCCTGGCCAAATCTATCACTGACTTTACTAAGTGACAGAGGCAGCACTGAGGCAATCAGCACAACTGTCTGCTGTGCCTGCCAAGTACCTACGAGTTAGGTTGTGTGCCAAAAGTACTTTCCACAGCTTGCCGTGTATTTACTGCTATGACTTGAGTCAAATGCAGGTGCTGGAAGGAAGTACCTGGGAGTAAGGAAACTGGGCTGGTAGCTGGACATGAAGCTGTGGCTTAGGAAGGGATCAAATTATACTGGTAGGCATTCTGTTGTTAGTAATGGTTTTGAACCTTTGAAAATATTAGAGTGAATATTAATGGCTTTCTGTCTTGACCTTCTGCTCAAGTCTGAACTCCAAGCTCTTCCCTTGCTGATCATTTGGACTCTTGTTCACCATTTAAAGGAGTTTTATGTTATTCTCCTTTCTTACATCACGTTTCCCATGCTCCTTGCAATTTCTTCTGTTTAGTTAAAAGTAATACAAGGAAGTACCCTTATGGTCCAGTCACTGTCATTCTTTCCTAATGGAATGACCAAGGAAGCATTTTTCCTTTCTGTTCCTGGATACCTTCCCTAAAGATTTATTACAGCCTGGTTGTAGTTCTGGCTGTCGTACAAAAACAGCTTTCTTCTGTGTTTTACGGTCTCCCTCACCTTTCTGGTTATGGTAGTCCCCTGCTTCATCACTCTTCTACTCACCCTTTGAAAATATGGACTGCTACCTTCTCTAATGTCACTACCTCAGCAGTTTCTGGTCGTTCTGCTTGTTTGCTTCTGCCATCCTGGTGCTAGCTGAGAAACCTAAGCAGTGGTGACTGTCCCACTAAATAACTCTTGGCAGTTAAAAACTTGCCCAGTATGAGTGTTCCTGGACCTGGTAACACTTTCCCCAGTTTTTTGCCTGAGGACCTAAAGGCAGAGAGCTGTTCTGCTTTCTGTTCTTGCAGCTGCTGCCAGCAGCTCCCTGGGAAGCCACACAACATGTGGAGTGGTGGCACCCCTTCTCCCTCCATAAGAGAGGCTGGCAACTCCCGTGGGATATGAAGGCTTTGCTTTTGCATCTGTTCTTGCTCTTTGATGTCCTTTTGTGTAGGATTTGCAAGTGAAGACAAAATTTTCGTAAGAATGAAAGACTTGGTAGGTGACTGGAAATAAAATTGCTAAGCAGATGTCGACACAGTGT
>JANHGO010000073.1:38575385-38614017 GCA_024606505.1 Aquila spilogaster | reverse complement strand
GGGGGGGCGGAAATCACCTCAGTAAAGCATGGCAGAACTCTGCTGACCTAGCACGGTTTTGTGGTTCATTAACAGAGGCTCAAAGTACTCCCATTTTGATATCAGTTCTCAGTAATATATTGGAATCTGTAAAAGCAGGTAAGATTTATTATTTAATGATATGACCTTATCCTTTCCAGTGGCATATGAAAGATGTTTGACAAAGCCTTGTTCAGTGTTGACTTTTTTTCTACATGCATAAAAAGCAAACTGGAGTTTTAACTGCATGGAGTAGCTTCTTGATACAAAGAATTGTTTTGTGGTGAGGGGGCAAGATGTTTCTGTGACTATGGGGTTTTTCCTTATGAAATCTGCCTACATTTTGAATTACAGTTAGTTATTAATTAGCCACATGCAGACGAAAATTAATGTGATCTTTCGTAGACTACAGCGCAGTGATGTCCTGCTCTATAATTCGTGAATATTTTTCACATAATCACAGAATAGCTGAGGTTGGACACGGCCTCTGGACATAGTTTTGTTCAGGCTCCCTGCTCAAAGCATGGCCACCTGGAGCAGGTTGCACAGGACCATGTCCAGTTGGGGTTTGAATATCTTGAAAGATGGAGACCCCACAACCTTGCTGGGCAACCTCGTCTGGTGTTTGACCACCCTCTCACAGTAAGTGTGTGTTATAGCAGGTAACCAGTGAATTTTTATGCAAAGTTTATGGAGGGGAAAAAAAAAAAAAAGAAAAGGGAGTTTATAAATAACTCAGAGCTGTATAACATCTCCACTGTGGTCATTCACTCTGAGCTACCTCCAGCTGAAATCTATGAAAAGCCTACTGTCAGCTTAGGTGGACGCTTGAGTGATATCAGAACTCTTGAGCCTGTAGAGATGACTGAGTCGTCGTAGTCTTTTGGTGTCATGAATCAGGATTACCTACTTCAGCAAGGTGTCATTTAATTTAGAATGTTTGGGTTTTTTTTCCTCGCCACTGATGAGGCTGATTTGATTTTATTTGTAAGAATTGCATTGAAAGAAGAAATCATCAAAACAGTTCTCCCTGAGAAACTTCCATTTCAGATGAGCAACCCGTGTCTTGCTTTTCAAGTCTATGTCAGTGTGTTACAGACACGGTTTGGGACAGAACGATCAACCACTAGTTATTTTGTTGTGGAACGAGTTAACTGATTTCTGATGCAAAACTTGAGGACCGCAGACTACTAAGAATAATTCCTGTTTATTAGAATGAATCCTTGAGGTCATTCTCAGCATATCAAAGCAAAGATCTTAATTAGGATAAGTTCCAGGTCTTAAAGAAATTGATTGTGATAGCTTAGGAAATTGGAAAAGATCTGAGGAGTGTGCTGTTCTTAGCATTGTCAGTGCTGAAATTTTTGATTGAATTAGAAGAAGAGTTTTAATGGCTTCTTTGTGGGCAAAAGAGTCAATTTTGTTATGCATTGGTTAAAGAATTATGCTACTTTTTTTTTTTAAAGGCTTAATCTGTTGAAGCCAGCCAAAGAAGTGCACATAATTAAAATAACTCCTGTATTCCTCATCTGCATCAGTCCAAGGCTTTCCAGTTACTGTGGAGCTATAAATCCACACATACATGGATTTTTATGTATCGATAGATTTATGTTATATGTAGACAGAAGCACATTTAATGTAGAACTATAGTGAGCCTTGTGCAATACACGGAAATAACCTAGTTCAGGTTCCTGCTTTACATTTAAAATTATTGTGTATAATGATTTTGTCAGTTTGCTCCCATTTTGTTTAGCTTGATTTTGATCCTCGAGGAGGGGAGAGAGGCGATCAAGCTACCAAAATGATATGCAGTACTGCCAGGTTTTCCAGAAACTTTAAGTTAGTTGTTAGTCTTTCACTACAAGAACTAAATATTCTTTTGATCCTAAGAGAAAATTAATTCAGTAATGTCAGCCTGAGCCCAAGCTGGCATTTGTCAACATTGCAGAACCACCACCTAGTTTGACATTCTTTGCTTGCCTGATTTGAGAGCAATTTAGAACTGAAATAACGGGTGTACTTTAGATCAAGATTTATATGTACAAGCAAGGCTCTACAAAGAGTTTGCCCATAGCTGCTGGCACTCTGCCTAGGGCTGTGTAGGAACTGCCCTTACAGATCAGAGTGGGAGTCCATCTAACTCAGAGTTTGCTGTCTTGACAGCTTCTTCAGAAGAGCAAGGAAAAAAGCCTGTGGCACGCAGTTAAGGGATATCCTGCCTGCTACCTACTGTTAATCCCTTATTAGCAGAGGCTAGCTTCAACTCGCATGCAAGAAGACATTGCATGTCTTCTGGAATGCTTATAAAGCCAGATATCTTGCATTCAAATTTATTATTTGATATTTTTGTATCCTGTTTATCTGTTATTTTGAATTTCATTCTCTTCCAGTTAGTTCCATAGCTAATTCTGTTGCATAAAAAGTAACCAAACAAGCACTGATTCCTTTTTCATTTTCAACTGTTTTTCAATTTCATTCACTGCCAGTTTGATCTCTGAGAGGGACTAGAAATTCCTAGTACATATTTCTTACATAATTTATTCTTATATCATCTTTCAGTTTGTGTGCTTTCATCTTTATGCCTCCTGTGCTGTCCAGCATTATAGTGAACTGAGAAGGGTCATACCAGATTGGAGCAGTGAAAACGATTCCTGGTCTGGCATGCAACTTGCGTCACGTATGCAAGTCAAAAACAACAGCAGGAGTCACTTGCAGGCAGATCTCTAAGGCAAGAAACTGCTTGTGCTCTCTTCAGTTCAATTACAATAGACCATTCTGCCTATTCCCTGCATCACATTTTGGTGTGTGTGCTGGTTTTGAGATGCAAACCGTACAAACTCTTCCTGCATAGTACCACTTCAGGCATGGGACAGTGATACTGTGTGTGCATTTTCTAGTTGCAGAACAGATGTGTGCCTGATATGTGGATTTGTCTTTTAAGTGGTATCTTTCTCATCAATAGTGTATTACAATTGATTACTATTGGCAAGAGAAAAAAAAAAAAGTCGAAGAGTGTAGAGTGTTTCTGTTACTGTTATGAAAGTACAGTCAGTTGCTATAATTATTTCATACCATAAAACACATATATTGTCTAGCTTCACTGTATTTTTCTTATAGCTCAGTTTGATTTACGGTACATATTAAGCCTTGTTGGAATGCTGCTATACATTAGTATGAACATAATTTTTTTTTTTTTCCTTTTTGAACTAGACATTCCTGCTTACCCCAACTTGCCACTATTAAATTCTGCAATATCCTTCGCATGTATTTTTCAAGAGTCAAGCCTGTGGTGGCCAGCTACTTTTTGTTCTCGTTAAAGGTGTTAAAACAATGAAAGAGCCTATTCTTGAGCTCTGCTGCCCTGGGTGCATCTCAGCACATGATTGTGTAATGCTTCTCTGGGCCTTTCTCCTCCTCTATAAAAAATGGAGGGGAAATGACAGTATACTGAACAGTTTATTGAGGGTTTTTTTACAACTGTTTATGTCCTGCCTATGCTGCATCTGAGTGACCATGCAGTAAAGCTAAAAGGGTAACCTGGAAAACTCAAAAGCTTTAAAAATAGTTGGAGAGGAAAAGCTTTTCACATCTGGAGCAGAAGAGAAGGACAGACTTAACAGACATGTTTCCAGCTTCCTAGTTGGCAGTAACAGCACGCTGCTGCTAAACTAGCTTGGTTCTTTATTATTTATGGTTTACAAGTTATTTTAAAAGACCTTCATAATAATAGTCCCATTTAATTTCTGTCTTTTCTATAACCACTTTTCTTCCACCACTTCATTTTCAGCTCCAGCATTTCAGTTGCATGGCACACCGAGAACTGCTGTTAGTTGCTGTTTTATGGTGGAATACATTTATGCTCAGTAGCAAAAGTACATTGTGTGTAGATCTTAGGTGATATATTTTGCCTCACACATTAGTTTTGAATATGTTGTTTTTAAGAATGAACGGAGAGCGAGCGAGCTGAATGCGGCATTAGGGGGATATAGCAGCTTGGCCAGATCTATCACTGACTTTACTAAGTGACAGAGGCAACACCAAGGCAATCAGTGCAACTGTCTGCTGTGCCTGCCAAGTACCTATGAGTTATATTATGTGCCAAAAATACTTTCCATAGCTTGCCATGTATTTACTGCAATGACTTGAGTCAAATGCGGGTGCTGGAGGAAAATATCAAGGAGTAAGAAAACCAGTTTGGTAGTTCAATGTGAAGCTGCCACTTAGAAAGGGATCAAATTCTACTGATGGACCCTCTGTTTATGGTGGTTTTGAACCTTTAAAAATATTAAACAGGAGATTAATGGTTTTCTCTCTTGACCCTCTTCTGCTTCAGCATGAACTCCAAGCTCTTCTCATGCTGATCATTTGGTCTCTTGTTGGTCCTCCCTTTCCATTTTAAGAAATTTTATTTTTTCCTTTCTTATATTACTTTCCCCCTACTCCTTACAATTGATTCTGTTTGCCTAAAAATATTAAAAATACCCTTACCCGGTCCTGATGTTGCCTTTCCTAAAAATCAAATGATTGAGGAAGTACTTTTTGGTTTTTATTCCTGGGCACCTTCCCCAAAGATTTATTACAGTCTGGCTTTAGTTTTGGCTGTAGTACAGAAACAGCTTTCTTCGGTGTTTTATGATCTCCCTCACCTTTCTGGTTATGACAGTTTCCTGTTTCCTCCCACTTCTACTTGCCCTTTGAAAATATGGACTGTTACTTTCTCCAATATCACTGCCTCAGCGATTTCTGGTAGGTTTGCTTGTTTTCTTCTGTCATGACAGCGCTAGCCAAGAAATCAAGGTGTTTTCCCTTTTGCTAGCGACTGTCCTTCTACCTTGTAACTCCTGGCGGGGAGAAATGCGTCCCAAATGTGACCTGTAAACTTCCTTTTCCTAGCTCTTTGCCAGAGGGGCCCAGCCTGACATCCACGTAGGGACGCTCGTCTTCACGCACTCGGTACCAGCAGTCCCCAGCCTAAGCCTGGCAGCTCATGGGGAGGCTCTGCCTGGGCTCCAGAGAGCCATGCAACATGTGCCGAGTGGTGGGCACCCCAGGCTCTGCCAGTTTGGCCTCAGTAAGAGAAGCTGTGACAACTCCTGTGGGATCTGAGTTCTCTCCACCTGTCCCCTGCTCCTAGACATCTTTGCCATCCAGGATTTGCGAGTGAAGACAAAATGAAGTTGATTTGATTACAGTAAGAATTAAGTAACTTGGTAGGAGATTAGAAATAAAGTTGGAAGAAGATGTTAACGTGACGTGCTGTTGCTGTCAGCTCAGTAACTGGCAAGTCCCTTCCATGCTCTCAAGGGCATCCTGCTGCTTTGCTGGCTGTGCCTGCATTCTGGCATGTCCTCACTGCCAAACCATGGGCTGAAGGACTCGCCAGAGTCGCATTGCTTGCGAGGGACCCCCAGCTGTCATGTAATCAAACCGTCAGCTCTGAGCGGGTCTGGGTAAAGCAGAGAATATAATTTAAGAAGCAAGAGTTATGCAAACAGCTGATTAATATCACGCCCTTGGCACTGCACAGAGATCAAACGTGACGGTTCACTGGAACAAATGCTGGGGCTAGGAGAAGGGATTTTTGACCTGCCTAACGCTCCCTTTGTGCTGATCGCTCATTCCACGGGACACTGTCAGAGAGTGGACAAGAAACCAGTTGGTGGGACGAGAGATCGGGAGATTGTTAGAACTCACTAAACTGGAAAATTAAAAACAAACTCTTGTTTGTGTATTATATACTGTGTGCGAAGGAAATGGATGGGACAATGCAAATTAAGTAAAAAACCAAAGCAATGTCACATCTAATTATTGAAGTCTGTGACAAAACAAAAGTTTTGCTTTTGGTGCTTGCAGGATTCATTTATCGGCTTGTATTTAATTTGAATGGTTTTTTTATTTGCATTAATCTTGACCACTTCCAACTTTCTCTTTCACTTAGTGTTTAAATTTGCAGGATTTCATAAAATTGAAAAAATACTGATGAATCTCTGTGTCTACACATCATAGTCATATCCATGTCATAACGTCAGGGGCATATCATAACTGGGGGTTGGTTTTGCTCCATTCCCCGGCATCTGCAGAGTGCACACAATATGATACCAATGCTTTTGTTAAAAAAAAAAAAAAAGCTTTGTGATTGAAACCAACCATACTGCACTTTCTAAATACAGCAAGGGAATCATGGAAGAAAATTACATTTGAATCCATTGATTCATCGTGTTGTAATGTAGGACCTGTTTGCGTTTAAGCTTATTGTTTATTAGAGAATTATATAGCTAGCACGTAAGATATAAACACCACAAATTCAGTATAAACACAGGTAAGACCTTGTCAAAACTAGTGAAAGAGAATGACATGATATTTGGAAATGAGGAAGTTCAGCCCACAAAATAACAGCTGCAGTTTTTATCTTTAATGTCTCCAGTTGTGTTGCAGTGAAAATGAAATCTTTGAGCAAGGAAACAATTTCAATTAACTGTGCTCAGTGTTCTGCAAGGAGTAACTGATTTGAATGAAATACCTGAAAATTACTAATAATCTTCTTCAGATCTCACATAAGGAAAAGAAATACTGCTTCTGCAGTGGAAAGGCACTGATAAGTACAAGATAAGTTACCAAGGAAATATTCTCCAGCAGGGCTTGGGATCCCTTCTCCTGCTGAGCTGTGGGTGAGAGAAGCATTTTAGCAGCCAGTTCTTCCATCTGTACTACAGCAGGCTGGCAGCCAGGGGTAGAGCTTGATCAACAGCCTCAAGGGGATATGGCTTACCAGCCAATGAGTAATCTGTTTGGCCGTTTCGTGTTTTGTAGATTGATTTTTTTTTTATTTTTTTTTTTTTTTTTAATTTTTTTTGTTAAACTCTCAATTGCCAAAGTAGCAGCCCACCTGCCAGCAGTCCAGCCTTTGCCAAATAATTTGTGCTGGCATCCAAATTATCTGGAACGTCCAATTCAAAAAACAGAGCTGCAGGCAGGAGGAGAGGAGCATTGAAGACATTTTGAAACTGTTTCACTGACAGGAAAAGTTCTTTGGTGGTGATGTTTTTGGTTTTGGTTTGGTTTTTTGGGGGGGTTGTGTTTGGTTTTTGTTTTTTGGCTTTTTTTTTTGTTTGTTTGTTTTTTTCCAAAGGAATATGATTCTGTTTGATTTCTGCCTCCTAGACATGCACAGTAGTTTCCTGCACAGCGTATGGCCTGCTGCAGGGAGTGCAAAGCAGTGATTTAAGCAATCTGAGCTGAAGGAGGCCTTGATGGAAGTCCTCCAAGGACAAAAACATGAAGAGTGGGTTGGATGGTTTGGTAAGCAGCCCTCCTTCCTCTGGAGTCTGTCCCCCAGCCGTACGGGCAGCAGGTTTCCACAGCATGCTGAGCTTGGGTTTACTGAGATCGTGCAGCTTAGAATTGTATATTATTTAATGAACGAGCGGATTGAATTCTAGATGAATTAAGCATTTTTGCCAGACAGATGAGCTAAGAAATTGGGGTAATGAGAACGTGGGTGTAGAGAGGTAAGTAAGAAGTGACATGGAAGGTGGCAGCTGTAGCATCATCCAGCCAGCGCGTGCCACAGAAACTGGATTCTTTTGAAAACCCAGAGATCCCAGGAGGCCAAGGACTGGAAAGCTTTGGCTTCAGTGATGAAGGGAGTCTAGTCCTGCGTTATCTTTAAATGTCAGGAACTTTGTTCTGGTGGTGCTATAAGTCCAAAATGGTTTTTAGAGGAGATGTCTTCTAGCAAATCGTAGACAGTCGATGCCTTGTAGCAAGCAACACTACTCATGTCTCGTATTTCACCCCTTTACATCAAAGCAGTAGCTCAAGGGATATTTCCCACCTCTAAGAGAGAAGAGCATGATGGCAACCAAGAAAGGTGAAGTGTCCAGGCAGAATTGTGAATTTGGGTCAAGGTCTCCTGAACTGAATGGTGCTCTGACTTTCAGGTGAAATGTCTCCCTTGAACAGGTTCTTGTGCCCATGTGATTTGGTACTAGTAGTCTGCAGGCTACTGACTGCATTTCAAACACCTTCTGTTTCTGTTTATTCTGGACAGAGCCAAAGGCCTTCTGCAGCTAGCAAGACCTAGTCTTTGCTACGTGAAGTTTTCTAAATAAATGTCTAAGGCTCATGCTGTAGCAAACCTTCTTTGGCACATGAACAAAGTTTTATATGCTAGCTTGTACTAGCTTGGCAGTGTATACAATCTTGTGTAGTCGGGCTTAGCAAAACATTGTATTTGGACTCAGCAAAGTATCTAAGTATGCGCT
Source organism: Aquila spilogaster (assembly GCA_024606505.1). NCBI lineage: Eukaryota > Metazoa > Chordata > Aves > Accipitriformes > Accipitridae > Aquila > Aquila spilogaster. The sequence continues at coordinate 38,605,735 of JANHGO010000073.1, read as the reverse complement.
TAACTTCATTGCGATTTAGCAAATCACATAAGAACCGTAATGCTTTGTTCAGCGGTGGGCCATAGTGCAGGAATTTAAGTAATTTTCACAATCAGAGCTCATGTTGTTTCTTACCAAAAGAAGAAAAATACCAACAGAAACTTCTGTTAATTCACAGTTGTTATTCAGTTGCTAGAGTAAATATAGCCATTTCAAAAGACTTATTACAGGAATACTGAAGTTGATAAAAAGCATCTTATTTTTAAATATGGAGAGCAAATAAGATATATTCTAAAGGGACATTTACTTCTACAAGAACAGTGGGGTTTGGGCTGCAGTGATTACCGTGCTCTTTTCCTCATTGCATTGCTGGCTAACAAAGTTATTCATTACACCAAAGAAGAATTTATCTAAAAGAAGATGTATTATCGTATGTTGATTTTGGCAGACAGAGTTGTTTTTAATGATTTCTTTTGTTTGCATGAATTTATGGAGTGCACTTTACCAACATTTCCAATTGCACTCTGCATTGGGTAGTCTTCTTTCAGTGCGTTTCATTTGTATGCCAGCATTTCTTACAAATAGTATATCTTGTGCCTTACTATTCATTATAGGATTGTTTTTAAGATTTGGCATTTTCATTACTTTGTGTGTGTGTTTTTTTCTTTCTTTTCTATTTGGCATAATTATGTGCTCATGATTATTACCTGCATAAGTCAGCTAAGCATTTCTTTGCCTGCATGTTAATCTTTCTCAATTCTTCACCCACTAAGTGTGAAGTTAACAGTACTGCTAACTGGTTTCTGTGACACTGCATGCTGAAAAACATTTCACATTAACAGAGTAATTGAAACTGTAGCTAATGTATTGGTCAGAGTTGGTAAGCTTTCTAAAGGCTTCTTGCAGTGATCTTACAGAGAAGTCCTGTGGCAATTAGCTTAAAGAACAGACAGTGTATGTAGTGAACTATTCAGACTTGAAATTCAATGCTTTATGTGCCATTTGGGGTAGCGATTCCACCACTCTGCCTCTTTTGGACATTGGAAGGACTATTGGTGGAGTCAAGTCTTACTCAAACAGAATAAAAGGCATGGTAATTTGGTTTTGTCCTGTTATGAATGGTTCCTATGATTCAGTGCATGGGTCATGCATGCATCCTGTGGACGTACTTTGTTTTTCATATTTTTTGCAACTAGAGTACTTTTTAGTTCATTAAAGGTAAAAGTTTTCAACTCAACAGAGAGTAATGAAAATCCTTACATTTACACTTAAATTTTTAAATTTAAGGGATATGTTTGCTGCTGCATTACTAAGGGTGAATTTGGCTTCCTGTATAACATCTGTGTTTCCTCTGTCTCTCTCTTTTAGCTGTCTACATCAGCCAGTTGTCTGAAATTTTGCATGGCTTTGAGTTTTTCCCCTTGGGGAAGCTGGGAAAATGAGAAAAAGAGGTACGATCTGTCCCTCTCAAATTTAGAGGCAAAACTCTCATCATTGTAATAGCACAATATCATTCTAACCTCTGTGCTGATTCTTTTAGAAGATAGGGAAAATTGGTTGACATAGATTGCAAATTGTTTTGATAAATTTTATAGACTAAGCCCTCATTCATTACATGAGCCTGAATCACTGGAGGCAGCGGTGTGGAAAAAATTGGATGTTGTCCTCAACTTTTCTTTAAGAACAAACCTTAAACAAAGAAAACCCGTGGAATGAAATTGATGCCGGTTCAACTGTCCAATTGTGAGCTTTTACGCCAGACCTCTGCCACTCAAATGACTGGAAGCCACCGGCTGGTGGGTAGGAAGGAGGAGTCTGAGACACAGAGGTAGGGAAATGGAGGAGAAACAGTATAAAATGAACTTGGGTGGTTCCCTGCCAAAGTTGGGGTTTGTTTTGTTTTTAAATTAAGTGTTGGGTTTCTGTAAGCTCTGTCCATTGAAGTTTTTAAAGGAAGATGCAGTATCTTTCCCGAAATGTCTTCTGGTAAGCTACAATTATTGAGTACATAATAAATATTACTTGACAAAGTACTATGGACGTGTTGCAGTATGGTCAGAATACATTGTTATAGTGGTTATTTCTGGGTTTGGACTGCTGTAAACTTTATAGAAGTAATTTGCCTTGAGGGTATGGAAAAAGGAAGAAATTCAAATGCGTGGTTACTTTAGCAACTATGGTTTTCCCCATGAAACTCCTTAATTTATTTTATGCTGTGGATGCTATATGGATCAGCGCCCAAAGTATCTCAGTACTTTCTTTTGGCGTCCCATGTGCATACTGAACCAAGATGTGATGGAGCAGGCTCCCAGGAGCTCTGCACAGAGAAGCCTTGAGGATTGCGGAGGTGCCTGGTCCTGTTTTGTCAGGGAGCATACAGAGTCGTTGCAGCAATTGTGGTACTAATCCAGCTCTTCAGCGTGGTAGCATATTTTGCTGAACTTCATAAACAAAAGAATAATAATAATGTCAGGTACGTGCAGACGTGTCTCAGTGAGCGATAAAGAAAATAAAGCTTCTAGCTCCTGAGTGTTGCCAGGAAGAAGGAGAATCACCATTATCTGTGCATGGGCAAAGAGCCACATGGTATCAGGTGAGGATGTGAAGCCTTTCCGTTCTATCTGTAGCCTTCCTCCATAGTCTGAATCAAAAAAGGAGACAGTAGCAGTAGGAAGAGGCATTGGTAAGAGTACAGACTCCAGAATACTACATTTTGAGTAAGGACCAAATGATTATATGTCCAATAACTTCTGCCCCATAGAAAGAAATCAGTATTTTCAATCAACCAACAATAGCCCCAGTAATAGCCTTAAACTTTCTCCTAGCCACAAAGAGCTAGCACCTAATAAGGCCAGAGCTCTCCCAGTACATTTAGAAGCATATTGAACACAATTTTGTCATGACCATGACAAATATAGTCCTAATCCCATTAACCTTCTCCACAGCCTGGATTGATGGTTGGATGCCAAGTAGTCGCAGTCACTAGGCTAGGCCTGAATAGAGGATTTTGATCAACGCTTATATGCATTACAGTAAAAGTAATGAAAGATTTCTTTGTCATCACTGCTCTTCTCGGTTGAAGCTCCAAACACTTGTTTTCAGGATTCCCCCTCCCTCTTTCTAAAGATCTGCTTTCAAGAAGTCCCTTCAGAAGAGCTTGGAAAATATGAGTAACAAGTGGTTATTAACTGATTTTCTTGACGGTGAATGCACATACCAGTTTTGGCACTGCAGACACTATATCTTTTCTCTGTCAGTTCCTACAAAAGAGAAATTTGCCTTTACATTAGGCTTAGCAAAGTTCCTTTGGCATGTATTTTCCAAATTTCATTGAGACAACACCTCAGATCTGGGCTTGGGATGGGAAAACTAAGATGTGGAGTTGTTTTTGCAGTTCTGGTGAAATGCAGTCTTTCACTTTATTGCAGTAGCTTGTCCCGTCAAGGTCAAAAAAGCTTACTGCTTGCTGGCTGTTAGCATATCAACTTGCAGCAGAGCTGAAAGGTAATCTTGCAGCTCAATGGGGATTGTACAAGATATTTACAGTATTTTAAGTCAGTTATCAGGAAGAAGGAAGAAGTATATGTTTAAAAGAGAAGGGTGTTCAGGGACAAAAATTGGAAAAGGTAAAAAACAGCTCTGCTCCTTAACTAGATGCTATTTAGTTTTTTTTTAACTAGTTGTCTTTATCAAATTTAGCATGAATCTTTTTGCAGCGGGGAAGCAGGAATACTTAGAGACAACACTGTTGGTAAGGTAACATCAAATTTAAGACCCCAAAGTTCAGAATTTCCTTCCATTTTTCACTATTGGTTTCAGCTTCTGTTTTGTGTCAACTTTTCTTCATTCTTGCAGGCATCCTTTTGAAGAGCTAATTTTATTCCTAGACATAGCAAAAAAGCAACCAGGATTGTATCTGCTGGCAGATCTTGCATTAATAAGGGTGTTTTCTGCTGCAGAACATTACTGGTGGCAGTCAGATACCCAAGAAGCAGCAGCCAGCCACATGTTCTGCTGTGCACTTGAAAAAATAACTCTGGAGCAATTATCCAGCAAGAGCTTTACAGGTTGTGCACCAGTTCTTAGTTTCTGCAGTTACTAAGTATGCTAACCGAATAACAAATCCTGAATCCGTTGTGGATATTAATGAATATGTTGTCTCCTAAGATGAATTAGGGTGGCAGTCTAAACAGATCCCAGCAGAATACTGGAAGTTGAAGTCAATACAAAAAGAATGGATATTTATGGTATGCACACTCTTGTCTTTCTCCTGTAAACTTCCCAGCCTGAGTAAACTGTACATTTTAATTATTTATACTACATTTACCTTGTATTTAACTTTTTTTGTTTTATTATTAACCAAAATATTGCTGATATTTAAAGAAAACGTAATAGCTGCTTGTATTCTTACTTGATAAGATCTTTGTTGTAGTTACGTATCTTGCGTATCTCCAGTGTTGTTGAACATAAGGTGAAAAACGTGCTAGATTAGAAGCATGGTTATATATAAAAATATACACACACACATATATATATAAAAATAACAATTATATATCATTGTTAATAATATAATATATAATTGTTATTTTATATAGCAATTTATATGATCTCATCAATATTGGGCAGCGGTATACTGGCAAATTAAGTCAGAGAAAGATATACCATAACTGTTTTCTTGCTAACATTGTATATAACATAACAATTCTGTATTATATTATTAGCAATGGTATATAATCAGCAACTGTTATATAAAATAACAATTACTTTGTTAATAATGGTATATAATTGTTATATATATAGGAACACTTCAGAAGAAAAGAACAGAATGTTATTTTTTGCAAGATGAAGGTTAGAAAAGGCAAATGTTTGATGTTTATGCTGAGTTAATTTGAAAGCAGCTAGTTAGAGGTCAGGCTTTGTGATCACTAATAATTTCTCTGATTACTTAGTCTTTTCATTATTATTATTATTATTATCCTTCTCCATGTTATTTCTTGTGTGTCAAACGCACTTCTGACTTTTACTTGAAAACTATACTCATAACTCTCTTAAGACAATCCTTTACCTTCTGCTTCTTTCTTCAACTGCTTTCTAGAAGAACATAGAGAATATAGTGTTAGATTCTCCACAACACAGATTGCATTGTATCGCCCCCTTACTTTTAAGGGACTTCAGCTGACTATTAAAATAATAGAGAGAGTTAAGATCTTCTGCAGAGACACCCCCTTCCCCAAGTCCAAAAACCTTGTTTTTTCACTAAAACGAAGATGGAATATTTTGGGAAAGGAACTTGAAAGCCTTAGTCATCATCTCTTACCCAGTAGAGGTATAAGGAATTGTTTGATGTGTTTTCAGTAAGCAGAGATTGAGAATGGAAAGGCTGATATGCTAGCAGGTTAGTAAAAAATGCAGTGAGAATACAGAACAAAACAGGTTTGTTATTCCCAGTTAAAATCTCAGACATGATACTTTCAGCAAAGGGGTAGACTAGTCTACAGCAATCTGTTACAGCTAAAGACATGTGGGAACTTGACAGCCTATATCACAATTGCTCAAAATATTACCCCAGTAATTATAAATTCCTTCCATAAGATGCCCAGTCTCTCTATGGATCAGCTGGGGAAATAGGATCTCTCTTTTGAGGTTCACTTTTCAAACAGTTCAGGCAAATCCCAGGCTCTAAACTGCAATTGTATACATTTTTAAGCCTTTGCTGGGCTGCTGTCCTAGTACTTATTTTGGTATCTTTTTAGCTGCCTATTTCCTAGCTTTACAGTTAACTATGAGCTGCGGCAAACAAACCACAATAACAACTCTCTCGCTTGTTAGTCATGTCCATCCTGCACCCTTTGCAGACAAAAGGAATATACACGTCACTTCCCCATTTTGTATAATGAGGTTTTTCTGTCAGTGTATTCACCACCAGACACCCCTCTGGCTAGTACAGCTGCAATCTGTGCGGGCTGGCATGCGAGGGCTTTGTCATAAGATCTCTGGTGTGCGGGTCTTGCTTCCAGGAAAATGACGTACAGGGTCTTTGCCCGCCCCCCCCCCCCCCCAATTAAATCAGCCCATGATGATGATTGCATTATTGGCCTGAACAAAGAAAATCCATCTTCTAGCAGGTTAGTAAGGTAGCAGGAATGATTTCTGTTGTCCTAGGTATGAACCAGAAAAAAAAAAAAAACTCATGAATTTTGGGCAGCGGTATACTGGCAAATTAAGTCAGAGTAAGCTTTGGCATATCCATTTTCTAGCTAATATCCAAGTGGCAACAACACAGTTGGTAGAAGGTAACTCATGTAACCATCTTTAAGAGAAGGGACAACTTAGATTAAACTACCTAAAAATAGCTCCAAGAAGTAACCTACAAAAATAGGTTAATTAAATAGTGAATGGGCATTGGGAGAACAGACAAGAACTAATGTGATCATTAAGTTGACTCTATGCTAAATTTATTCAGTAGCAGAATTCATTTTTTCCCCAAGGTTAAAAAATGATAATTCAGGAGTGCAGAGAGTTGTAGGTCAGCTGATGTGAAACCCTGCCCCCCTCCACTTCCCGTCTTTTGGGTTGGTAACTGTGTGTGTATATATATATATATATTTATTTTAATAATAGTGCATTGCACAGTTATAATTGTAGGGATTTCTCATCACTGTCATAATTTTAAAAATTGGTATATCTGTTGTTAAGAGAAGTTATGTCATACAATAGTCAGATTACAAAGATGTGTCTGGTGAAGCCTGCTGTATCTGTAACTCAAAACCATGGGAAAATACTATGGGAGGAACGTCAACATTTTGGAGCTATTCCTATATTGCCTTACTCATTGTTAGTTTTTTCAGAGGTATTTTGCTTTTAATGGTTGACGCTGGAGGATGTGAATACATGGATATTAAGCTCAGCTGCTAATAGAATACTAGCGATTTTTATGCCTGTTGTTATATTTGAACCCCCAAGTAGCAGATCAGACAAGGGAAATGCCATCAAGCCTAGACAGCCCAACATGGCTGAGCTCAAAGGAAAGAGGAGAATAGCAGGAGATAAATAATTGTTTTGCCAGTTTTTTCTTAGTTCGTTTCTATTGGGATCTTCTGGTTTTCACTGTGATCTAGTCAGCAGCACATCAGCTTCAGCTTTGCCTTATCAACTAGCTGCGTGCACCTACCCTGCAAGGGAGGTGCTTGTCATGATACAGTTGTGTTTTGTTCCCACATCAAAAACTGAAGAACACATCTGTTATAAGAAAGTTCTTACTGGTCTTTCAACTGGCCACAACTCCTGCAAGAAGGAGTAGAAGGAATAACTGGAGTCTGGTGACTCTGGGGCACTGATGATACTCAGTGTTGTAGTAGTTCAGGTTCCAGCAAAGCCGGGGAGAATTGCTTAATGCCTCCCAGGGGTAGAGGGGGAAAGCTGTATCCAGAGAGGCAAAAGAGATATTGCGAGTGAGCTTAATCCTGCAGAGATTATGTTCTCCTGAAACCTTGTTTTGTCTTTACATAATATTGTTAAATAGGGGGAAGTGCTATTTGCAAATGGAGGTGGTGACTGTACTGGTGGTATACTTGGACATGCTTGGTGAGGAGAGCTGGAGAAAACCTTGTGGGTGTGACCAAAAGTGGAAATAGGCAGTTGGGATTTTTTGGCCGTGGGGTTTAGCAGAGTAGCATCAGGGTTGTGTGGAGAACATCTAATAGTCATCTCTCTGGCAGAAGCCATCACGCTCCATCGCTGCGTCACCTTTTAGTGCTTGGCCTGTGACTCTGGCTGTTTCTTTAGGACAGGATCCCCCATCTGCTATGGGGTAAGAGCCAATCCCCAGCTCAACCTTCCAGCCTTGGCTGACTCTTTGCAGGCACGGAGCTGAGAAGTTGCCTGCGGCCGTTTTTCTGCTTTGTTAGGAAACAGGATTTTAATGTGTGGGTTTTTTTGTAAACTAACAAGATTATGTTAATGATGTGCCCGATTCATGTTGCTGATTTATTACATCATGAAAATGACTCTATGAAGCCCCAGCCTTGGGCTGATCTGTGAGGGCAGACTGCTGAGAGCAAGGGCGTTCTGAAAAAGCTGCTCATTTTAATGCTTTCAAATATATAAGCTCAGAAATCTCTATCACAGGTAGAGCACACAAGCCTATTTTTGCACTCCATGAAGTCTGATTAGCAGAGTACAGCTAGTGTGGGAAACTTCCAAAAGGATATTAGAGGTCTTTTCCCGAAAGAAACAGTGAAGGAGAAAATCTACAAACAGTTGTTTGATAAAACATAATCCAGCTGTGGTAATTAGATCCCAGTAGGATGAGTTTTGGGTTTTTTATTTGTCTCCAAGCAAAGGTTGATATACAGTAAGATGTCATCACTTCAAGGATGTAAATAGAAATGGAATATTTAATAAAGATCAGGGTAGCAAAAACGAAAACAATTTAATTTTGCACAAAATGCAAATTAATCCTGAAGTTTCTTGCCTGTATTCCGCTAAAAGATGAGAAGACTTTTTCTTTTTTTTTTTTTCTTGTAAATAACTGAATGCTTTTTATAATGCTCTGTAACCAGATATTGCCTGACCAAAAGCTTTTCTCACAGTGAGGGCTGCTTGTGCTTGTATTACACTATTAATATAGGAAGGCAGATTATGTGGCTACCATTAATAAGCAGGTGATGGACATCAAGTTTTACTACTGAAAAAACAGGAAAGTTACAAAGCTTTGCAGACACTGTGGAAGACGTGTCTGATAAACTAGTTTACTGGTGTTTAAAATCACCAGAAGTACCAGAATTCCAGCCCATACTACACAAGCTGCTGCTTGACAAGCAATGGGAACTGAGCATCTGGAAGTGGGATTTCACACCAGTAGAGAAGCAAAACCTTGAGGAGGTAATGTGGGTGAAGCACGTGTGTGTATGGAGCTGAAATTCTTGTCAAACTGCTAGAGAAAAACTATTGCTTTTAGGAGAAGTTCAGCAGAGTGACTTGTTTCTTGTGCTTTTTTCTTAGCTATTTATGTGTCTCATGAATTCACTTTTGCTCTGAAAATCATATTCTTTTGAAAATAGTTTTGAAGTAAACATTTCAGAATTGTAAAGAAATAATTTATTTCAATAGCAGAAAATGGGAAAACTGGCTGTTGTTAGGAAGCAGCTGTATAAGGTAAGCTGAGTGAGCAGAGCTGAGAGCCTGAGCAGTGTTGCTGTTACTTGAAGGCTGCCTGCAGCGTGAGCATCTCTGACTGTGTGATACAGCCAGGTTTCATGAGCCAGGTAGCGTTGGGCCAGTGCTCAGACTGTGAGTCTGGAATCAAAACCTGGGGCTCGGCAAGAAGTGTGTTTCCTCTGTGTCGCCGCTGTCAGTACATGAGCACAGATTCCATTTCATCACTGCTGGGAGCAGAGGAGTTGGCTGGACCGCAGATCGAGCAGTACAGTCGTGTGATACACTGCAGGGTTGCCTCCTAGGTCAGCCAAACTGAGGGACAGGTGCGTGCTCTTTCCAAAATTTTGTTCTTCTGATCTAGCTCTAAAAGGCTGCATGTAAGGGGAGCTTGTCAGTGACCAAAAGAAATGCACAGATTTCTTCCCAGCTGTAACAAATCTCTAGTAAAAAAAATAAAGAGATGAGTCAGGCAGCTGTATCTCTAATTCTGATACTGATTTTTTTCACATGTGAATACCCCACACTAGGAAGTCAAGTTGCTCCTATTTCAACTGTGGCTTGATGATGCAGTAAATCTATTTGGGGGCTCTCGCTGCTGCGGTAAGGCTGCCACAGCCATGCACTGGACAACACTGTTTTGGCATAAAATCATTGCACTGGCTCAGTTTTGAAAACCTTGTCATATTAGGTGTTACCTCTCTGCACCTCACTAATTTTATGCTGGATTAGAGTCCATCTGCTATAGTATAGCCAGCTGAAAGCCAACATAAACTTTGTATCTGGTGTTCTGGCTCCTTCAGCTGAAATGCAGTCATGAGTCCATCTGAATCCCAGTCATGTTTATACTGCTGATGGATCTAGACTTTCACAAAGCCTTACTAGCGAGTGTTGTGTGGTGGCATGCATGCTTTGGAGAGTCAGGAAGGACCAGGAAGCTGAGGCACACCCTTCAGAAGATGCTTAAAATGACCTAGTTCATGCTGGTGACTTAAATTGTGCTTTTTACGAACTGAACAAGGGAGGGCTCAGCAGAATAAAATGCGCTAATCATTAAATTGTAAAAAATTTATCCAAGGGAGAGTATATGAATGAAAAACTGTATAACAAACTTAATTCTAGAGTTTTGTGATTTTTGAATGTCTGCATTGGCAGCCTTAAAAATGATTTTAAAACCTATCTTTATATACAGAGCATTATCACATTAGTACCCAGGAACTAAATGTTCTAATTGGTAGCTCAGAGAGCTTATCTTTCTGAAAGTGTATGTGAGATAGAGATGGCTGGATAAAAATTGTTTTGTGTGCTGAAGGAAATACTTTGCGAGCTTCAAATACATTTGTGTTTGGAAACAGTCTCGCCAACACTTGTTTCCCCCTCTATCTTTAATGTCATGGCATGCTTTTACAGCAAAGCCTGTTTATATGTAAATAGTTCCTTGATGGAGAAATTGGCTTAGTCAAGAATATGCAGCAGCCTTCCCAGGGCTTGCAGGTCTTACAGGGCCAATAAAATCTCTTATCATGATATGCTGCAGATAGGTTCATTTGAGTGGCATATTTGTAATATTTAAATCATTGGAAACATTGACCTTTCTCCCCCCCCTGCCCTTCAATAAGGGACTACTTGAGACAGTAGCTCACTGGGAAAATTGCTGCTAGATAGTGTAGGTTCAGCTAAGCCTGTTGCTGTGGTTCTGGTAGTACCCAGAATATGTTTTTGTTAAAACGTGAAAGATAATGACCTATTCAAGGACTATGTCTTGGGTCAGGTTCAGATTTTTATGTATCTGGGTTGAAACAAGATAAGCAACGTCTGCACTGAGGCATCTCTGCTGGAAGTACTTCGGACGATGGCTTTTGTGTGCTCTTTTTCTGTAGGGTTTCCAAATGCTCACAAATTTGGTGTGTTTATTATCCCATGGTGTTTTAACAAAATATTAGTTGGCTGTCCTTAAATTTTGGTTGAATATAGAAGAATGCTTACATGAAGCTGATTTTCACGTAGTGTGTGTTATCCACATTCAACTTTGTTTCCTTCTCAATTGTTCTCTATCAGGAAAGAAGTGAATCTATTGGTGAGATTGCAAATCATATTTTCTGTGGCGAAGCTATCTCTGTATATTCAATATATGCAAAATGAACATGGTATCGACAAAAAGGCAGCTAAAGTAAAATGTTTCAGCGGTATCAGAAACTGAATACACCACATAGGTGCAGCCATTGACAGTCCCATGTGTGACAGGATTGACTTCATCCCCACAACAGGAACAATTGCAGAGAAGAATGTGCACTCCTATTATTTTTATTTGAGCAGATCACTCTTTCTACTGCGTAAAAGCCAATATTGCAGAACTTGAACACTTAAGGCTTCAACACAGCAGCCTCAATGTCAGGAGGGACGAGTGCTGGGAATGCCATCCTTCTGCATCCCCGGTTGTTGTGTTGCTGATCCTGCAGCCTTTTCCATTTTGGAAAAGGTCGGGGGTCCCTCTGAGTGCCATACTGACTTCCAGCACTAGACTCTGATCACAGTCTGTCTAAAATATGCTGCCAATAGCAGGTCTTTTATCACACATGAATACTTTCCCTTCCTGGCTTGTGCCAGAGATTGTTGGGGCTTTTTTGTTTTGTTTTTCAAGGCAAAGAGTTGCCTTGTTCTAGTTAGTGATGACAAAACATTATCAGTTTATGCCATGTTTCTCATAATAATTCATAGCGTGGACTTGGGATTTAGACCATTATATATGGATTTCATGGCAAAGTGTAGCATCTAGTTTGTGGTGAGAAGTATTGTCTATCAGCTTTTTTGTGGAGTAAAATTTTTTTTATTTGCTACTTTCCTTTTGCAAGTAATTAGAAAGAGTAGGTAATGGTTGTCTTTTTTTGGCATGAAATACAAAAGAATGGACCTTTCTGCCCTTCATGAAGTAAGGTAAATTATTTTGCAATAGAAAAACATCGCAGTTGTGCTGTAACTGGAATTGTTCATTGGCAGTAAAATGTCTTCCATTGTTAGAGTAGATTTGGAAATTAGAGATGATACTGAGAAAAAAAATTAATTTCAGTTTTGTATACAACCAGCTACTAAATCTGTACTAATGTACATAATCTGTCTTTTTTTGGGGGTAGCTATTTCATGACAATAAGGAAACATAGTGAAACTATTGGTTTTGGCAATTGCTTTTTGGGTTTAATTCACTTCCTGAGAATTAAGTTAAAATAATCAGGAAAAGCTGTTAATTACCTTAGTAAGTGCTTGCGTTATTTTTTAATGGAGAATGGTAACACACCAAACGCTTACCTGTCTTTGGAGGTGCTTTATAACTGCACAGAAGAGTTTGCAATGCTGGGTAAATTTGACCAGTTGTCATGTTTGGAAAGCTGCAGGGATTGTTGGGCTAGTCCATGCATGCTGCTGGCTTGGCTTTGAAGGTAATGGTTAAAATAAACAACAAAAAAGGCCAAAGAGCTTCTCCCATCACCTTCAAGAGAGCAAAGACTACCTTTGCAGACCGATCCATAAGCATTTAAGCACAAGGATACTTTGAGGCTCATTCTTTGTATACCAACATGTGTCTGGTATCTTTTTCTTTACTCTAAGAAGTTCAGTGTTCTGGAATAACCATGATCATAAAGAATTTCGGCAACTTCACTTGCATAATGCAGTAGTTCAGCTGGATTTGTGTATCACCAGGAGTGACATGGTCAAAACATAACTTAGCAAGGGTATGGCTGTTGCACATTCAGTGTGATTTGCAAGTTCTTAAAATTATAAAATACTCCGAGTTGCAGAATTTCACAATAATTAATGATGTTTTGAGTGTATAAACATTTATGATAGTTAAAAAGGAAATGTGATGTAGCTCATAGTGAAGTTTGCACAAGGAAACAAGTCAAACTTGAAACAAGTCATCTTTCCCTTACTAATTATATTGCTTTCTGGGAATTTCCTAAAAAGCTTTGAGTTGGGGATGGACCCTTTCCTCCCTCTTCCTCTTATTTGTCCACACAGCTACATGTAGAGAGGTAAATTATTCTGCAGGAGGGATGTGCTAGTGTTACATGAATTAGGTTCACTACTTGTTTGTTCTTGGAGGTTTTGCATTAAAATAAAATACTGGATAGGTTTATGGTGTATGTGATAGCAGCCAAATGCTCTTTGAATCTCTTTGATCTGACGTGTTTTTAGAGCAAGATATGTATCCTCGTGGGCTTTCCCCTTCTCCCCTCCATCATCGCCCAATTTTCCTTAATTGGGCATATTACAATTCCCAGACAAGGCTTTTCTATAAATGGCAATCCATTACAGATGTCCTGTAACCAACCCTTCACTATCCTGACCAATGGCACAGCCACGTCACAGACACTCTCGGGGCTTGGGACCCCATGAAGGAGTATTGCAGCTGTAGGGATGGACATAGAAGTGACTATAATTTGCCAGATCACATAAGGTTTTTTTCTGAGTTGCTTTATGGAGTTGGCCACTTTCTGTTCCATACCATAATGCTAGACTTATGGCTATACTTGTTCTGATACAGTAAAACATATTAGTGTTGATGTTAATTATGGGTGAAGTGGCAGCCAAAATCCTGAATTATATTAAAGTGGGTTTAGCTTAATCTGTATATTTTAATGTTCTGCTTTTTAGTCCATAAAGAATTTATGGATTGTCTTTACTGACCCCAGCAGTTGAAGAGACCAAATCAGTCACAGCTGATGTTTTTTTTATTGCTGGTGTATTTAAGAGCACTGCTTAAAGACCAGGAGCCCACTGAAGAGGTATTGTTAGCTGGCATGATTTGAAGTAGACTCAGCGTAACACCAGGTTATGTTTTGTCAAGTTTTTTTAGACACTGATGTAAAAGGAAAAGGTTTTAAATAATAATTTGAAGGAAAGAAATGAGGCAGCTTTGTGCCTCACTTGTGGTACTTTGTTGGTAGTCAGCCAAATTACCCCAAATATACCCCATGTACAGCTTAAAACAGTATTTTGATACAGCCTTAATCAGTGTGCCGCTATTTTTCTGAGTGGTGCTTACTGTCATAACATTTATAAAATAAAATCTTTTCTTCTTAAGAAGAAAAGCCAAAGACCTTTAACAGTGCTCTCCATCCTGTGGCGCGGGATTGAGCAAGCTGAAGTCAGCGTTGCCGTCACAGCGGTCCAGGTGCCAGGGAAGGCAATGGCTGATGTTGCTTGCGGTGTATGGACTAACAAAGGTCAGGGACCACTGCTCAGTAACGTGTAGTGTTAAAGCTATTTCTCTGGTTTATTATTAGAACAGGTCAAAACTGGACTGAAATGTTATGTGTTTTCATCTCCCTCTTTTCTGTTTGCTTCCACTTGCGCTTAGTGTTGCTATTTTTGCCCAGCCCTACCTATCTGTCCCAGGCAGTGTGTGCCCCCCTTCACTGAACTAAGGATGGAAGTCTTGACTGTCTTGTTTGGCAGCCCCAGAGATAGTCTCCTGCTTTATTTCTGGCACCAACTAGACTAGGAAGCCTTGTGCTGCAATGATAACCTCCCTTTCATTGCCAGGTATTGTTGAAGAAATAAGTAGTGTTGTTTATTGACAATAGACAAAAAAAAAAAAATCACGAGATGGAGAAGTTGATAGCCTTCAGAAGTTATGGATTAAAAATCAATTAGCAGATGAGAAATGAATACAAAGAATAAAAAAGCCATTCTCTTGATGAAAGAGGTTAACGGTAGTATTAGGGGGAGCAGTGTCAGGACCAGTTTTGCTCCATATATTTAACAGCATTTCCAGCAGTGCAGTAAAGAGGGCTATAATTTGATGATGACTCAGAATGACTGATGTTTTATATAAACTTCAAAGACTTTAGATAAAAATTGCAGAATCCACAATGGAATCATCTAAATGAATAAAACACGGATGGGTTCTTCATTAGTTGTAACTCCTTGGGGAGAAATTTTCTGAAAGTGTTTTTAGACAACTTCTTGAAAACAGTGCTGGCTGGAAAGGCAAATAAAATGCTCAGCTCTTAACATGTGGCCAGGGATGATTTTTTGGGTTTTTAGGGGGGTGGATGATGTGAACGCTGCTATCAGGTGGGACACTGAGTTACAAAAAAAGGATATAGCAGAAGTAGTAAAGATCTGTCAAATATTTAAAATATTATGACCATCAGTGTATTCAGTATGTTCATGAAAGGAGAGTCTAAAACATGCCTCTTACACATGTTTGTTTTGTCATAAAGCAAGAGGGCTATAACAATGTAAGATGATGTAGTATTTTACTTTCCTGATTCGGAGAGCTGTTTACAGTGCAGGGATGAAGTCTTTCGTAAAGCCTCCCACAGCAGCACATCGGGAAGAAACAATGAAGGCCAAAGAGAGAAAATCTTCCCAGTGGAATTGAGAAGGCTTCTTTGTGGCTGGAGGCAAATCCAGCAAGGCTATGGAGGGTCAGTAGTCCCTTTTACTATTAGCACTGACTAGTGTGATACATGTTCCTTGCTCATGCCATGGGGAAGCAGGAGCACGTTGCACAGGTGCTCCCATGCCTGCCAGCCACCTTCTTTCCAGGTGAGGGTTCCATGGCAGAAGATGGGATGAAAGGCTTGCTCTCCAAACCCCTGTGGCTTGGGCAGGGCAGGGGAGGCTGGTGGGCTGCTTCTGTGTGATGGAGACATTCCTTCCCCTTGCAAAAGGCACTGCAACAGTCCCATGCCTCTTATATAGGTGCTGTTTCTGGTTCTGACCTTTGCTGACTCTGTGAAGTCTTGGTAAAAGGACAAGGAGGCATTCGCTGAGTGGGAAGACTCTCATGTCTCTGGAGAAGGGAGGGTGCGGTGAGCACTAGCTGGTGTCCGGCCAACGTGTGCCATCCTCCTTGCCTGTCAGTGGCGTGCTGACAGCTCTGTGAGCTGTGTACGCCTGAGCCAGCGCTTGGCTCAATGATCCATGTCTGCTATTTGCTGCTTTAGTGGCTCTCTTCCTATTTGGCAATTATTGTTCTGATGCAATTTGTTATTTTCACAGATTTTAGCCTACAAAAAAAAAAAAACCTCATCTTGCCAGCTTGTCCGTAATTTTCTCGATAGTTATGCAGAAGTTTGTTGAAGACTGTATGAAGGGCCCCACTGGGTCAGACCAAATGTCTGTCTCATTCCGTGCCCTGCCATTGCTTTGGCCGAGAGCTGATGCTTAGTGAGGAGTGTAAGGATGGGGCAAGCATATAATGGCAGTTGTCAGAACACTTTCCTAGCCCTGGCTTTTCATCGCTCAGGGACTTTATGATCCACAGATTTTATCTTCATGCTTTAAATTCCTCATTGGCTTTTTCTTAGGTGAATTTGTAATATTGATTTTCAACTCCCATAAACTTTTCTCTTTTCTGTGGCATCCATTCTGCTTTATGTGAAGAAGCATCTCCTTTTGTTTGTTTTGAACTTGCAACATGCTGGTTTCATTTGATATCCCCTATTTTTTTGTCCACCTGCAAGTTTGATTTGAAGGAACCTTAGTTCTTATTGTTTAAATGTAATGTGCTGTCACCGTGTGCCACACTATAATAACACAGTTTTATTGTATTGGTTATTTCATTTTAGGGTTTTGCTGATGTTTAAAGGGGTCAGTGCATACACTTTAGCTGAAGAGGTTTTTTCCTTCAATTTTTTTTTTAACTTCAGCTGTTTGGTTTTTTAATATAGAATTAGAGTCTTGATCATCTGTTAAGTTTAATGTAGTGTTACTTAGTGCTATATTGCAAATGATTTAGCATTTTAATTCAAGTCTACAATGTGATTATTACCCAAATATATTTCTTGTCTCACAACTGGGTAAGTCTTGACTGTAATAGTAATTTTGGAATATTACTTTATTCTTGAACTGATGGTTAATAATGTTAGTTTTTAGAGAAATAAACACTTTGTGGATGTGTCTCCATCTACTGGAAAAATACTCAAAAGGACCTACACATTTTGCCCATATAAAATCTCCTCTTTGCTAGCTAATGCGGCAACAATTTAGAAAACATTGGTGGGAGGTCTGTCAGATGTGGGTGTTAGATGAGAGTCCCAGGTGGGGAGAGTAGGGTTTGAGGGGAGAGGGACAGAAAGGGACAGAGGGACACTCTTTCCAAAGTAAAATGTGCAAGAGGTCAGAGAAAGTGTGGCAATGCCTATAAGAACAACAATAAAATCCCTTAACTAGTTAAAGGAACATTTAAAGGACTGGCAAAACAGATGGTGCATAAGTTAAAACTGTACAGGAGCAACTTACCTTCTGCGACAATTTCAGCAAGACGGTTATTTCTGTGGTTGTTACTCTATCATTCAATCACAACATGCAATTACTATAGCAAACCTTCTGTCATATTGCACGCGTTTTCACACTTGTCAGAGGAGAAGTCGTAGATTAAACAATATGGTTTAAAGTACTGTTTAGTTATGAATTTTGTAACTGTATTTTAATGCAAGACAGAAGTGTTCTGTTGAAGCAGATCTCAAAAGAAGAAGGAGTCTTCCTTCTTTTCAGGAAGAAAAACAAGTATCGGTGGCCATACAGATCCCATTAGCACAAATGGAAATGTCTCCGTATTAATGCCTTTGTATCAGTCTGAAAACACAAGCAATTAGAGCCCCGTTTTGGAGTCACTGCATGTGCAGAACTCTCACTGAAATCAATGGCAGCTTGGAGAAAAGACAGAAAGAACCACCAGGGCCTTAATACTAACATTTCCCTTTTTCTTTTATACAGTCTTTACTATAGCACATGGTACACAACCTTTCAGTTATTTCTTAATTCCCTTCAAAGTATTTGAAAACATGAAATTGTAAAACCAGTTTCTTAAACCTTTACTGTCTACAGATGCAAGTTCTTAATTTCATTAATTTTCCTCACTGCTTTGGGACTTTTTTGTGGTTTTTTTTTTTGTTGCCCCCCCGGCCCTGTGTGCTGTATTTGTTCTCCAGAACTGGTATCTCTTTGGCATATGTAGCTGTTTAGATGTATATGTATGCTGGTTTTGTCTCTCACACTAAATGGTTTGCATGAATGATAAAGTATTAGTAATGCAAGTGGTTGTTCCTTATAACGTTTCTTGAATAATAATGCGTCTGTGGTTTAGACCTTTTCATGTCTGTCTTTCCTTTAAAAAAAAAAAAAAAAATCAAAGCAACAGCACAAGGATCTTGATAGGATTTTTTAAAAAAATGAAAAGGACATCTGGGGGCAACTCAACCAGAAAAGACAGGGAAATCAAAGCGATAGCTATATTTTTCTGTTCCATTTGGATTACTCTGTGCAGTTTTCTTCATTTGGGAAATACGTGTTTTAAAAAAGAGAGAAATCTTTATGCCTTTTCTCCAGTTTTGCCGCTTCTACTGTTTTAAAAGTATATGTACTAGTTATTTCCATACAAAACATTTGAAAATAGGAAGAATTTGACAAGGCATTAAGTGTTACTTGAATCCAATACAAATATCTGTCTGGATCATTACATTAAACAGGAGGACATACAAAATTAAAGTCACACTTCCATTTGAAATTGTTAACCTTGTATTTTTGCAGCAGCACCTATCGAGAGAAAGAATAAATGTCTGTAACAGAATGAAAGCTGGAAGAACTTAGAGAAAATATACACATTTTTTCAGGTTTTTTTTACTTTTCCAATATGTGTGATGGCCTTTCTTGCATTGCCATTGAAGTTTTATTGAGACATATCCTGACACGTTTACTGATGCCAAGTGAAGCATTATGCAGATTCATTCAACTTGGTAGAAACACTGTTGGAGTTACTCAGAATGAGGAAACGTGTCAGAACCTGCAAACCTGGATTGGCCTTTCTTCAGGACTCCTCATTTTCCAGTGCCCCATTGAACACATTGCCACTGATTTTTCCAAAACCTTCTTTTAGGCAGTGTGTTGTTTTTCATTTTCTGAACCAACCCCACTGCACCAGAAAAGAGGCATCCCGAGTTGTTGACCCGTTTTTGACAATACTGGTGTAGCTTAATTTGTTTATTTGTGTCATTTGACAGCAGTTTGAAAAATGGTAGAAATAGGATTTGGATTGCAGTTCAAGTTGAGGTTTTCTTGCTGCCTGCAATGGCTCTGAATCAAGCCACAGATGGTGACGAGGTTCCTGTAGCTGCTGCTGCTCTTGCACACGTGCGCCAGCAACGCTGAAAGCGAGGCAGGGCCTTAGGAAAAATTGTAAAGTGGATCTGAAAACAGATGTGCCACAGCTGTAAGGGAAGCGATAATGGAAGCAGCGAATTCAGAACTGGGCGGATGGCAGCAATCTGTCATGTGGGGTAGGGTGGAAGGACAGAAAGGAAAAAGCTAGAGTGGGGTGACAGCAGAGAATAAATAGGGAGGAGAAAAATACTGCTTTGAGGGGACTCACAATAACTATAGAAACATCTGTAGAGACGGTGCCTGGGAACAGCAGAAAATAAGTTAAAAAATACAAATAACCTCCTTGGTCTTTAAAAGAAGTCTCAAGTCATCTTTAACGTGATTTATGTTACCAGCTCTCCTCAACAGAATTACAGTTGCGTAATCCACAACTGCTGTTATTTATTCTGGATAAAGAAGACAATTTTGACTGTGATCTCCCTTGACATTTGCCAAGGTCTACTCCTGTCTCATACCTTTCATCATCATGTACTTCTTCAAGGCAATCAGCAGCTCACTTGCCTCTCTCAAAAAGAAACATGCATTTCAGTTGCTCACCCTGGACCAGAGTGACACAGACGTTACAGGTTAGGGGAGATCAATTGCATAGCCCTGCTCCTCTTCACCTGGGAGGATCTTTGATGTGTTGACAAGGTTGGAATCCAAATAAGACATTAACCCACTGTATTGCAGTGGCTAAGGTGGCAGGAAGGAAATAAAATAGCATCTTATTCAACAAGGTATCCTCCCTTTTTCATTTTACAGTCTGTGTCAATGGCAGCTGGAACTATTAGACCTGCATTAAAATTACATATTACTTATATAAATGGGAGCTATAAATATCACAAATAGTAAAACTAAAATTGCACAGAGGTTCAGGAGACAGTATGTCTAAAACCTACAAAATTAAGGACATTTAGAGGAAAGCCTCAATATCCATCTGCCCTTAATTTACCTCATTATTCTTGGTTGTCAGAGAATGATCTCAGTACTGCATTAATGTCATTTAATGGCTTTTTCTTGCAAGGTTGGCTCAGATCTGAATCAGACCACAGTAAAGGTGCAGTGCTATTTTCTTGGGTATGTTGGTTTAGATGAAGCAGTAAGGACAGGCTAACCTAGTGTTAAGGATGAAACAGTTATTGTCACCGCAGTCAGTAAATACTTCTGTTGCTGAATCTCTTTCAAATGTTTTTATATTAATATAATCTTGTGTGTTCTTATTCCTTTTTCTTTTCATTTGAAAATATTATAAATGTAAAGCTAGTATTGATCTGTGGATGTGACACAATATTGATTTGGATCGGGGCCCTACACGCTAAGTTTGAGCTCGTTAAGAATGTATTAGTAAGTATAACAACCTGTATGCTGGAAGTACTAATGCTGCATTAGGTACGTCCTCCTACCAGCCTGCATAGGCTCAGGCCAGGCTTGCAAAGTCTGTTGTCTTCTGAGCACAATGTGTATCTCAGCCTTTGCATCCCCTGGGGTGGAAATCACCCTGGACTACCAGGAGCCTATGCTGGGGCCAGCAGATCTGATTTTCACAGCTGTGCTACTGGAAATGAGACCAGTGCACAAGACCAAAGATGCTGTGTAGTTCTTAATTAACCCTTTTGAGAAGCAGAGTCTATTCACTGGCCTGGAGCTGCCTGCTCAGTGCTGGCGTGTGAGTATTTCTGTCTGAGGCAGGATTGTGCCAGACAGACCTTTTCCTGGACTGTTTTAAGTTCTCCTTTGCCATCACATCCATGAGGCTGACTACCATACAGGGATGATCTCATGAAGCTGGAGAAGTCTGGCCCATCATTTTTCATTAGAAGTAATTTTGTATTGAATCAATGGAAAGAATATTCCTATGGTTAGGACTCAAGAGAAAGAGAGTTCCTGAATATTATTTCTGGCAAACACGTATGATTTCCTGTGCTCAGGGAGAGATTGGTTTCACCTAAATTTAGCTTAGGTATCTAGCTTCACTTTGTAGTCAGTGGTGCCCCATGACAGCCATTCACTTCACCTGAAACAGCTGAATTACCCTCTTTATTAAGTGTAGAGCGAACCTTAGACCAGAAGTCCAGCCTTGAAATGGCTTCACTGAGATGAAGCTGGATCCTAGCTTTCCTCTTAGCAATACACACGTAAGATAAGGTCAGTGGATCCTGCAGGATCTTGTGAGCAGAAATATGCCAGTGGGGGTGAAATGCCCAAACACTGCTGTGAAGATGGCCTCTCTGGCTAAAGAAATGGAATCCCTTAAGATAACAGGTGTTTTTGAAGTGAGTATGCTTGAACAGTATTAGTCTTCTGAAAATAGTTGATATCCTTCATCTAAAAAAGTAACAAGGGCGGTATCTGTGTTGTTCTTTTGAAAGAAGTTGCATATTCAAGCTCTTCTTGACAAAATAATTAGACACTGATAGTTCAGGGACTCTAGCAACTGCTCCATGCTCTGCAGTACCGAGAAGCTGATGCAATATGGGATGTGTAGGTAAATGTCCCTTTCTCTTTTTGAAAAAGGCAAGGGGATTTTTAATTCTTGCTCTTCAGCATGAAGGAAACTCATAACTGTTCTCTGCTGGGCTAAAAAACACATTACAGATGTGGTTTAAAATCAGTTTGTCATTCATTTCAAGCCTGTTTTGGCATGGGTTGGTATAGAAAGAAAAAAAAATTTTTAAAAAATTAAGTCTGTTCTAAGTTCTCATTTGATGTTTTAGTCTTTCCTCATCATCGTCTGTGCTTTTGCTCCTTTAATTGGTGTTTGAACTGCAGTGGCTTCTGAACATACTACGCAGATGCCGTCTTATAAACCCAATTATTATGTTTCTGTCTATATTTTTTGCTATGTGAGAGGTGGACCGAAAACTGGCTGCGCTGCTGGGATTAAAGGGTTGTGGTCAGTGGCACAAGGTCCAGCTGGAGGCCAGTCACTAGTAGTGTACCCCAGGGGACGATAGTGGGGCCAATAGTATTAAAGATCTTTCTTATTGACTTAGATGATAGGGCTGAAAGCACCCCAGGGAGTTTTCAGACAATACAAAGCTGGGAGAAGCAGCTGATACAGCAGATGGTTGTGCCGCCTTTCAGAGGCGCCCCGACGGGCGGGAGAATGGGGCAGAGGGGACCTCATGAAGTCCAGCAGAGGGAAATGCAAAGTCCTGCCCCTGGCAAGGAATAGCCCCAGGCACTAGTACGTGCTGAGGGGCGACAAGATGGAAAACAGCTTTGCAGAGGTAGCTCTGGAGGTCCCAGTGGGCAACAAGCTGACCACGAGCCAGCAACGCATCCTGGAGGCAAAGAAAGCCGCCAGCCTCCTGGGCTGCATTAGGAAGACTGTTGCCACGATGTCAAGGGAGGTGATCCTTCCCCTCTATTCAGCTTTGTGCTCCCCAGTACAAGACAGACATGGACACACTGGAGCAAGTCCAGCGAAGGTTCACGAAGATGGTGAAGGGCTTGGACTGTATTTCACAGAAAGAAGTGCTGAGAGACTGTTCAGCCTGGAGAAGAGAAGGCTTAGCGGCAAGATGTTATCAACATGTATTAATGCCTGATGGCGGGAGTAAAAATGAACACCTCTTCCCAGTGGTGCCCATTGAATGGACAAGCGGCAATGGGTACAAACTGAAATACAGGAAATCCCATGTAAACATAAGAAATCACTTATTTACTCTGAGGTTGGTCAAACAGCAGAACAGGTTGCCCACAGAGGTTGTGGAGTCTCCATCCTTGGAGATATTCCAACCTGACTGGCCATGGTCCTGGGTGACCGGCTTTAGGTGGCCCTGCTTTGAGTTGGGTGGGTTAGACTAGGCAATCTCTAGAGGTGCTTTCCAACCTCAGCTATTCTGCAGTTGCCTGAAACGTACAATTTCATTTCTGAGGATTTCTAAATGTAAATGGCTTCTGATTTTTAAAAATGTGTACCAAACTGCTAGTCTGTAGTTCCGCTACAGACTTTTCATTCTAACTACAAATGTGCAAATAGTTTAGAAAAAAAACAGACAATCCCCACCCCACAACTGAGTTTGTACTTGAGGAAATCAAATAAATTGTTTGACCAACTTTCAGTCCAGGTCTTTATCCAGGCAGTTAATTGAGCTATTACTTTTAATTACTGAAAGATAATAAATTTGAAAACTTTAAAATAAAAATTTGGTGAGAATTCCTCAAGTAGTGAATCTTCCTAAGTTAATTCCATACTACAATACTATCTTGGATAGTTCATTGTAGCAGCTGGTTTCAATGTCTTCAAAAATCTATTTTAAATTCATATAAAGTTAGAATACACAGCTGCTAAAAATGATTTGTAATCTTGGTAGAGATTCCTCGGTATTTTTTTTTTCCCCTCATTCTCATTGTTGAATGAATGTTCTTTGGTTGAAGTTTTTAATTATTTCAGTAAAAATTAAACAAAATTGTCACTCATTGTGTGAGATGAGACATGCAATTTGACAATGAGAACGTTGCTGCTTTTGTGGCAAACAGGTCATCAGAGGAAGACCCTCCCCTGCAGCCCCTTGATCTATTTAGTTTGGTTAACAGGAAATATTAAGGTTGTTCTTTTGGTCCTTTTAACCTCTCAGGTGGCCTCTTTCAGTAACTGCCCTTCTGTATAAATAAACAGACTTAAAGAAAAACTCCAGTCTTTGTGGTAAATATTTATCTGGAGCAGTCTTTAAGTGTGACAAGCAGGGGAAATTTGTGGAAATCCTCTGAAAAACTGACACACATTTGTTTGGGATTTCTGTGTTTTCTGAGTTATGGTAAAGTTGTCTATGCACTTGTTGCAAATAATTTTTACTAAATAGGAGTCCTTCAATCAGCTTTCAGTAGCTTTGCGACAGGTCCTCTCTCAGTAATCATTTGCCATCCAGCCGTTAGATTTTTATTTTAAACTTAATTACTGCTGTGTGTCATTTTCTAAACCCGTTGTCCTTCGATTATGCAATATTAACTTACATTTTGGTAAATGAAGATGCGTAGAAAAGTCTTGAGCCACAATACAGAAAGGATGTTTCATGTTGGTTTGGAATCTGAGCTTCAACTGTAGTTGCTTGACCAGCATTTTGTCAGCTATCAGCATCCTTTGAGAACCTTCATGTAGTTGGCATGTAAACTTTTAGGCATGTAAAATAGCTGGAGGCTACCAGAAAATTCCCCCCAACTTTTTTTGGCACTTGCATGCCTGGTGTTTCTGACTGTGCTGAACAGCTGGATGTTGTAGCTCATGAACCTGCCAGTGTGTGAATGCCTAAAGGTTTGTGTGTGATGTGCCGTATTCAGGAGACTCACTTTTGAGGCAATAATTACTTTTGTATTCTTTAAAGACAGATTAATAAACATGCTAATATGGTCCGTAATGAAAACTGAGTTTAACCATTCTCCAATTCTTCCATTTAATTTTTTCCCTTCATTTTCAGTATAGAGAATTGCATTAGAGTTTTCTATTAATAAGTTTTCCTTGAATGATAGCTACTTGCAAAATTTGTTGTTCATTAAATTACAGTTCAGAATGATGACAAATACAGAATTTATGGCAGGAGATTGACTGGGAAATAACATAAATTTGGGGTTTTTTTTTTTCTTCCAAATAGTAGTATAGGGATTTTTAAAAGGTAACAGGATAGTATTATAGTTAGTGGTTTATGAAATGGTTTGGTTTATGAGTTTGATCTAGTAAAAGTAGCGAAACTTGACTCTGAATGGCTGATGTTACTGATATCTTAAACATGTATGTACATATTTACCATGTGAATGTTTTTTGTGCGGATTAAGAGGTACAGTAGGCCCTGAAGTTTGTAGGTTTATTGTGCTTTTTGGAGTTAGGTGATTTTATAGAACATGTTATTTTGAAAAGCATCTAAGCATATTTTGAAAAGTTTGTAGGTTTATTGTGCTTTTTGGAGTTAGGTGATTTTATAGAACATGTTATTTTGAAAAGCATCTAAGGCACCCAATTTTTTTAGGAGCTTCAGCTGATCAACAGGAATATCAGTGTAGCTGATACTGAAGTTAGTTGATGAGCACTGAAAAACAGTGCTACAACTGCTTTCAGATTGTTTAGGCTCACGGAAATTAAGTTCGGGCAGACTCTTAACAGTCATGGCAAGGGGAAAGGAACAGTAATTTGCTGGTTCTCCTGGTGCTAACTTGCACTGTTTGATGCTAGACTTAGGAATGGCTCGTTAGTGCGCTTACATCCCTCTCACTGTCCCTGAGCTCTACAGATTATTCTCCTGTTGAACTGTGGGCATAGATGGTGCTATTTGCGGTTGCATACCACAAGTCAGTGTCCACACAACGGAGATGATTTAATTTAAAGCAGGTATGGGACTACTGATGTTAATGCCGCACTGAAATGCTTGGCGAGTGGTACTGTTGCGCACACCTGATGTTACGTTTGTGTGTACCAGCTGCCCAGGTGGATGCTGCCAAGATGGGCATGCATGAGCTTGAAGGGTTTCCAGTTTTGAATCCTTCTTCTTGTACATGGAAAATAATGATTACAATGGGTCTGGAGCATGTGCAACTGATGGTTAAATGTCATTTTCTACCACCAAAAAACTGAAAGGTTTTCTTGAAGTTCATCCAGGACCATACCTTCTCTGCTTTTCCATATTCCAGCTTGACAACTGTAATTCATCTCAAAATACCTAGGGGGGGGTAAGGACTACAAAATGCACATCACCAGCCAAACAAGTGAAATGAAAAACACCTTATGTCGAACCACACCGAGCTCTCTCCCATCTTCCCATTTCCTGGCTAAGGTCCTGTACATTCCTTGCCATTGTAGCACCTCGACCATGTGCTCCAAATGATACACATACACCACTATATTCCCCACCACGCCTCTTCACCACCCACTAGATTCAAGTCGTAAAATCTTGTCATGAAAATAAATTATTCATTATTCAAACAATTTATACCATTTAAATTAGTTTACTTTGTGGTTGAGCTGATACTTAGCTTTCATAGCCCTGTGCTGCAGTCTTGATAACAGCACTTCATAATGCCATGATGTACATGCCACAGCTTTTTGGTGTTGCATGTTAAAAAATATTCACAGTATGCTGTCTGAACGTGGTGGGTTTTTTTTCTGGCAGAAAGCATAGGCTTTTAGGCAGTAAATATTTATTTATTTATTTATTTATTTATTTTAAAGTGGACATGACAAGTCAGAGGCAGTAAAGTGCCAATGAAACCATTATTAATCTGTGATGTTCTACAAAGTTATTACAAATATATATTTACATTACAGTGAACTTTTTGAAAACACACATGGAAACTTAAGGTGTGAAAAGTCCCGTATTATACTCTATGCAGCAGACCTCGTTCTAGCATAGGCAGTTTCACCTTGTAACCCTCTGCTTTACCTCTGCAGAGTCCCTCTGGCATTCACCCTCTTGAATCACAGCAGAGCAGTGTTGTCAGGGCTGTTCTTAAACAAGCAATTTTCTCTCTGCCCACTCACCTGCCGCTTCAGTTCATGAGGCAATCACCAACTGTAAGACAATCTAGCAAAGGTGCTCATGGTACTACTTTTAAGACAAGAATGCCTACTGCACAGAGGAACTGATCTTACTGTAATATTTTGATATAAATGAAGGAAGCTGAAAAACAAAAAACTCAAGTCCAACTTTAAAAGTAATAAACAGAGGTGCTATTGAGAGCTCAGTTTGACTGAGTTTTGGGTCAGGTCCTCTGAGTGGCAGGAGTGGGGCATTCTCCTGTTGAAGCAAGGACTCAAGTTTCTGATTATCTGACATGGAGACTGTTTTGGCACATAGGTTTTTGGAGCTTTGGGTCTTTCTTTGGTCTGGGTGTTAGTGCTTCTGCAATTTCTTAATGCTGCTAAGGTGCTGTAGGGATAGCCTTTCAAAGTGGAAGGCAAGTTAATTATTTTTGGTCCATAAAAAAACAGGCAAAGAGAATTAACTGCACATCATTTTCTTGGCCGCTATGGAAAATACAGTTGCACTGGTGCAGTGCTCAAAACCAAGACCCAAGGCAACTTCCCGCTTGCTAGCAAATAAAAGAGAGAAGGTCAGAAAGAGAGGCTGTGGACGGCTAACCCCTAGCAATGTCAAGGGGATAAAGGCAGGCAGCTCAGGACCGTGTGAGGCTTCGCAGGCTCTGGAGGAAGATGATGGGGAAGGGAAGTAGCCCAGCTTGAGCTGATAGAGGAGGGCATCATCTTCATCGAGCAAAGGCTGGCTGCTACCTCAGATTACGGAAAAGAACAGGGAGATGAAGAGGCAACTTCTGGAGATCACAAAGGAGCAAGCTGCTTGTTGAATAAATCTTTTCCCAGTGTCAGTTATCTGCTCCTCCTTTAGCACAACACCTCTATCACAGGTCCCAGAGCGCTGGGGCTATATGGAGCATGTTTGCTGCATGGAGGCTCCTGTACTGCTCCTCAGCTCCTCCAGACCAAGATGCTGAGAATGGTAGTCTTTTTTAACATCCTTAGGTTTGTTCAGTTGCAAGCTTTCCTGCACTGGTGGCACAGGCCCTAGCTAGCAAGGAGAGTGACCAAGAAAAAAGTCAAAGTATAAAGTACATGGCCAGTTTTTGGGGGAGGGAATGTTTGTTACTTTGAACTTGCTGGAGAAGCTTCTGTTGGTTTTGTGTGTAACACATTTAACTATCTTCAACCCAGTTACGAATTTTTGACTTTGTTGAACAATTAGATAAAAAATATTTCTACTTGCAATTTTAGTAAAAATGACAACTTTTTTAAAAGTTCATGAGTTCTTCATGCAAGTTGCATGAAGGAATGGCTCTCAAACATGCGTATAAGTCAGTCCGCTTCATGAGGTGATGCAGTAAAATCAGAGAAAGCTCAATTTGTGTTTGATATTATTTTTGTCTGCTGTGTTATGTGCTGGAAGAAAAGTGCTTACCTTATATGTGGCTTGGTCATGGCAGAAATCACACTGGGATACTGGTGCAGAATGGCAAGCACTTAATTTGAAGAAAGTCCTTGCTCTGTGGAGGCAATTATTAGGATGGCAGTAGGAGGCATGTGGTCATGTAGACATAGCAATTGTATTCATCTAATGTACAACAGTTAATACATTGCAGCTCAGTGTGAACTAGAAGCCCTTGTTGTAGAGAAGCCCTTAAGTATTTAAATACCCAGGTCCCTCTTATTGAAATGTCTTAGAGTCCAACTTGGCCTCCACATGGTGACTATTGTAAATTTTCATCATGAAACTCCATTACATTTCATCCTAATTAGCACTGCTGCTGTAGCCTTAGTAAAGAAACATTAGATTAAAAAGTACCAGAGCCTGAGCACCCACATCCTCTCCTACAGGAATTAAATCAATTTCAGTCTTACAGTATTCACACAGCTGATTTAATTTGGCCTCTTTCTTTAGATGATGGCAGCAGCATAGTAGTAGGAAGCTTTCACCGTTCTTACTTGTGTTTCACTCCAGAGTTGTAATCCTTTTTGGGTGCTGTCAGGGTAGCATTTCTTTTTACCCCCGAAGTAAAGCAAACACGCTATTTCAGTAGCAAAGGAATTAAAGGTTAGTTAGTCAATAAATAGCAGTTACCGGCAACAAATTAAGATGAGAAACGTTTTATTGTGGAAGTAGGAATGAATGTTTCCTACTGTGAAACTGAATTTTTTATTGAAATCAAATATATAATTAAGATATTATTATGCACAGAAAAGGTTAGAAACCTTAACATCTTTTGTCCATAAGCCAAGTATTGTAGTATGTTGATATCCATGCTGTGAGTTCCCCATTACTGCTCTGCCAGTAATTTCAACCTGGCATCTAGACTAAATTGTCTCCCTAGGAGCCAAGAGGAAACACAGTTGATATGTGATCTTGGGCACGGGCCTTCCTTGAATGAATAAAAGCACTGTCACATTTTATGAAATTACATCTGCTGGTTATATGCTGTGATCATCTCTGAATGAGGGAGAGGGCAGAGCTCATCTAAGTTATGGCACAGCCTGGTATTCGGAAGGAGCTTGATGAGATTTTATACACTCTTGTAGCTCCATTCAGATGTGTTTCAGCTGCATGACAGAAACTGAAAGCAAGGTAATGATTATGACGTGTCTACACAGTAATTTTAAAGTAGGTATTAAGAAACACGCGCAACACACAAATTGCTAGCTAAAGCTTGCTAAACAGCCTCAGAGCAGCGTATTCTGTGAATGGAGATGAACAAATGCGACAAGCGTCTGCCATGCAATGCTGAAAATGCAGTTGTCTAGTCTTCTCCAAGCAAAGCTGAAAAGGAAGCCCAGTCCCCTGGAGCCCATTCCCTTCAGGAACTCGGGTCCAGGGGCCCAAATAAATACAGCTGCGGTGCGAGATCTTGGCAGTGTGTGCTGAGCCTGTCCCATAGTGCATTGACCGGTCTTGTAAATACCTCAAGATCACCATCAGGGCTTTAAGTAGATGCATCTTGCTTGGACACCACATCAGCCATATACCCTTTGCTTTGCACAGATGATAAATCTGCAGAAACATGGAGGGAGCTGGCGCATGGTGCTCTTTCACTGCCCAGGGGCTGCAGAGCTGCCCCAGCTCGTGCTCCCTGAGGTGGGTGGCTTTGCCACATGCGTGGGGATCTGAAGTCATCAGTGGTGGTGCTGCTTCCTGTAGGTACCATGTGTGGTGTTCCCCAAGGAGCTGCAGGATTGACGGGATTTCAGAGGTGCTACAGGACTGTTTCCCCTTGCCCAGAGTTGTGGGGCCGGTAAGAGAAGGAACCCTGAATACTCTGTTACTCGTTCCCTGTGGCCAGTAAGAGCATCTAAATCATGTGCTGTTACTCAAGTTGTGGAAAAGAATGGAAAACAAAACACTTGTTTGGAGAAATTATCTCTTAACATGTGAAACTTCAATAGTTGTAAATTTTAAAATCTGTTGCTAAACTGGACAAAATCATCCTTTATGCCTCTCTCTTATTGATGGAGCCTCTGTTGCCACCTCAGCCTGAGCTCTGTAACCATGTGTGGGGCGGGGGGGGGGGGGGGGGGGGGGGGGGGGGGGGGGGGGGGGGGGGGGGGGGGGGGGGGGGGGGGGGGGGGG
>JANHGO010000073.1:38532164-38562048 GCA_024606505.1 Aquila spilogaster | reverse complement strand
GCTGCGGGATGGGGGCGACCTCTGTAGCACAGAAGAAAAATGAGTCCTCACGCTGGCATGACAGAGTAATCTTTCAATTCACCCCGTTGGGCTGAGCGGGGGGACTCAGTGGTGTGCCTGTCGCTGGCGTCGCCCATAAACAAACTGTGCTCAGTGCTGGGCTCTGGCTGGTGGGGTTGGAGGTTACTGAGTGCTGGCCAGCACCTCGTCACTCACCGCTGTGGGACAGGGACTGCCTGCATCTGTCCTGATGAGGAGCAGTTGCTATGCAGTGGCTCACAAGATGGGTGGGGAGAGCATGACCCAAGTTGCACTGGGAGCAATGGTGCTGTGTCTGGGCCCATAGGAACCAAGCATTGCTTTGGTTGGGTGCGTTGTGACTCCTGCACAAGCAGCCCATGGCAGCAATGGTTATGGCTGGCAGAAACGAAATGGCATCCAAAATGAGATGGGAAAGAATGGCAACCAAAATGAACTAAGTGGGGAAATCTGTTGTAAGATACTTTAGTTAGCTGTCTTTCTACGTACTTGAAATGATGCAGCACATGCATGCCTTCTAGGGTTATATTTGGGATACAATACAGCAGACCTTCTCCTAATAATGTTCTTTATACTCTTAGGATTTTAGCTTCCCATCTGGTAACTAGAATAGAAACAGAGCTGATTTCTTACTGTAGTTAGTCAGTGTACCTTTGTTTCTGAGCTATAATGGCTTCCACTGACTGTGAAATATTCCGCTGCGTTTAGAGGAATAGATCTAGCTTTTTTTAATTGACCCTGTTCGCTTTGGCTATAACTGCATTGATTTTAGCAGAGGAAAAATCTAGTCATTTGTATTGTACTTTTCTAATAGTTTTCATTTTTTTGTCAGATAAGACTTTGTTTTTCTTCTTGAAATTGTGCCTAGCCCCTTGGAAAGGATGGTACTTGGAAGTCTGATTTGTAAACAATTGGTGTGTGTGTGTGTGTCTCTTTTTACTCCTTTCAATATTTTACTTATATACAAGAGCGGAGGACTTCCTTTCCTATGTATTACTAGATGATAAGCAGTATTTATCATTTTCCAATTTATTTTTGGACAGTGCAGCATATCACTTCTTTGTTTTCCTTTCTCTTCTCCGTGATGTTTGAAAGAACCCTTTAACAGAAGTAATGTATAATGCTATTTATAGGGTAATAATTTACTGTATGTGATGTTGTGGCAGTGAAAGGCTTTCTGTCCCCTTCTGTTTTCATTTCTCTCTGGAATAAGAACATTAAACCCTCACTTTGCGGGAGCTGGTAATACTGCATATGAAAAACATCGTCTTTCATGACAAATTGTGACTGTTGTTCTGTCCAAAGCCAAATTCTGGTTTGCTGAGTTGAGCTGAGCAGCGCTTACAGGTCTCAGCAGCCACTTGCTGAGGGAAGGTGCTGTTCCATGTGAGTGATGTTATGCTGCTCCTGCATGGAGGGCTTGGTTCCGACATCCTTGAGCTACATAGAGATAGCATGGATGTCAGCACATCGCTCTAGCTGGCAGCTGCGTTGCTTGTTTTCTCTCTCGGTTTTCCTGTCTCGGTTGTTATGGTCAAAAGAATATTTCTAAAGTAGAGAAGGGGACAGCATGAACTGTTGGGCGTTCAGATGAGAAAAATACAGGATAAGCGAACCTAGAACCTAACTGAAAAAGTGGATGAGAGTAAATCAACTGTTCCAGCACCAACCAGTGCACAGTGCATAGCGTCAGCTTCATGTACCAGTTCATTACCCCACGTTTTATGCAGAATGTGTATCACTGTAAATTGCCCGGTGTAGGCTGTGAGCTGGAGACAGTGCAGTCATAATAGCTTTTCACTTGATGCAGTTTTATGGCTTCAGAACATTTATCATTTTCTTACGCCTTTAATTACCATAAGATAGTTACGCTTGTGTCCATAATAGGTGCTAAACATTATGCCGCTGTTAGATTTTTAACCATTCTCTTTGTTGTAGCTAGTAAGCATAATACAGCAGACTGTTAAGAGTCCAGAATGTTGGTTTGCTTTTTTTAAACCAAGTGCCATTAGGAACCTTACTGTGCAAGGCCAACGATGTTTTGAGCTGTATTTGCTGGCTGACTGTAGTCCTCCGTTTTTTCTGTCTTTAGGAATGAGAGAGAATAGGGTTGCTGAACAGGCATTGCTTAATTAAAGGGAAAATAATTTTTATCAGTTTTAGAAAAATAAAGCCTACCTCCCAGAACGCGAAGGGAAGGAGAAACTGCTGCGTTTTCCACAGAAATAAATATATGGGGAAAAAAAAAAGCTGTAATGCTTCTCAGATGTTTATCAGTAGTTGGTCTGTGCTTTAGTAATCTCCTATCTTCTTGTGGACTTCTTAAGTTATAATTTAGTAGTTCTCAAAATATTAATAATTTACTGATGTAAGCTCATCTTACGTGGGAAGATGTTAGACTCGATGCTCACTTCTAATCAAAGCTGTCAGCCGTGATGTAGATAATGAGGGTGCATATTGGCAATGCTTCCCATTCCTAATGAGGCTTTCGGTTTGTAGAACCTTATAGCAGCCTCCCTGTTGTGTGGCCTGATTAATGAGTTGTCACCATTTTATTGAATATAGGTAATCAGAAGCAGCAATTGAATTCATCATATTTGGCAGCCAAGAAATGGAGAATGTACAACAACTGACAAATTGAATGTTCAAGAATCTCTAGCTGTTTAATTTATGTACACACAAGGTTTTATTAACTCCCTATGTATATTTTTCAGTTCATGTTTTCCAAAACTACACGAGAGCACAGGACACGAAAATACTTAACTGCTCCATTACTGAATTTCTGTAATAATCCCAGCCTGTTCCAAATTGTCTCATTAAGAACAGTCAGGGATGCTCTAGTTGTGGAATTTCAAGCATTTGGTGTTACGGAATTAACTTCCTCAGCCTTTTTTTAACTTGCTTTGTGTTTTTAATGTTTCTTTTCCTAGCGTTGACCTTTCTGAGTTTCCCATGCTGATTATATGGTATTTATGCTGACCTTAACCCAGCTGAGCACTTTCTGAAAAGGAATAGATAGAAATGTTTCTACGCTAATAAAACATAGACTTGTAGTTGATAAACATGCTTAAATTAGGTATGATTCTAAGAAATTATCTACTTAGGAAAAAAGTTACTTTGGCTTATGAATTACTTTTACCTAATAGACCAATTTTCACTGAGTTTTGTGGCATCCTCATTTAGAAGGAGGTCACCTTGATATTTGCGCTTACAATATATTTTGGCTCTGGCTCCACATGTTGTCATTCTTGGTGCCTTAAATGTTCTTACCTCCACCATTTTTTAATCTGCTTATTTTTATTACTTGTTTTTACGACTCTTACTGTCAACATATTTCATTAGTTTTCTACTTATTAAGCAAAACAGTTCTCGTGTGCAGTGTTAATTTTGTAACTTTTAATGTATGATCCCTGCTATTTAGATTACTTGGTATTTATTGCTTCTTTTTGTCACCACCTACTGAATGTATTAATGTCTGTGAATCTCTAAATGGTGATGCTCCTCTCTTCCCCAGAATCTTAGGTCTGATGTTAAAACTGTCTTCCTCTTCCTTCGCAACAAATCTAAATATCTACTTAATAAACACTAGGAGGTAATCTCGTGCTTCAATCCAATCCTGAATCTTGTCTGTAATTTTTGGCGCTTAAGACAGTATCATTACATTAATATGTATCACACTCAGAATTATTTAAAAGACGCTTTGCTTTAATACGTAAATGAATGAAATAGGTACTCCGATCTGAGCGCTATCTGGTACTGCTCCCAGTGAGTGGTGTGCATGCCATAAAACCCTCTGGGGGCTTTGAGGTGCTGAGCTCACCCCCTGCATCCCACTGCTTCCCTTCTCCTGTCCAATGCCAGGAGTGATGGAGAACGTTCACACTGACATCTGAGCCAGCAGACCCGAACATGAAGTAACTTCTGAGGGAGAGGGGTGAGCTGCTTTCTTTGTTTCTCTCCTTCACCTTCTCCTCCCTCTTGTCCCTTTTCCTCCATTCATTCAATGAATTTTCAAAAGTACCTCGATCCTTCTCAGTCATCGATCATTTTCAATGTATACCTGGTGGTACTGTCCCAATCCTTCACGTATCCCGAATATGAGAAAGGCATATGTGGAATTTGATGGGAACTGATAGGCAGTATCAAAATTTCAGCAGAGACAGTGCCCCAGAAGCTCACGTTTCCTCCTTTGAGTGTAGCAGTATTCTTGCACAGTAGCTCTTCAGATAGTTTCCTAACCAATTTTGAAACTGTTTGCATAAGTCTGAGTGCTGTCCGTAGCATTTTCTTTTCCTTCCTGCTCTTTCGCTCTGTGTAGATAATTTTTACCCAAATTTCTATAGGAGAAGAGGCTTCTGAATTTGTGCTCCCATTTCCTTCTTTTGATGTCTGCGTGAGGTTGGGTATGTAGTAATTTTGCATTCTGATCGTTCAAATTCTTTTGCCTCTGAGGGAGGTCTGCTTGTGACCTGTTTCCTAAGGAACACAAATCCTGCTCCTTTGACCTTTCTGAATTTTGGAAAGCCTTCTTTCACTTTGATGTCCACCACTGATTTTTCTCTGTTTCTAGAATGCTTTTGAGTTCAATACTGAGTGCTGCATATAAGGTGTTTTAACGTGGCTTGATAAGTATGGTGCTGGTATTATTTATTTTCGTTTGTCCTTAACTAATTCAGAGAGCAACTGTACCTTTGTTTGCTTTCTGAAATAACTTTAAGCAGTAACGTTCAGACTTGCAGTGGCATCAACCTACAAACATTCCACATGTTGTTCCTTTCCTGTCTCCAGGATGTAAGGTAAGCTCACCAGCTTTTATCTGCATAAGCACCAGGTTATGCGAGATTATTTGCAAAGCTCATACGCAAATATGTGTAATTGAAATAAGCACTGGTATTGAGCCCATTGGTCTTGTCTCTTCAGTATTGCTTGCTCTCTTGCTTTGTTTGTGGAGGTCCTTTGTTTAGCAATTGATTTGTAAAAATCAACACTGTTTCTTGTAGCATGACAGCCTTATTAGTTTTGTAAATCTAACTGGAATTGATCCCTCTTCCAGTGCCTTTATGAACAATTTCTTTGTCAGATCTCGTGTGTTTGTACCCTCATGCCTTCACTTTTCATTCTCCGCCTTTTTTATTGGCTTCTTTCTGCATTTTCCTGCGATGGCACTTTGTAGTCCTTCAGATGGCAGGCTTTCAGATGGTGTGCTTTGGTACACATGGTGTTGCTGGGCGCCATTTTGCTCTTTCTGAAGCCTGCTGTGCTGGTGCATTGCTGAGGGGCTCAGAACTGGCAAGAAGTGCCAGTAAAAAAAAACTCCTTCTCCACATTGGTTTTTACTCCTCCTCCCATCTCATTTATCAGATGGGGTATGCTCTCTTTGGTCTGTGTCCTCTGACCAGTGGTACCTACGGAACTCCTCCTTGTTATTTTTCACATTCCCCACCATTAATTTCCATCTGTGCCTTGACTTTCCTGATCCCATCTCTGCATGTCCAGAGAGCATCCCTGGATTCTTCTCAGCCATCACATCCTTGTTTCTACTGCCTGTCCGTGTCCCCCTTTTCCCTCAGCTGACCAGCAGCTACTTGCCCAGCCATGCCTGTTTCTTGCCCTCTCGACTCCATTTCTGCACTGACTGTGCCGTGGAGATCTTATTTAACTGCATAGAGCTGGACTGGGGAGAGACCCTTTCTTCGGGTGCAAGGACCCGCCATTTCCAGCCGACCCAGGGGATGCATCCAGTCCTAATGGAGTCACTGATCGCCGATGGTGTTAACAACCATGAAATTAAAAACTAAAATTCACTAGGGCTAGTTTTATACCATAGCTGAAGGCCCTGCTCTCTCCTCAGCCATGGGAACGACTGTGCTATGGAGGGTGGTGACTACAGATGGGAGATTTTCCTATGGGTAATTTGGTGAAATGATCTAGGCCCAATATTAAATATTACAGCAGTAGTTCTTGCAGTCTGGAGGAGTGCAACTGCTTTGTTAACACAATCTATCGAGAGTGGAATTATATATAGAGAGAGGACCCTTTGATCTGGTTAAAGATTAGAAAAATAAAGTCACACGAGCAAAAGCAACTCAGAAACCTTGGCTGTGATGCTTACGGTCTGTTTCAGTCATATAAAAAGTTCTTTTGAACTGACCCACCATTGCTTTGATTCCCCTAATTGAAGGTACTTTTTCCCCCTATTTTACTGCATTGCTTAATAATCAATAACATTTCTCCATCCAGTAAGTTTAAGTGCTTTTCCGTATACCTGCACTGATCTGTCTGGGATTTTGTATTTCTGAGAGGATTAATTGTGTTTGTGATGCAGAGTGTGGGTATGTGTCTCGAAAGCATCGTTTTCCCGAGGTGCACTGTGGGTCATGTCACGCTGAGCGTATACACCAACTGAATTTAATAAAGTGCTGGAATAAACCGCCACTCTTGCTGCCACATGGCCACGTTTACAAGGAGATGGAGGTGGGAGGTCAATTTTCACTTAGGGATTCGGGTTGAGGGTGCCTGTTTTTTAAGTGGAGGTCTTCTAATCTCACTTGTCTGACAGGTGCTAAGAAATTTGCATTTAAATTGTTCAGATCAACATCTTGTTTGTACTGGGTTGTTGGACAGAAGAAGTCTTAGTCTTCCATATCTTTCCCTGCTCGATCTAACCAACCATAGCGTAGGCTCCTTCTTTTCTAATATGGGTATTGTTTCTGACTAAAGTAATTCATTTGCATCAGCCTTTCTCTTTCTCCTATATCAGTTTGGATGTTGTTCAAAGTGACACAGAAAATGTTCTATTTTTCTTGAAGAATGACCCCTTGCAAAATGAGATCATTTTACTCTGAAGTCAAACACGCCAATGCTGGTCTAGCCGGAAGCGATGGCAGTTGTTAAACTGTTCTAAGCATTCGGAATTTCCATTGCCTACCAGGGCAACACAGATTTGCCTGTATAATGTTAAGAAAAAATAAAAATCATCATGCTGACAACTTGTCAGAATGCATGCTGACAACACTATTTAAAACAAATGTTAAAAATACGTAGAGTTCATATCAAGCCGAAATTGGATTTGAATCCACGCGATTGGCAGTGCCATTAACTGGTTATTTAATTTCCTTTTTGACTGAAGTATGCAAGACTCAGAAAATGCATAACTGTGACTGAAATGCAAATGAGAGATATTAGCAGAAAACATATTAAAGAAAAAACAAACTCGTTTGACAATTAAGACTGTGATTTTTTTTTAAATCATGAAATTAATGATCTCCAGGATGTCTTGTTGGTCAACTTGTGTTGTTGGGTTTGAAAGGCAGCTGATGATAGAGGCTGACTGTCAGCCAAGAGAAGTGTTGTGACGAGGGGTGCTAACTTAGGTGTATGTAATTGAATTAGCATGCGAGAGAATGAGACCTTAAAAACAGACAGAAGGTCAGAAAGTCAGTGCTTTCCAAGAGAAGATGATATTTTTGTCTTTCCCTTTAGTTGCTGGTTCCAGGCTCTTAGCACATGAGCGCTTGTTTGTCACTTTTCCCATTAATCTAATTTCCAAAACTCTCTCATTAATTGTTTTCTCTTTTTGTGCATCTTTTTGTGATCTGAGGAAACAAAACAAAAAGAAAATGTTTCCAGTGTGGCATCTGGGGAAGTGTAAACTAGCAGTTCCCATGTCCTATTCATTCACTTTAGCAAAGGTACAGCCTGATATGTAGCTGTGTCTAGATTG
Organism: Aquila spilogaster; assembly: GCA_024606505.1. Classification (NCBI taxonomy): domain Eukaryota; kingdom Metazoa; phylum Chordata; class Aves; order Accipitriformes; family Accipitridae; genus Aquila; species Aquila spilogaster. The sequence continues at coordinate 38,554,286 of JANHGO010000073.1, read as the reverse complement.
TATTGGCTGGTTGCTAATACATAACCGTAAAATAGTTTGTGCTTTAACTCTTGCTACACGTTAAGATATGTTTTTTTTTCACACGGAGCTCATCTCTAGCTGACAAAATAGCTTCTACAGGAATGATACAGCATCTATGCAAAGAGAAAAAAAGGCTTCTTCTAAAAAAAATGGATGCAAAGTATGTTAGTGTAATGAGTCTCAAGTCAGGCATCCTGCACAAGTACTTATTTTAGCAATGTTTATGTAGTGGATGTTGTAGTAGTTTTGAAGTGCCTCAATGCTCATTGAGAAAGAGTAGCTATTAAGCATCAAATGAAAAAACCAGCCATCTCCCTTCCTCTAAAATGTACTGACATCTTTGAACTCCAGATTATCTGGAAATATTTCAGTTCTGAGCTGCTGTAGATTTCCTGAGTACAATAGCTCCTGGTCTGTGTGACCCTGTGGTATGATTTATCACTGCCTGAGGCAAGAGCAGGGAAAAATCCACACTGTGAATAATATGCACAAACCAAGAATCAATAATGTATTTGTTAAAAAAAGAGTAAACTAAGTAGATAAAATATGCCTCACACAGTGTCCTGCTTTTTCACCCAACCTGCCCTGTACATTTTCTTCACATACGTCTTTTGGGGGAAAAAGATAAAAGAACATCTTTGTTTCCTTTTGCTCCAAAGGGAGCTGAGTAGATGTAGTTTCAGCTGATTTTCTTTATGCGCTCTTAAGAAATCTTTGATTTCCCTTGGAGAGGAGATAAGAACTGTGCTTCAGTAGAAATAATGTCAGATTGTTTTGTTTGTTCTTGTACGCGTATGGCTCTCGCTAAGTACTCTGTTGGTTTTAGATAATCCAGCCAGGTCTTTGGGCTGCATCTGTCAGAGCAATTGAATGTGGTGGAAGTGATTCAAAGGATAGAGATGGGCTGACAGTGCTGGCTGTTTTCTTTGTGGGAGTGCATATTTTTGTCCATTGCCTGTGTATGTCCTACTCCTCTGAAAAAGTTTCTCAGACTCTTTACACTGTCATCTCTTTTCATTTTACTGTAGTAGCTTGTCTTCACTTATATACACGTGTATCCCCAAATCCTTGCAATTCAACTCCTGTCATATTGTGCTGCTTACTTTCAGTCGGCTACTCAGAGCTCCAGCAGAGCCGACTGCCCTGAAGTTCTTTCCCAAACCCAATGCTCCTTTCGAAAACCGAACCCCATCTTGCTGTGCTCTCTTCCTCTCCTCTCCTTTCATCCCATCCTGCTGCACCTGAGTGCACTTCCCTCAATGCCATCAGTTCCCACTGTCTGCGCAAAGATCCTCTCAGTGAGGAAGAAGAGCCTCTCACAGCCGTTTCTCCCCTGGCTTAGCCTACAGGCAGGCAGGCGCGTTAGTAGACATCAGGGACCTCCAGCATAGAGAGGATATCTCATCTTCAGATGAGCCTTCAATAAGAGCTTGCAATCAATTGCAAGATGCATTCCCAATCGGGAACAGGGCTTTGCGAGGTCCGGGGCTGCATCTCGTTCCTATTGCTGAGCAGCAGATCTCTGGAAGCGTAGGCTTCCCTCCACGCTTAGGGAACTTTGTGTCGAGGAAGGTCCTGGGATAAGCGTCAGCAAAGGTTAAGCATTGGAGCACATACACCCCATTATTTGAAAAAACAGTATGTTGCAAATGAGAGGCGGTACTGACTTCTGACTCTCTTTCAAGGTTTTTCAGGAGGGTGGCGTTGGTTCTCCACTCTTTGCTTCAGGCGTTTTTATTCAGATCAGTAGGTAGAAAAAAATGCTGAACCGTGCTGGAATTGAAACTACAATAAAGCCAATATCCCATTGCTGTTCAATTCAGTGTATGATGGCAGATTTCACAGCTGACTAGCGTGTTGCACTTTGTTTCAAATTACTTTTGCTGTATTATGTTACCACCCACAAAAAAAAGACCCAACTTGCTACATATGAATAAGTAGAAGATGAAATACACTGCACTGAGGAGTTCGTGTACGTTTAGAAACCTCTTTCAATTAACATTTCTCTGTTCAACACTCGTTTCTGGAATAGCAATTCTAGATATGGTGTAGAGTGTGTGCTAAGAGGAAGGATGTACTTGAACTCATGAACAGCTGTATACGCGTGCCTAAATGGCTATGCAATTTGCACAAACATTGAATATACACCCTTGTAGGTAGATTTTATAATTGCGTAAGTGCCTCTGCAAGCGCACCTTTCACTTGCTTTTGCATTATATATACTTTCTCATAACATGTTAGGATGTTTATTGCCGGAGTAGAGAGATCTTTTCCCTTTGAGCGCCATGCTATCTTTCCGCGGATCCCCTATTACATTCAGCTTGAAGCCTTAATGTTCCACATGAGCATTTTAAAATATTCTGACAGACAGAAAAGCTCCATCACGTAACGCAGTAAGCAGCACAGCACTGAAGCAGTTAGCTTCTGAGAATGTCTCTGAGTATTGCTTGCTACATTATTTTAGAAGACACTTAGAGAACCCATCTATCCGTGACATTGTCCCCTGCAACACACTCCCTATAAAAGCTGGAAAAAGAATGAAACCAAAATCTTGACTTCTGTTTAAAATATACGGGCTGCTGCAGGAAGGTGCAATTCTAGCAGATACACAGCTCTCCTGCAGGATGCAGGTTCAATGTCTCTCGCAGTAAGGTAGCTCTCAGTGCTCATAGAGGGAGCTCCTCGCCTTTTATTTTTTTTCCCACCGATGCTTACAAACATCAAACAGCTTAGTAAACTTCATCTGTTTTTTTTCTTTAGTGGAATGCTAGGACTTGTTAATACAAGTCTATCTGCATTAACTATCTGCAAGTCTATCTGTTCAATTGACCTACGTAATTATAGTTTACTTCTATATTCAGCTGATACTTTTATCACTGTTATATGACAAATGTTTTCCTGATGATATCAATGCAGTAGAGTGTGAAATGAAGCATGGTGTGATAACGTGTGTTTCAGAAAACTAGCAGATGGGCTGCTTTTCTCTTGCACCCGTTTCCTGTAAGTGACCTCTTCATCGGCAGCCTTAAGCCACGTCCAGGTTTGCACTTGTACAGAAGAGCAGTGTTCAGCACAGTGATGAGCATGCACTGGTTGTCGTTGCTGACAAGCTGAGGCCGAGCCAGCCCAGCTGGAGCCGGTGCATCTCAGCCTGCAGCTTGGCTTGCTTTTGTTGACTTGCATGGAGTTTGTCTCCTAGTGACAGCCCTCACCTGGTTGACTGAGCCAGGAGTCGGTTAAGATGACCTGCAGAGCTCTTTGCCAACCCCTGTGGGTTCTGTGAACCTGGGATCGCTGAGTTACCCAATGCCATTCCGGGGGCCCTCATTTCATTACTCTACCCGCTTTGTGTCACTGTAGCGTAGCAGAGGCATTCTGTTCCTTCTATTCGTTGCTATATGCATATTTTGAGTTCCTTTACTAACCTTCCTCTACCGGCTGCCTCGTTATCAAGTCGGTGGTTGAATGCAATTGGCAGTGATTCTCCAGGAACTGTATTTATTTTCCTGTTGCTGCAGAATTTATTCAGTTGAGGAAAATGAGAAAGCGTGCTCCTTGCTTGAGAGGAACCGAGAGACATTTCTTCACAAGAGCGCTTTTTTAATGCATTTTGAAAATGTCTCATTTTCCTTTTTAATTTTATTTACATGCCAATTACTTACTGTAGCGTAGTTTAAAATGGATGCAGCAAGTCCACGCGGCTGCGTTTCTTGGAGTAACTGGGTGAACAAAAGTTACTGTATTTTCTTACTAGTTTCTCTGTCTTCCTGAGACTTAATTTTTGAGTAAACAGCAAATAATAAGGTTGTCTTTGGCTGAGTGAGTTTGATAAAGCAAAGTGGGTTATTTAGGAGAAGATTCACAGCTCTCCTCTTCAGCCTTCAATGCAGCCAATTCAAATTAAAGCTGCAGCTGATCCATTTCCTTTTCAGGTTGAGAGTGTCCACAAAAATGATCAAGCTTGCAACTTGTCAGCTTGTTTATCCAGTCATCACGTGACTATGGTTATTAAAGAAAAAGGAAAAAGAAAAGCCCAATAGCAACAGCAAACTTCTTGGTAGGATGCTACCAACTGTGCTTCCGGAAAGGCCAGATTTACCATGGTAATGGGAATCAGCTCAGCATGAGTGAATTCATTTTGACTACTATAATACATCTTTGACAAGATGATTATATGGATTTGGTTGCAAGATTATACTCCTGCTAGTTTTACAACTGAAGGACAAGTGAACATATTGAGTAACCCCACCTCAGGCGTGCTGGGCTATGCATTTCATTTGTTCCCTTTTATTGTCATACATTGATGAGGTTGAAGTGTTATGATTACTGTGTTGTCAATAGCAAGTCTTAACCCACATGACCATAATGAAGCTCATTTGCTCACATCTGCTCTGATTCAGAAAGCATTTTTAGCCCTGATAGCAATATTGGATTTCAGACCATATATTGAATGAATGCTCGGTGCCTTTTTTCTGTCTTTAACAAACCTGGTGAGTTTATTTTCCACGCCATCTAGTGCACACAGTACAGCAAATACTAGATGCGTGGTGGAAGTACCCCATCAGACTGACTGCAGAGGGGGCCTTCAATACATTTCCACAGTGTCAAAATGTGACCGTTGAGCTCCTATTAGAACATTATTTAACATCGTTGGCAAATACATAAACTAAATAATGCAAGTTACTCCATTTTGACAGTTGTGTTGACTAGCCAATGGGAGTCAGGTTTGATTTTAGAGCATGAGAGCAGTCTGGTAAAGCAGTACATCCCTGGTATGTGTACAAACATCCCAGTGTATATCTTTTTCTGAGAAAGTATGAGAAACTCCGAAAAGAGTGTTAGTGCTGAAATGTGTTTGTTTTTTCATGATTTGCTTCAAAATGAAACCATTAAAACTGGCAAATGGTATATTAAGATTGTGATGAGCTGTTCTCAAGCCACGGAGAAGGGAGCAGACTGAAATGAATAAAAGCCTTTCTAGCATTTAGATCGTGCCAACAAAAAAGATCTTTTTTTTTCCTTCTTGTTTAATTTAGGATGAGCTGATGTACTGAAAACATCTCAGTTAAACTGACAGACTCTAACACTGACCCCTGCGGCTACTGGAGTGTTTTTCTGGATTGACGTTTGCTGTTAGCGTTATAACCTAACAGCTATAATCCGTTATCATCATCTTCAGCTATATCATATTAGAGGTTCATTATTTAATACTTAGGTTTTCTTAATGGACTTTTCATGGGGAGGCAGCGTTACCTGTCTGTAAGCTGGACATTTTTAATAACATGCAGCAGTGAATGGAGGACGGTAGAAGAAACAGATAAAGCTACCAGCATCTCCGTACAGTCTGTGAGTCCCTTAAATAGATTTCTATTAATTTTATCTCACAAAATTCTTGTTATGCCGCTATTCATTGCAGAACGTGTAGTATACATTTTCCAAATACTACACAGACAAATTAGGCATACAGTCGCAGACATTCACAATAGTGTGAATGTTTCTTTGCTAAATCCCTTCAGCACAAAAGGCTGAGCATTTGTCCTAGTGTGTCTAACAACAGGGAATTCACCGCATGTTTTCTGAATGTTAATAAAACAGGGGACCTGAACGTTCTTAGCAGTTGTTTTCAAGGGAATAAACAGAAACGTAAGGGGAACTTCACTGTGCATCTCCACGCTTTCTGTCTTCCTCAGTCCCTCTCCACGCTTTGTTTCCCTAAAAGAGCACAATTGTTTAATATCAAATGTATTGGAGCAGTTCTGTTAAATTTTATCACCCCTTCTCTGGGAAGTTATGACCACGAGAACCTGCATAACGTCCCGTTTGTTTCACCACTGTTTCTCAGGTCAGCGTTATAATTTCCAGGAATAAGGTGGTAAAGTCCTGGAAGCAGATGCAGAAGCTCATAAGTTAGAAGGTCTTTTAAAGCTTTCATAGACTGTCTTCACGGGTAATGTCTGCCCAAGGACATATGAGAAGCAACAGAGTTCAGTTTTTGTTGTTGCTTTGCTGTTTTTTTGTTGGCGGTTTGGAATTGTAGTCATGAAACAGGGAGTGGAAGTGAGGGAATTAAATCTCTCAGCAACATGCAAAGAGGTGGAAAGAAAATTCCTAAGTTTGGCTGTGGTTAGAGTGGTGCTGGTACCCAAGTCAGCGTTGAGAGCTAGTAGTTACTTCTCTATAGGTATGTACAAAGGTGACTATCCTGTCTGGGCTGATGCCAGATGACTTCAGCTGTGAAGCAACTGGGCAAAACCATGAGAGTTTTCCTCTAGGATTTCAAGTAATTCTAAGATTCTGGAGTAGCGAGTCAGCATGAGCAGCAATGAAGAAGGCTGTGCTTTAAGGGAGGGTTCCTGACCTGAGAGGGGCACAAGTGGCAGTGACTGCTCACTCCTGTGTTTGCCGTGGTTGGAAGGTTGAGAGTTGATCCTGGTGACAGACGGTGAGCTGTGGTTAATGGGCACTGCAGTGGGATTCCCCCATGCTGAAAGAGCTTTTCAGGAAGCAAAGACAGCGGTGATGTAGCAGGGTCTGCTGCCAAAATGTAAGCTTTGCCACAGCAGAATGTGGGAAGCCCAGTCCATGTTGGAGACCTATGTGTGCTGGTAAGTGGATGCTTCACCTCACACCTATCAGAGACACACAACCACCCAACCCTCCTTTTTTCTATAACCAAATGAACCCAGTGAAGTCCTTTAGAGGTGCTGCTTGTCTGCACCTTATGGATAGTGCTCCTTCGCCTTTTTGTGCCCGTCCTTTTCAGTATTCCAGAGGAACACTCACTGCAGTAACATGGGCCAGTGTCACTCTTATTACTTTACCTGTTTTATCTTTTGTGAAATTGAGCCTTTAGCCAGAATTGTCTGAGCTGCTGCTCCAGGAGTCGGTTAACTGTGAGGCTCCTTGAGCTCATTTCTCTCCAGTAATTTGATTCCCACGTGCTCACTGAGATTGCTTTTTCGCTGAAAGCAAAGTGGGGAGGGCTGTGTGTGTGTATGGGAGCGGGCCAGCAATGTTATGGCAGACAAATGCAGCTCAGAAATAAATAAATAACAGTGCAGAAACATGCTTAAAAAGATCCCATCTCACTTTATCTCCCTTTAACCCGGTCCTATAAAACCAAATATTTTTCTGTTAGAGAATCAGGGAGACAGGGTTCTTTGTGCTGGTGCACGGTGTGGAACAGGAGGCCAAATTCCATCTCGCTTCTGCACAAAGCCATAAAGGTAATCCTTTCTCCAAATTTACCAGAAATTTGTATGAAGCACTAAGTAGATTTTTTTCTGTACTCGTCATCATAAAAGCGTTCTATAGATTTTAAGGTGTTTTCTGGAATCGTACAAAAGATTCACGACTTTTTCTTTTGATTGCGGTTCTATTTCATTTTATTTATTTTACGTTTGTGGTTGCTTAAGAGGAATTGAAGACCAGTTTTGCAGATAGGCTTCTATTTAAAGTTGGTTAGTATGGCAGCAGTTTCCTAAATAACACACAACTTATTGAGAGAGTAATGATTCTATAAAATTGTTAGCGTCTTCTTACAGTTTGGGGCAAATACTCCACTGAAGGGGAATACATAAACAAGCCTGAAAAGTGAATCTTGGTGGAGGGAGGGTTGTTCTGAAAATAAACCATTCAGTGCATAAAGGATGGTATGTTAGTTGTCTGAAATCTGCATTTTTCCCTCTAGGTGGTATTCACTTTAAGTCCAGGCAGACCTACCAAATTCTTGGTACACAATTCCTGTATCATAAAGTCATGGTTTCTTAGATAGGATGTTACTAATTAAGCAGACTGTCTGCTTAGAGGTCTGTTACTTTATATGACCAAAATACGTTGATCTGGTGGCCAACAGGCTGGCTGTGAGCCAGCAGTGTGTCCTTGTGGCCAAGGAGGCCAATGGTACCCTGGGGTGCGTTAAAAGGAGCATGGCCAGCAGGACGAGGGAGGAGATCTTCCCCCTCTACTCTGCCCTGGTCAGGCCACATCTGGAGTACTGTGTCCAGTTCTGAGCTCCCCAGTTCAAAACAGGCAGGGATCTCCTAGAAGGAGTGCAGCGGAGGGTCACAAAGATGATGAAGGGCCTGGAGCATCTCCTGTATGAGGAAAGGCGGAGAGACCTGGGTCTGTTCAGTCTGGGGAAAAGATGACTGAGGGAGGATCTGATAAATGTTTATAAATATCTAAGGGGAGGTGGGAGGCAAGTGGATGAGGCCAGGCTCTTCTCGGTGGTGTGTAGCGATAGGACAAGGAGCAGTGGCCTAAAACTTAAACATAGGAAGTTCCATACAAACATGCAAAAGAACTTCTATATGGTAAGGGTGATGGAGCGCTGGAACAGGCTGCCCAGAGAGGTGGTGGAGTCTCCTTCTATGGAAATATTCAAGACCCATCTGGACGCCTACCTGTGCCACCTATGGAAGGGAACTGCTTTAGCAGAGGGTTGGACTCGATGATCTCTGGAGGTCCCTTCCAACCCGTGCGGTTCTGTGACTCTGCGATTCTGTGAAATAAAACCACTGAAGTCTCTGCTTCTTGTTCTGTTAGCGTTCATTAGTTTGTGTCATTGGTTACGTGCCTTGATAATATCAGCAACGTTAGTAAATGTCATGGGAGTATGTGCTCTCAGCAGTGGTGGATGTATCCACAGTAACAGTTGTAGGATCTTGCCTAATTTATCATCTTGGACCGGGAAAAAAAGAAATACATCTGTGTTTTATGGAGAAACGTGCAGAAAGGAAGTGAATGCTACCCAAACAGTGACTTGTTTTACCCAGCTTGTAGGATAGCTGTCGTTTGTCTCTTGAAAATAATGCTGATGGAAAAAGTCCTTACAAACAAGTCCAGTTATGGGGAGTAATGCTTTGGGGTCATGAGTCAAGAGGGGCAGAGAGATTTTGTTTGTTTTTTTTTAATCTAGCACTGCTTAAGTTCTGAAAAGAGTTAAAGATGTAGCTTTTGGTGGCTAACGTGCCAAGTCAAAAAGCCGTGTGCATCTACTACTTTTTGCAGCATCTGTACTTCAGCCTATGGCATGAGGGTGATGTATGATGTAAAAAAATGCTGTATGCATGCAGCTGTGTGCCAGATTTCATGCCTCTTTCTGTCTAGCCCCTTTGCTTGCTTGTACACGGTGCCTGCAGCTCCACCTCTTCAAAGGCTCTTCTATTAATCTAACCTACTGAGGGCTATTCATACAGCTTATGGGTTTTTATATTTAAATCCTCACAGAAATGATTTGCTGCCCTCAAGTTAGGATTTTAAAGGAAAATTAAATTAAGGCTGCCTAAGTAATGAAAGCATCTTTAGATTTGATAGATAGAGACCATCAAAGCAAAAAGTCTGTATCCCTAGAAAGATTTCTGATATTGTTTAGTGCTGGGGGGAGTTGTTATTGCTAGTATATCATGCAGCATCAGGCCTTAAATTTGTATGCTTATGCTTCATGAATTCTTTAATTTCCAAAGTTGTTTGTTAAGTTTTAGGTCATAAATTAAGAGATTTATATCTCAAGCGTTTTTATCCTTGTGAGACCTGTGGCACTGGGATCATAGAGTTGTATAGTTTTGCTGACAGATGGATTAAAGGAAGAAAGAACTTTGCCATGAGATGTAAGCCTAGCATTTGTTACTGTGATATATGTTATATCGTTGCCTGCCTAGTATGACACATGTATAACACTCTATTGTTTCTACTGTTCTGGAGCTGCTGAGTTTTCCTAACCAGAGCTAAAAACAATCAAATAAAAAAAAAACAGATAGGAAATCACTGGCTCTATTTTCAATCTGTTTACATAGGAAAAGAATAAATTATGTCACGTAAAAACTTTAAATCCAATCTTTAAAATAGAGTGGCGACCAAATGTAATCCCAAACCCTAGACCAAAGAAGGTGGGGAGCAGAATCCATTTTCTTATAGGTGGAGAAGAATTGTGTACCTTCAATTTATTCCTCATTTCTTCTGTTTTTAGGTTTTCCAAATGAGCCTGCTGCCTCCATTGCCCTTAACACTACTAAGGAATGGTTAAGCAAGAATCACAATGAGGTATGGAATAATTTTGTTTTTCTTTCTTTTTTTTTTTAAGATTATGGACTTTGATTCTGCAACTGTGGAAAGAGTAAACATCAGCTTTAGCCTCGAATTGAATGTTTAGTCTGAAACAAATGAAATCAGGCTGAGGCAATATGGCAGGGGGAAGACTGTTATATTTAAAACCTCTGCTGGAGTCAAAGGGAAATACCTTTGTTTGAAACCACATTCTGTGTTTCCTGTGCATCGTACTCTTTCCTGGCAAAGTAAAAGTCTATTCTCTTTCTGAGCTGTTTCTGAGCGTCAGAGTTTTCATCTAATAATGAGGAGATTCTTGGAAAGGAAATGTATGTAATAGTTGTCAGTGGAAACAGTCACCAAAGGTCACTGGTTCTCAAGGGTCACTTTACAGTAAAGAACCTGTGATAGTATTTTCTATTTTTATTAATTTTTGGTTTGCTTATAGTTAAGTATTCATTTTCCCTGGAACTCTCAGTAAACATGTGATACAGCACTGAATTTTTAACAACACCGGTCTTCTTCCAGTGACAACGCAATGGTGATTATTTTTACAAGACAAAATGCTTTCAACAGCACGATCTCCATATCTTCCCTTTCTGGTTTCTGTCTTTCTCTGGTTTTTGTTCTTAGCAGACTGATAGTTCCTAGTGTTGAATTGGAGAAATGCGACAAAGAAGCAAAGAAGTGACAGGCCAAATAAAATAATCATGATGTCTTGAACTGAAGATATGCCTGCTTCCTGTTAATGACAGCCAGCAGATCTCAGGCAGCTCAGGTTGCTCAGTATTTTTGTCTGAAAATATTTAACGAAGCACAGAAAGGAGAAGAAATAGATACAGGGCTGTAATTAGTAGTATATTTCCTTTATCTGTGTATTTTGCAGAGCGATCGGTACTGTTAAGAGATTCTGAGAATCGACGGTAGGAATTTAGTAGCTTTACAGTTTGGTGTTGTTTTATTTTCTTTATTATTATTTTTTTTCCTTAATCATTGCATAACCGAAAGGAAATACTGCCTTGAGATTTGAGTGGTAAACTGAGATTTTTTCAAAGCTGAATGCCAAAAGGTACACCAAGGAATGTGCATGCTTGGACAGTGTATCTTTGTGGTGTCAAGTGAGGTTCTTAGTACCTTTCCATAACTTAAATATTTGAGCAGTGAAGCAGTTTTGGATGGACAGTCTTTGTTAACACTTTCCTTTACGTTACCATAATTTAGTTGCATTTTTACCATGTAATTTAGAAATAGACTAAAACTATTCTCTTTACTCCAGAATTAAGCTCTTCTATTTCAAAAACTGAATGTGTTATATAAACAGCCCTTAATTACTTTTTTCTTAGTGTTATTACAAGGAACTTGTACAGAAGTTTTCTTGATGAAAGCTCTTTTCTGGAGTATTTTGCTCTATGATTCAGCCGTTTCTTCTCAGCTGTAAGATGACTTCAGCTTTCATTGTAGACTTTGAGACTTCCCTTTTTCTATTTCTGTCTCGACTTGACCTGGAAACCCACATATGCACTACGTGTTCCCTCTTTCTTTTAGTCAGTGTGCTGCTTCCACATTTTTCTGGTTCTCTTCATAAACTTCAGGTGAGTTTCTCCCTTGCTTTTGAAGAAGATTCATCTCCGTCTTGGAAGCAGACTTAAGGCTCATAGCACATCGTGACTGAAGTGACAGTGTTTGTTGTATATGTTTTTGAGTCCCATCGAGCTGTAGGCACTTCCTGCAAATAAAACATAAAATTCCATTGCATCTGTGGCCTGCACAGATTAATGTAAGCTATGAACACTGAATAAGCACAACTTCTCCTTTCTCACTGTATTATATTCCCTTCTGTTTCCTTGGTTTTCTTGGCCGTCTACCTTTAAACATCCTTACTTACTCCCCACAAACTCAAATTTCATCTGAGTTCTTTTTAAATAAATAACTAGAGTTTGTGGTGTCTGTACAGTGGAAAGAACCCTTGTTATACATGTTGTGGGTAGATCAGCAGCAAAATTAAAATACTTAGCAGTTGTACTGAAGACAGCGGTATCTTGTGCAGTAAAGGGGGTCTTTAAGGAGCATACAGTTGTTGGGTTTAATGTTTGCAGCAAGGTGGGTATAATTCAGCTGGATTAAATGAATTGGCATAGCACAACACTACGTGTGGATCGGATCCATTGCGTTGGATTAGCTTTGGGGCACTGGGTATTATACGTCACCCAAATGTTTCCCTCAAGTAGCTCATTGTACAGCAGCTGCAATGACAAGGACTACTTATGTCTCCACAATATAGCCTACTCTTACTGCAGGTACCATGCCATACAGGCCTCCCTATACGTTTTTGTCATAAAGATAGAGCAGCTCCCTCTATAGCCACTGGATATTTAAATTCGCTTGTTCTAGGCTAGGAGCAAAACCTTTAACGATTTGCCACGAGGTCATCTTTTCAGAGGGCTGCCCGTATTTCACTGCTATAATCTCTGGCCAGAACTGCTCCCCTGACACCGGCTGCGCTGTCAGAACAGGTCAGTCTGTCCTGCTAACATCCTCGCCTGAGCGAGAGCCTTCTGCGTCTGGCTGTGCCGGAGTTCAATGAATCAGCTTCTTCCTTTCATTCCTTCCTGAGGAATCTTTAACTGAAAAATCCTGCCCATGTTCTGCTCCTTCCGTCCCAAAGATGTTTGGCAGCCACTTTTGGTCTTGTTAACTCCTCTTGCTGGTTGTCCTGACCAAAATCTCTGGGTGTAGAATGTGAATTGGATGGATTCGTGAAGTTTTAGTCCAAAGCAGAGACCAAAATGAGAGTCTGCTCACTAGGAAATATACCTACCTGGCAATACACCTGACAAAACCACGTAGGTAAATAAGATGGAAACCTCACAAAATACTGCAGTCTTTTGCTGCTCTGTATGGCGGCAATGTCTTATCTACCTTCCTGCGTCTCAGGAAACCGTGGCAAATTTGTGAAATATGAGGCAATGTTGTTGCTTTCTCCTCTTTACCTCCACGTAGTACTTCCTTTGCTTTGATGCTGTAACGAGGATTTTACCCAATCTGATATTAATTCAAAATACAAACAGATCAGTGGCTGTGTTCCTCAGCCTGCCTGGGGCCTTGAGCATCTGACCCGAATGACTCCATTCTTGCGAGCTGCGTTACAGTCCTAGGAAGTTCTCTGTCATAGTATTTACGAGAAAAGTGATTTGCATTTAATGAAAGGTTTTCTCATCCAAGTCCATTGTTGTGCTTGACCCCTCAGGTGTTTGCATAAAAACTTATTAGCATGCTTAACTTGGACCAGGCTCAGATGAATGCCTCATTACCATGCAAATGAAGTTAGCTGCTGTCTGAGGTTAATTGTTACAAAGCAAGGGAGAGAGGGATCTATTGTAATGGACTGAAAGCCAACCGGCGGCTCGGCGGGGCAGCGGCCATGGCAGCCTGGTGGCCTGAAACTTAACTACACAAAGTCCACTAGGGAAAACAATAGGATTGGAAGTAATGGTTAGTTCTTAGTTGTTTGTAACACGCAGCACTGTTCTGATCTTGAAATGCAACTCTAAGTCAAACTAATTTCTGGCCGTGTTTTACACCAAGGTCTGCTGACTTGCAGCCAGAGGGCAAATCTAGTTTAGAAGCTGGTAAATGGTGTTATACTGTAAGCATAGAAATCCCTTGGAGCAGGCTCAAAGAATGGCAACAGTCAGCAGTACCGGGTTAATTTACTGCAGACCACCTCGGCTATCTCCTTAGCAAACTGCATTTTCACATTTCACAAAGTGCTCTAAAGGTTTAATAGAATTCTTCGGAGCACAAAATAGAATTGATTCCTATCCGTTAGGAAATTATACACTGGGATTCATTTAAAAAATGCACATTAAGCTCTTTGAACAATTCTGAGCGTCTCTTTTTGGGATGATTCGGCAAGGTTCGAGGTAACTGCCGCTTGACTTTCCCTGAGGTATCACAAGGGAAGCGTGACACCCTGAAATACGTGACCCCTCCGTTTTTCAGAGTGGTGGTGGAGTTGTGCTTGTGTTTTTCGTGGCAGATACCTTGGAATATTTGTTACTTTGCCGTGCTTTAGGATCACGCTGCGCGTCTCAAAAGGGTTGAAGAATAAGAAATGCTCAGTGTGCGCCTTACCTTATGTCACTGACATGAAAAGCCTCAGGACCTTCTCACTGCTCAAGAAAAGACTTCAATTTAACAGCACATTTAGCTCCAAGTATTGTTCTTTCTCTTGCACAGTATCTCGCAACATTTGTTATGCGCCTCAGTAGAACAACAGCCAGGAAAGTCTGATTGCAATATGTGTTCCACTGAAATAACTGATGCAGATTAAAAGCACATAGATGGAAATTAAATCAGCGCGTTCCTGAATCCTTTTCATTAGAATCACTATTGAAAAGAGACCTTTTCTTACTTTGTCTAAAGAATATGAGGTTTAAGTCTATGTGTTTTAGCAGGTAGTTTCACGTTATTTTACTGTCCTTTCTCCACTCCTGTCCCCCCTTCCCAAATAAAAAGAGAGAGAAATTGTACGTTTCCAGCATAACATAGTGAGATTAAGAAATAAATAGGCAGTGGAGCTGTTTTCAGTGACATAAGCAGGACCAGAAGCATTTCTGTATATTCTGTATTTCTCAGGACCAACATTTTCAGGGGGAAACACCTGGTTTCTCAAGTTAGGCTCACCACAGTAGAGACACCCTGCGCCTGTGCTTTATTTTGTACTGTGCTTCATTCAATCCACGGTGGTATTTTCCACTGCTGAGACAGTCAGAGTGGAATTACCTTTCCTGCGTGCTGACTCCTATGTGTACAAGCGCTTGGCTTTGCCTCGTCGGCAGGAACTGCACTATGAGACCAGGGAGAGCTGGGAAAACATTCCCTACACTGGGCTGGGACCCGTGGAGTTCTCTGTGTTCTTACATAGCTCTTCACTGTGATGCTGCAGCAAGCATGGTTGGGCAGGGCTAGAGCAGAGCAGTGGGGGAGAAGCTGTGAGATGCAGCTGGGTGGCCCAGTGGGCATTAATCCAGCTGTGCTGTGCGTTGGCCACCCAGTCCAAGCCTGCTTTAAGGCATCTCTGCTCTAAGAGTTATTGTTGCGGAAATAAGAAAAGGACTGGTGTTAGGTGCCTGAGGGGAGGCAGGGCAGCTGTGTGGGCTAGCAGATACGGGGCAGGACCTACGGGAGTGCTACTGGCCTCCCAAGGGACGTCTGTGTGCCGGGCAGGTTATCCTGTGCACCTAAAATGGTGCTGGGTACCAACTAGCATCCATGTGGAGAGAGGTAGATGTTGCTTTGGTGAGCCTGTTCCTGGAAGGGCAGAGCAGAGGGAGTTGCCGCTGCTCTGTATTGCCAAAGGCAGGATGGTGCAGGCGTGCTGGAGTGAGTTTCCAAAAGCACTACAGCTTTATTTAGGGGCGTGCAAATAGGATCACAGCATCGTGTCACGTGCAGCACTCTGCAGGTAAGCGTGGCAGCCCGTTTGGGTACCACATCAGTGTGGCTGCGTGTGCTGTGCACCAGTTACAATATGTGGGTGTACACGTTGGAGGTGTAAGACGGCAGGGAAGGAGCGCTTCTCACGTCTCTCCCTTCAAAACTGGGTCAGGCAGCTAATGGGAAGTTGCTTTACCTCCTGAGCCCACAAAAACATCAGGAAAACCTAATTGTGGTATTTCTGTAATCTGCTTGACTGAAAGATATCTCTTAAAAAAAGCCTTCTCTCCCCCCCCCTCCTTTTGGTGGTCCCAGTGACCTAATTTTGTCTCCTCGTCATTCAGAGACAATTAAACAAAGTGCCATCTTGAGATGAGGTCTTGTCCTTATCTCTGCAGAAGGATGCAGATGGAGACAGGGAGTCTTGGAAGATGTTGTCTGATGTCGTCTGCTTTAATGCAACCTCAGTTGTACCCCCTTAGGCACGGCTGCTAAATTTTTACATTTATTCCGAGGAGAAGTGGAGTAGCTGGCTGGCAGTATCTGATTAATAAAAGTTTGTTGGTTTTTTTTTTGTTTGGCTGTTTTAATGACCTAATAGGGGCAATTCCCCCTAAGACAGTATTGCTTTTGGTTTGGGGTGGCTGGTTTTCATGCTTAGTTTTACGGTTGTCAAATAAAAAGTGTGTGTGATTTTGAGAAAATAAATAAATAAAATAGTAGGCACATATATTTATGCCTAAGGTGATATCTTTTATGACAAGTTTGGGCCTGCGGTGACATGTATTTATTTTAAAATATATTTATTACTTAGAAATAAAGCTCTGAAAATATGGGCTTCTGTTGAAGCCACGGATGGATCCTCAAGGACAGTCAGGGTGCCAATAATTCAGGTGGCTATTTTGGTAGCTCTCAGATGCCAGTATCATTTGATTAACATAATCTTCCCCCCCTCCCCAACACCGTTCTCTTGGGTAGGTTAAAAAATGATCTCCTTTCTATTTCTACATTCTAATTAGGTGGTAATCATATGCTGCTCTGATTGAAATGAAAATCAGCCATCATGCCACTGTCATCTAGCTGAAGTCGAGGAAAAAATGCTTTTCAACTTGTACAAAATTAAAATGATTTACTCGCTCTGTGTGGCTGCTCTCTCACCGGGCTCAAAGAGATTCAGTGCTGTCCCCAAAGCCCAAACCTAACTATCATCCCAACAGGCAAGTCATTTTCTGAAATGATAAGTAAGCTGCCAAGGCAGTGATGCTTTCTTGTATGTTCTTCGGACTGCTATTCAGGTGGAAGGCTGATAAAGCAAAGCAGACAAAGCCCGTATTCATTATACGCGATACTTTATTAAACTTAAAAAGCTTTTATTTCTGATACAGCAGTTGAGGAAAGGCAGGAAGGCACTCCTCTTGAAAAAACATTTTAGAGCTTGTGGTTGCTGTGGTTGTTCCATGTGAGCTGTCTCTATGTCACTCCCTTGCAACCAGGAAGGGACTAAGGGGAGAAACATAGCTTCCTATCACCCCTTCCTCACCCAAATTGTTGAGGAAATCCACTTCTATGCGTACTAGAGATGTCTTTAATCAGTATATATTTCTAAAGGTTTATATACCCTTATTGTGCCATGTAATGACTTCTGTAACTCCATTACAGCTAATTAGTGCCACTAATACAAGACAGGTCTCTGCGTGGTTTCTTTTGTGTTTACACTGGTTAACCATCTAATAAGTTACATTTTCCAAAGCATTAGTTCTTTTTATACTTACAATTGGCAGTTGTGATAACGAGAAACTGAATAGCTAGAAACGTCTGTAAGCATGTAGGTAAATTAACAAAAGTATCTGGAGATCGGGAATGAGTTCTCATCTTGTTTCTTTGGTTCCTCCTCCCCATTCTGGATATTTGGAGGAATCTGAGTACTGTAGTGAGGACATATAAAAATAATTTGCAAAAAAGCTACTTTTTCCTTTCCTGTTACTTCTCGTATGACAAATGCATCGTAATAACTTTGTGTTAGTACAGGCTTTCAGCCAGAAATCCCAATAATTCTAACCGACTTGTCAATATAGAAGAGGTCCGGCCTGCATTTTGCCAAGATTTAGTCCTTGTTGCTACCTTTTGTCATAGAATCATAGAATATCCCCAGTTGGAAGGATTCCATGAGGACCATGAAGACCAACCCGCGGCCCCACACAGTACCACCCAAACCCTGTGTCTGAGAGCGGTGTCAGGGTAAGAGGAAGGGCAGGAAGGTCAGTTGACCGTTGGCTCTAGGAAGCGTTGCCAGAAGGGCTCCCATAATGAGCCTCAGCAGAGGTCATCTCATGAGGACAAGCATGGCCAGCAGCAGATGAACCGGTGTAGGGTCCCTTTCACCTGACCTCGGAGCACAGGTGTGTGGGGCAGGGAGCAGAGCACCCCATCTCCCACCTCACAGCCTGCAGAGCGCACCCTCCATTTGGGGGTTTCTTTTGGCTGCGAGGCTGTCAGCGCTCTGAACCGACTCTAAGGCGCAGATGGGAAGCGTCTGGCCGTGTGATCGGAGCCCCCCAGCAGCATGCCCCAGAGGTGCTGCAGCCCCACAGCCCATCATGTGCTGGAGGGTGGGCGATTGGGACCAGCTGCCAGCCGTGCTGCTGCCCACGCAGCACAAGGTGGCACTGAGCGAAACCACTCCGCTGGCATGGGCAGCGCCTGGCTGCACCAGCCAAGAGCACATGCTTTGTTCCACTGGCACTTTCCTGGCGTCCTACGGGGCGTACGATGTCTGCTTCTCGGTGTTCCATTTCCAGCAAGCTGACATTGCTGGTTGGCTTCTGGAAAGCTGCCGCTTCTGTTGGATTTAAACTCGGTCCCGTTGCCTACGATTTTGCCACAGCAGAATGTGCAGTATGGCGTGCGACGGTGAAATAAAATAGAGAATCACATTAGGGGATTCTTAGGGGTGCAGCCATCAGGCCATCTGCGAGGGGAAAACTGGGACAAGCTAGCTGACTGTAAAGGGAATTCTTTTTAGGCTTTGTTCTCTCTTCTCATCTAAGATTTAATCTGGCCGATGCCACCGTCATCTCTCAGCGTGGTGTTGCTATCAACAGCAGGTTATGATCAAATCTATGAGGAACTGAACCCACATGGGTCCTTGTAGCCAGGGTGCATTCCCTGTGAGGAAAAAAAAATGAGTTTCTTGCTGCCAGACTACAGCATCTTGACACAGCTTTTGAGATATATGATTCTGACATTTAATAGGTTAGATGATATTGGCCACATACTTCATAGGTTCCGTATTGCACTGTATTCCTGAGAAGGTGAAAAATGGGTCTGTCTGCTCTATATGAAATGACAGAACAAATGAGAAGAGCGCTGTGGATGTGGGGAGCATTGACAATGGGAACGTGTTCAAACGTGGGAATGACTAACGGGCTTCCAAGGTAAAATACCTGTTAGCTAACAGGGAACAATTTGTTTAAATCCTAAAGTGGGCACAGCTTAAGGATGTGTACCGCCTTCCTGCTTAGGCTTCAGGACAGGTTATTTGACTCTTCTATGCTGGGGAAGAAATGGAGAACAATTATTCTTAGGGTGAGCTATGATATTCCTTCGGTAGCAGTGGGGATGTACACGGTGCTTCCTGAGAGAAGTTTTTGAACAAAGGCTGCAAAAAGACTCTTGCTCATGTTCTCACCTTGCTCCTAACCTGATCTCCCATGAGATAAGAGTGAAGATTTGTTTGTACTGCCGTAGGCTGTTGGCCAGCACTAAATCCAAATTGAGTTCATTAATTTTCTTCTTTAAAATAAAACAAAATGCTTCGGGACTTGTAAAATAACCGGAAAACAACTACTAGTGGTTAAGGTGACCAACGCTACTTAGAATTAAATCAGAATTAAGTAGGTTAAAGAGCTTCATAATTGTACAGTTGAATTGGAAGTCACTGTGACAGAGCACAGATGTGACTTGTAGCTGTGCCTTCTAAATAACCACGTTGGATTTGCTTGTGCCCCTCTCGTTTTCCCTCTTCCTTCATCCTGAACCAGCAGCACTGAACTTTGTATATTTGCCTCGTCTTTGCTGTTAAAAATACCACGTGCTAATATGCTGCTGTACTCGTTAGTACTGTCGTCTGAAATAAAGTCTAAGAGCAGCAGCTACCTGTTCATCCTTTGGTCGATCGATATGTGATAAATCCACGGGGATAGGTGTCTTTCTGCAAGAAAGTGCGGCCCCTGCAAGAAGGTACGGTGTTTCACGAGCCCATCTTGGAGCATACCAGATTGGACGAGGTGTGAGGAAGGGTTTTCAGGTTCTGCATTCTTTCCTGTCATCTTCCTTCCAGCTTTTCCACACACTTACCAGGGACTGGTGTTGGAGCCTCAGTGCAGCTACATGTTCTCAGATTGAGGGAAGGGTTTGATGTGCAACTTTCCACCTCTTCTGCTGGAAATCTCACCTTTCATGTGAAGTCCCTTTGGATTTTGTAAGTCAAAAGGTTAAAAAGCCTTAGCCATCTAATTGTACATTCGTAATCTTAATCTTTAGTTGAGATGTTAACGCGTAGCTGTTGGCTTTATTCCCAAAGTACAGCATATTGGATTAATTTCATTAATTCTTTTTAATTTTTCCTTGTTTTGCAAGACTGCTCGTCAGATATCTTTTCTGTGCGTGGAAGAAGTCTTTGAACTTGCATTGCTGCTTACTGTTTTGAAGTGAATGCACGAAACTTATCATGTAACACTTTGAATCCTCTGAACTCAATCTTAGAACTTGATACCTGTTAGATGATAACCTCTTCCCTCTGGATATTTAAACAAACATCTTCCTTTGGGAATGTATGCGCTTAATATACGACCTGTCTGATGATAACCTCATGATGGGGAGATATTTCAAAAGGCAGAATAGAAATTAAATGCTTTAGTCCTACCGACTTTCGCTGTGGCTCTGTTGCCACAGTGCTCTGCGTCCCCCGTTAAAATTTCTCCCTGCAGACACGATATTAAGTTCATTTAATACTTACAGAGCAAATGTATTTCCCTTCAGACAGTTTTGAGGCACAACCGCCCTTGATTTTTTTTGAGTTACATGTGCATTGATATAGCTTAGAGATAGTATAAGCACAAAATCTAATTAATATACATTCTTATATTTGTAGAATGCCCTAGGCATTTTTTTTTTTCCGGAGTGATTTTTATGGGGTGTAGCATATGAGAATAAAATCTCATTATAACTACAGGTTGCTTATGTGAGAACGCTCTTAGGATGGGGTCCAAGTCTACACGGGAATATGGAAGCTGCCTGTCACACTGCTGGGGACTGAAACCCCCATTAGCAAGGTGGAGATGTGGATGTAAGAAACGGCAATATCACAGAAGATCAAAGATGCTTGTAATTCAAAGCTCTGAGTGTAAAACCACTGGGTAAGCTTCTATAGACTAATGCTAGTCCTCAAAGCTCTCCTAAATTTTGGCAGAGAGAATTTTTGCAGCGCGGTTGCTAATGAGGAAGGGCAGGCGTTCGTATCTTTAATGATGTCAGTGTTAGCATTTGTTAGAGGAGGTAGATGAAAAGAAGGAATTGGCTCCCATGTTGAAAGTACAAGTATTTACAGAAATAATAGTTATATATTCACTGGTGCTTGTGTTGTTGTGAGCATGGTGTTTCAGATTCTGCAGGGCTCAGAGACAGAGATGTATCTGAGGGACAATCCCATCATATGCAATTTATAGCTGTGGTATTGCAGAAATAAATCTCGCTTGTATGATGCCTCCCAACAGTAGAAGCTGAGAGAGAAATAAGTAACAAAGATTTCTGGAAACGGTTAGAGAATAAAGAGTCCTCTATAGACAGATAATAACGAGCATATATATTGCTTCAGTGCTTGATGGCGCAGTGAACTGGGATTTCCAAGTAAACGGTCGGTAACTGATCATTGTTAGCAATTTCTGGTTGCTTTCTAGGCTTTGTATGTGGGAAAGAAGGGTCCTGCTGTGGTCCGAAGATCTAGGTCTGGCTAGGGAGGACAGATGCCGAGCAGCGGCCAGCTATGAGCAGTGCATCTGCGTTTTCCCTTTGGTAAAACCTGGCAGTAGGCAGGAGCAAGGTAGGCTGGCATGTTTTTACTTAGAGTATTGCAGGAGCTTTAGCAGTGAAGTACTGAGAAGCTGTTTGATTGGGTTTCTTAGTTTCCGGATAGCCTAGTTGAAAGGGAGAGCTGAAACAGACCTTGAAAGTGCAGTATTAGCTACTGGGTTTGCTGAGGCTTGCTGATGGAAGAAGTTGATTTTGGATGTCCTATATATCTAGAGCAGCTTTGTAGGCTAGAAATGAACTCGTGATGCGAGCATCTGGCAGGTTCAGTGCTTCTGGCTCTCCCATTATTTGTACTTTCTTCCCCGTTGCAAGTTTTCCCTTTCAGGCATTCCCTGTTCTGCCCCATGTGTGAGTGGAACTTGTCTCTTTATATTCTGCTCTATCGGCTGGGCATTTGACTGAGTATTTTGGGTGAGGAGAGAGGAAACAAAGTGTACCTCTGCTCTGGGCCTATCTTGTGTTGCAGCTGTTGTTTTTAGGTAGAGATTTCAAGTCCAGCTGCTCCCTCCTGGCCCTGTGGGAAGT
>JANHGO010000073.1:38513269-38532064 GCA_024606505.1 Aquila spilogaster | reverse complement strand
TTTGTAATAAAGTGAGTTAATTTTCCCCAAGTTGAGTCTGTTTTGCCCGTGACGGTAATTGGTGAGTGATCTCTCTCTCCTGTCCTTATCTCGACCCACAAGCTCTTTGTTATATTTTCTCTCCCCCGTCCAGTTGAGGAGGAGGAGTGATAGAAGGGCTTTGGTGGGCACCTGGCAACCAGCCAGGGTCAACCCATCATAAACCCTTAAGTGTAAGGCTAGAACCTCTATGTTTGTGCTGCTTTGCCATCTTAAAATTTCTCTTAGTTGCAATTTTACCACATAATTTAAAAAATAAGCTAAAAATCTTTTTTTTATCCTCCAGAAGTAAGCTTTTCTTCCTCAGAGGCTATGTATTGTATATACACCCCTTAATTACTTTTCTCTTAGTGGTATTACAAGAAACCTGACTTCATTTGGTAGACTGCCTATCAAAAGTGTAGAAGTTTTCTCAATGAACGCTATTTTCTGAGGTATTTTGCTCTATGGTTCAGCCATTGCTTCTCAACTATAAGACAACTTCCACTTTCAATACACTTTGAGTCTTCTCTTTTTCTCCTTTTTTTCTGCTTCTGGCCTGGAAACTCATATGCCCTGCTTGTCACCTTTCCCTCTTTCTTTCAGTTAGTGTGTTGCTTCCACATTTTTCTGGTTCCCTCCGTAGACTTCGAGTTCTTCCCCTTGTTCTTGGAAAGCTCCAGGTCTGTTTTGGAAGAAGACTTGAGGTTCATAGCAGTTAGTGATTGAAGTGACAGTGTTTGTCATATATGTTCATGACTCTTATCTCAGTTATAATAATTTTTTTATGTATTTTGACCTGCGTTTGCAAAATGCCACTGTATTTTTTTTTATGGTCCACACGGATTAGTGTAAACTATGAATACTGAATATGCATGATTCCTTCTTTCTCACTCTCTGTAAAAAATTCCCTTCTAATTCTTGGCCTCCTTGGCTGCCTAGCTCTATACCACCTGTCTTGCTCCCCACAAACTACAATTTAATCTGAATTCTTTTTAAATAAGTAGCTGTAGTTTACAATGTTTGGACAGTGAAAGGAGCCCAGGCTATCCTGACTACAAAACAATTGTTAAGAATTATCCTACTGATTTTACATCACAGCTGTTTTTTTAATTTGGACTAGTATAGCTAATAGTTGTTACATTAAATGTTTCCTAACTCCCTGAATCCCATACTCACCAAGCTGAGGTCCCATGCTGTTTGATGCACTTGAAGACGTACGTGTGATGCGTTTGATGCAATTAATACATATACATGAATATGACAATGCAGAGCTAATCCCCAAGAGCTTTTGTTAGTTTTTGAAGGGAGTACTGGATTTCAGTCTAGATACGTTTTGAAGGTCCAGTCATACATAGCTTTGTACTTTCTTGTACAAAGTTTTCCCTCTTTGTAAGGTTTTTCTGCAACCTACTGGCTTGAGTTTTAGACTATCGCGTACTAACATCTTACATGTCATAAACAGGTCAGCAGCAAAATAAAAATACTTAACAATTCTGTTGAAGGTAGCAGTAACTTATGCAGTGAAAGGCATCTTTGAGAAGCTTAGTTTTGGGGTTGCTGTCGCTTAATGCATATTAGCAAGGTGACTATAGTTCATCTCGTTTAAATGAATTGACGTAGCTCTGTGCCAGGTGTCAATCTGATCCATTTTATATTGTGTACACTTACTCCTTTGGATTAGATTTTGGGCTTTGAGTAGTAATATTATACATCATCCAAACTTTTCCCAAAAGTACCTCATCATACAGCAACAGAAATGAAAGGGACTTTCTGTATCTCAACAATATAGCCTCCCCTTATTGCAGATAACTGTATGATATAGTCCTTTCTATAAACTTCTTTCATAAAGGTAGAGCAATTCCTACTACACCCACTGGATATTTAAATTCACATGTTCTAATCCAGGAGCAAAACCTCTAATGATTTGCCACGAGGCCAGCTTTTCAGAGGGCTGCCCATGTTTCACTCCTGTTATCACTAACCAGAACCGCTCCCCTGACACTGGCTGCGCTGTCAAAATGAGTCAGTGTGTCCTGCTAACAGCCTCTCCTGAACAAAAGAGGCCTCCTGCACTTGGCTCTGCCAGAGTTAAATGACTCAGTCTGTTTCTTCCCTTCGTTCCTTTTTGTGCAGTCTGCCTTGCCTTTGAGAAGGTTCTGCTCCTTTAGTCCCAGAGATGTTTGGCAGCCAGTTATCCCCTTGGTATGTTTGGTCCTGGTTGTCCTAACTAAGATCTCAAACTCTTTGAGTGTAGAATGTGATTTGATGGAATGAATTCAAGAAGTTTTAGTGCAAGATAGAGACCAAAATGATAGCCTGCTCACTAGGAAATTTGCCTACATAACAATACACTTGGCAAAAACAGATAGGTGAATAAGATGGAAACCTGACAAATTTGTAAGTCTTTTGTTGTGCTCTACAGCAGCAGTGTCTTATCTGCCTTCCTGCATCCCAGGAAACTGTGACAAATTTGTGAAAGATAAGGCAATATTGTTGTTTTTTCCTCTCTACCTTCCTGTAGTACTTCTCTCCTTTTATGCTATAATGAAGATTTTATCCACACTGATATTAATTCAAAATATAAATAAATCAGTGGCTATATTCCTTAGTCAGCCTGGGGGCCTGAAAATATAACCTAAATGATTCCATTCTTGCAAGCTGTGTTAGAGTCCTAGGAAGTTCTCCATCATAGTATTTACAAGAAAAGTGATTTGCATTTAATAAAAGGTTTTCTTATCCAAGTCCATGGTTGTGCTTGACCCCTCAGGTGTTTGCATTAAAACTTATTAGCATGCTTAACTCCGATGTCGCTCAGATGAATGTCTCATTACCATGCAAATGGCATTAGCTCCTTTCTGAGGTTAATTGTTACAAAGCAACACAGAGAGAGATCTATTGTAATTTACTGAACACAGAACACCAGCTTAGGCAGGGCAGCAGCCATCATAGTCTAGCAGCTTAAAACTTAACTACATAAAGTCCACTAGGGAAAACAACAGCATTGTAAGTAATGGTTTGGACTTAGTTGTATATAACACGCAGCACTGTTCTGGTCTTGAAATGCAACTCTTAGTCAAACTAATTTCTGGCCATGTTTTACACCAAGGTCTGCTGACTTGCAGCTTGAGGGCGAATCTAGTTTAGAAGCTGGTAAATGGTGTTATACTGTAAATGTAGAAATCCCTTGGAGCAAACTCACAAGAACGGCCACAGTCAGCAGTACTGGTTAATTTACTGCAGACCACCTAGGCTATCTCTTTAGCAAACTGCATTTTCACATTTCACAAAGTGCTTTAGAGGTTTAATAGAATTCTTCAGAGCACAAAATAGAATTGGATCCCATCCTTTAGGAAATTATACACTGGGATTCATTTAAAAATGCACATTAAGCCCTTTGAACAGTTCAGAATGTTTCTTTGTGGGATAATTTGGCAAGGCTTGAGATATTGCCACCTGATTTCCCATAATGGTATCACAAAAGAATTGTGACACTTTTAAATACTGGACCCCCCTACATTTTTGGGGGCAGTGGGGAAAGGGTTGTGTTTGTTTTTTTTGTGGCGGGTATCTTCAAACATTTGCAACATTAGAAATTGTTATTTGCTTTTACTTCAGTACCATGCTATGTTTCTCAGAAGGGTGAAAAATAAAAAATGCTCACTGTATGCCTTACCTTATGTTACTGACATGAAAAGCCTCAGGACTTTTTCACTGCCCAAGAAAAGACTTTAATTTAACAGCACATTTAGTTCAAAGTATTGTTCTTTCTCTTGCACAATATCTCACAACATGTATTATGCACCCCAGCAGAACAACAACCAGGAAAGTACGATTGCAATATACGTTCCATCAAAATAATTGATGCAGATTAAAAGCACATAAATGGAAAATAAATCAATACATTCCTGATTCCTTTTCATTAGAATCATTACTGAAGAGAGACTTTTTCTTATTTTGCCTGAAGTACCTGAGATTTAGGTCCCTGTGTTTTTTAGCAAGTAGTTATGCATCATCCCACTGGCAAAAAAATTTTGTACGTTTCCAGCAAAACAGGATGAGCAAAATCTTTCTACAGCTGAAATTAGTGCAACTCATTTTTTTGGTGAGGTTGGGATGGGGGCAGGATCACACTTGCTATACTCTTCATGACAAAAATTTTCAGGAGGAAACACCTGGCTTGTCAAGTTAGGCACACCACAACATGGGTGCTCTGCACCTGTGCTTCATTTTGTACTGTGCTTCATCCAAATCATGGTGATATTTTCCATTACTGAGATAGTTAAAGTGGAATTACCTTTCCTTTGCACTGATTCCCGTATGGACTTGTGCCTTCATAGCACGCAGGGGTTGGGCTGGCCTTGCCCAGCTGTGGTTGTATGAGAGCAGGGAAAGCTGGGGAAATGCTCCCTGCAACAGGACCGTGGATGTGACTGGAGGGGCTTTTATCCTGCTGATAAAACCTGCGTGAGCAATTGAGTTACTAAGGATGGGGAGGATATGTAGGAATTTGAGGAAGGGAAGATCTGTGATGAAAAAGCAGAGCTTCAGGGATTATACTGTTTTCCTTGTCCTCATGGAGCTCATTACCCTGATGCTATGGTAAGCAGGTGTTGTCTCCTGGTCAGGATGGGCCAGAGCAGGGCAGTGAGGGAGCAGCTTCCTCAAGTGTAAGACGCAGCTGAGAGGTCCAGCAGGACTTCAACCGGCTGTGCTGTATGTTGGCCTCCCAGGCCTAAGCCTGCTTGAGGCATCTTGGCTCAAAAAGTTATTGTTGCTGAAATAAAAAGAGCACTGGTCTTAGTTGCCTGAGGGAGGACAGGACCGCTGCATGGGCTGACAGATATGTCACAGGACCCACAGGAGAGCCATTGGCCTCCAGAGGGATATCTGTGTGCCAGGCAGGATATCGCAAGCACCTAAAATGGTGCTAGGTACTGGTGCCTAGTTTGGAGAGAGGTAGATGTCCTGCTGGACAGCCACTGCCTGGGAGGACAGAGCAAAGGGAGTTGTCACTGTTCTCTATTGCACAAGGCAGGGTAGTGCAGGTGTGCCTCAGTGAGTGTCTAAAAGCGCTAGAGCTTTATTTTGGGTTAAACTAACATGATCACAACTTTGTGTCATGTGCAGCTCTCTGCAGGTAAGCATGGCACCCCATGGTATCCATTTGGGTACCACGTTAAGTCTGGCAGTATCTATGCTATGCAGTGTTATGTTACATAGGCATATACCTAGCAGGTGTAAGACAGCAGGGTAGGAACATTTCTCATGTCTTTCCCTTCAAAATCGGGTCAGGCAGCTAACAAAAAGTCGCTTTTACCTCCTGAGCCCATGAAAACATCAGGGCAACCCAATTTCACTATTTCTGCAGACTGTTTGCCTGAAAGATCATTTAATTATTAATTTTTTGTTGTTGTTTTTAATTTCTCTTTCCCCCTCCTTTGGTGGTCTCGGCAACTTAATTTTGGCTCTTCATTCTTCAGAGGCAATTAAACAAAGTGGCATCTTGAGATGAGGTCTTGTCTTTATCTCTACGGAAGGGTGCAGATGGAAACAGTGTGTCTTGGAAAATGTTGTCTGATGCAGTTTGCTTTAACGTAACCTCAGTTATATTCCCCTAGGCAGAGCAACTATGTTTCTACGTTTATTCCAAAAAGAAGTGGAGTAGCTAGCTGACAATATTTAATTAAAGAAAACAATTATTTTAAAAAAACCAAACCCTAATGCAAAAAACTCCCCCTAAGATAGTATTACTTTTGTTTTTGTTTGGATAGTTTTCATGCTTACAGTTTCACAGTTGTCAACAAAACTAGGTGTAATTTTGAAAAAAGTATATGTATTTATGCCTAAGGTGATATCTTCTATGGCAAGTTTGGGCCTGCAGTGACATGTATTTATTTTAAAGTATATTTATTACTCAGAAATAAAGCTCTGAAAATACAAGTTTCAATTGAAGCCACTGACAGATCCTCAAGGACAGTAAGGGTGCTGATAAAAATTCAGGCGGCTATTTTGGTAGCTCTTATATGCCAGTATCATTTGATTAACATAATCTCCTCCCCTCCCCCAGCACCGTTTTCTTGGGTAGGTTAAAAAATGATCTCCTTTCTATTTCTACATTCTAATTAGGTGGTAATCATATGCTGCTCTGATTGAAATGAAAATCAGCCATCATGCCACTGTCATCTAGCTGAAGTCGAGGAAAAAATGCTTTTCAACTTGTACAAAATTAAAATGATTTACTTGCTCTATGTAGCTGCTCTCTCACTGGACTCAAAGAGATTCACTGCTGTCCCCAAAGCCCAAACCTAACTATCATCCCAACAGACAAGTCATTTTCTGAAATGATAAGTAAGCTGCCAAGGCAGCGATGCTTTCTTATATGTTCTTCAGACTGCTATTTAGGTAGAAGGCTGATAAAGCAAAGCAAAGCCCATATTCATTACACATGATACTTTATTAAACTTTAAAAGCTTTTGTAATTTTTGATACAGCTATTGAGAGAAAGGCAGGAAGGCATCCTTCTTGGAAAGATATGTTAAAACTCTTGATTGCTGTGAATGTTCCATGTGACCGATGTCCCATGTGACTGGTTTCTGAGTTACTCATTTGTGACCCAAATAAAAACTTGGGGGGGGGGGGGGAAACATGGCTTCCTGTCAGCCCTTCCCCCTAAAATTTGCTGAGGATCAAGGAAATCCACTTCTATGCATAGTGTAGATGTTTTAAATGAATACATCTTTGTGAAGGTTTATATACACTTAGTGTACTGCATAAATAATGACTCCTGTAACTCCATTACAGCTAATGAGTGTCGCTAATACAAGACAGGTCTCTGCATGCAATTTGTCAAAGCATTTATTCTTTTTATCCTTACAATTTAATGGCAGTTATGATAACAGGAATGTGAATAGCTTCTATAGGTGTGTAGCTAAATTAACAAAATTGTCACTAGTTCAGCGTTGACATTTGTCTTGTTTCTTTGATTTTTTTTTTTTTCCTCCTGATACATGTATGTTTGGAGGGGCCTGGGTACTGTAGTGAGCTGTGTGAAAAGACCTTAAAAAATAAAAAGAAACAATGTTACATTTTTTTTCTTTCCTGTTACTTCTTGCATGACAAAAAAGATCATGATAACGTCCCTTTATTTCAGTACTGGCTTTCAGCCAGAAATTCCAATAATTTCAACTGGCTTGTCAAATCAGCCCAACGCAGAAGAGGTCCAGCCTTCGTTTTGGGAAGATTCAGTTATTGTTGCTACCCTTCTGGAGACTCTTTTCTTATTGGCTTGTGCTCCTCACCCCATGGGTACATAGGAATAAATAGGCAAAGAAATGAGGAATAGCAATCCTTGTAGTTCTAGCGAAATACATGGATAACGTGCTTCATGAGTAACAGAGAAATTGCTGTTACAATCTTTGTTTTGCTTCTGAGCTCTTCATATTAATAAATCTGCTGTGATTTATGTTTTGCTATACTTTCGCATCCCACTGAACTGTATCTGTGGATTACAGCTGGATCTTAGCAGGAATTGAGCTGAGACAGGGTAAGAGGAAGGAGAGGCAGGAGAAGGTTTGCCTTTTGCTCTGTGGAGGTTTGCAAGGAGGCTTCCATCGTGAAGACAGAGTTTTGGGAGACTCACAGTGGAAGCTGTCTGTAGCGGAGGGGTATGGCCAGGCAGTCACCAGCAGCAGATAAACCACATGGCCAGATGAAGTCTGTCCCTGATGCCAGTCAGCCACCCAGGCCTCACCAGGGTGCTGGCATAAACCAGGGGAGGGTCCTTTTGGTTCGGCCTTGGGGCAGGGAGCCCAATGCCCAGCCTCCTGCTCCACAGCCGTAGCCTGCAGAGGATGTCTTTGATTTAGGGATTTCGTTTGGCTGCAGGGTTTTCAGTTCTCTGAACTGACTCTCAGGTGATGTGTTCATCGGTCTTTGCAGACGAGAAACCCATGTGACCTGGGCCTCTCTGAGTGCCCTGGAGGTGCTTTAGCTGTGCAGCCCAGCATGTGCTGGAAGCACCAGCGGTCAGGGCAGACGGCTACCAGCTGACGGCTGCGCTGCCTGCCCAGCCGCAGCGCACAATGCATTGCCAAGTGAAGCCACTCTGCTGGCATGGGCAGTGGCCCTTCCACACAAGCCAAGAGCACATGCTTTGTTTTGCTGGCACTTTCCTGGCATCCTGAAGAGCATACGATGTCTGCTTTTTGGTGTTCTGTTTCCAATAAATTCACATAGCTGTTTTGCTTCTGGAAAGCTGCCCCTTCTGTTTGATTTAAATTCAGTTCTGTTGCCAACAATTTTCCCCAAAGCAGAATGTCCAGCATGCAAGTGAAGGTGAAATAATAATAAAATACAAAAATACATTAGGCAATTCTTATACTGGAGCAAGCATCAGATCACCCTGCAAGGGACCAAACTGGTACAGCTAGCTAACTATAAAGGGAATATTTTGTTAAGTTTTATTCCATCTTCCCATCTGAGATTTTATCTGGCCAACTCCTACCATCATCTCTGAGCATGTTAGCCATCAACAGTAGGTCATAATCAAATCTATATGGAAGGAAACCAGTGTGGATTCTTACAGCCAGAGTGCATTCCCTGTGAGGAACAAAATGAGTTTATTGCTGCTAGACTACAGCATCTTGACATGTAATTTGAGATATATGATTCTGACATTTAATAGGTTAGATGATATTGGCCACATACTTCATAGGTTCTGTATCATACTGTATTCCTGGGAAGGTGAAAAATGGGTCTGTCTATTATGTATGAAATGACAGAACAGATGAGAAGTGCACTGTGGATGTGGGGAGCATTGACAATAAGAACCTGTGGAAGCATGGGAATGACTGGTGGGCTTCTAAGATAAAATACCTGATTATTAATAAAGAACAACTGGCTTAAATTCAAATGTGAGCACAGTGTAAGGCTGTGTATCACCTTCCTACTTAGACTTCAGGGCAGATTATGTGATTCTTTCATTTATTTGAGATTAATAAAAAAATGGAGAATAAATTAGGTGACCTATGAAATTCTTTACTTCAGTAGGTATAAACAGTGCTTTCTGAGAAGAGTTTTTGAACAAAAGCTACAAAAAGGCTTGCTCAGGTTCTCACCTTGCTTCTAACCTGATCTCTCATGAGATAACAGAGTGAAGGTTAATTTTACTAGCATAGGCTGTTTACAGCTACTAAATCTAAATTGGATTCATGCATTGAAGTCTTATTTTCTTTTTATACATTAAAAAAAAGGAATGTACTTTGGGACTAGTAAAATGACTGGAAAACAATCAGTGGTCAAGATGATAAATACTAGCTGAGGGTTAAAGCAGAATTAAGTAGGTTTAAAAGCAGTATAATTTTACAATTGAAAAGAAAGTCACCATGGCACAGAGCACAGATTTGACTTGCAGTTATGCCCTGTAAATAACCGGTTGGAGTTGCCCATATTTCTCTGCTTTTCTGTCTGTCTTCATCCCGATTCAGGAGTGCATTTTATATTACCAGAACTGAATTTGGGATGCTTTTCTGAACCAGGAGTATTGAATTTTTCTAAGCCCGTATATTTGTCTTGTCTTTGCTATTAGACTGAAAATACCACATGCTAATACACTGCTGTTCTCTTTAGTACTGCAGTCTGAAATAAAATCCTAAGAACCAGCTGCTACATGTTCATCCACATGATCAATGCACAAGAAATCCAGGGGGATAGGTATATCTCTGCTTTCTGCTCCTTGCAAGAAACTAGGGCCTTTCATGAGCCCATCTCCAAATGTCCTGGATTTGATGAGGTGTGAGGAAGGGATTTTTCAGGTTCTGCATTCTTTGCTGACTTCTTCCATCCAGCTTTTCCACACACTTACAAGGGACTGTATATGTAAGACTCAATCCAGCTACATGTTCTCAGGCTGGGGGAGAGGGTTTTATATGTGACTTTCAGCCTCTTCTGCTGGAAATTTCACCTTTCATTTAAAGTCCCTTTGGGTTTTGTAAGCTAAAAGGTTAAAAAGCCTTAGTCTTCTATTTGGATATTCATAGTCTTATCCCTTTAGTTGAGATGTTAATGTGTAACTATTGTTTTATTGCTAAAATACGGTGTATTTAATTAATTCTTTTTACTTTTACCTTGTTTTGCAGGAGTGCATGTCAAATGTCTTTTCCATGTGTGGAAAACGTCTTTGAACTTGCACTGCTGTTTACTGTTTTGAAGTGAATGCGCAAACCTTGCCCTAATATGAAAGAAACTTATCATATAGCACTTTGACTCCCCTGAATTTAATCTTTATATCTGTCAGATGATAACCTCTTCCCTGTGGACATTTAAACAGACATCTTCCTTTGGGACTGCATACTAATAATATATGATCTGTATGATAACCTCATGATGGGGAAATGTTTCAAAAGGCACAGTAGAAATTACATGCTTTAGTCCTACTGACTTTCACTGTGACTCTGTTGCCTTGGTGCTCTGAGTTCCCTGTTAAAATCTCTCCCTGCAGACACCATATTAAGTTCATTAATATTTACAAAGCAAATATATTTCCCTTTAGACAGTTGAGGCGCAACTGCCCTTGATTTTTGTTGGATTATAGGAACATTGACACAGCGTTATATAACATAAGTGTAATATCTAACTAATATGCATACTTATATTTGTAGAATACCCTAGGCATTTTTTTCCAGTGTTTTTTATGGGGCGTATCATATGAGAATAAAAATCTCATTATAACTACCGGTTGCTTATGCGTGTATGCTCCTCAGGATGGGGTCCAAGTCTTCATGGGAATTTGGAAAGTGCCTGGCATGTTCTTGGTACTGAAGCTCCTATTAGCAAGGTGGAGCTGCATATATAAGAAACTGCAATATTGCAGATGATCAAAGATACTTGTAATTCAAAGCTCTGAGTGTAAATCCAGAGGGTAAGCTTCTATAGACTAACACTAGTCCTCAAAACCCTCCTAAATTTTATCAGTGAAAGAATTTTTGCATCACAGTTGCTAATGAGGAAGGGCAGGCATTAGTATCTTTAATGATGGCAGTGTTAGTGTTTGTTACAGGAGGTAGATGAAAAGGCTGAATTTGCTCCCATGTTGAAAGAACAAGTATTTACAGAAAATATAGTTGTGTATTTACTAGTGCTTGTGTTGTGAGCATGGTCTTTCAGATTCTGCAAGGCTTACTCTGAGACAGGGATGTATTTGAAGGACAATCCCATCACATGCAATTTATAGCCATGGTATTACAAAAATAAATCTAGCTTGTATGATGCCTCCAAATAGCAGAAGCTGAGAGGAAAATAAGTAACTGTAAGATTTTTCAGAGCCTATTAAGAGAATAAAGAATTCTTTACAGACAGATAATAATAAATATAAATATTGCTTCAATGCCAGATTGCTCAGTGAACTGGGATTTCCACGTAAATGGTCAGTAACCTGTCTTTATTGCCAATTTATGGTCACCTTCTATATTTTGTACGTGGGAAAATGGGATCCTGCTGTGGTCTGATGAGCTAAGGTCTGGCAAAAGAGGGCAGATGTTGAGCCATGGATAGCCATGAAGTGTGTGTATGGTTTTTTCCCTTTGGTCAGAACTGGGAGTAAGCAGGAGCAAGGTAGGCTGACACTGTCTTTTACCTAGAGTATTGTGGGAACTTCAGGAGTGAACTGCTGAGAAACTATTTGATCCAGTTTCTTAGTTCCCAGATAGCCTAGTTGAAAGGGAAAGCTGCAACAGACCTTGAAAGTGCATCGTTAGCTACTGGGTTTTCTGAAGCTTGCTGGTAGAAAAAGTTGATTTTGGATGTCCTACATATCCAGAGCAGTTGCATAGAGTAAAAATGAACTCCTGATACAGGGATCTGGCAGGTTCAGTACATGTTACTCTCCCTTCATTTGTACCTCCTTTCCCTTTGCAATTTTTTCCTTTCAGTTATCCCTGTTCTGCCCCCTGCGTGAGTGGTGAACTTGTCTCTTTATATTCTGCTCTATTGCCTGGGCATTTAACTAAGTGCTTTGGATAAGGAGAGAGGAAACAAAGACTGTACCTCTGCTCTGGGTCTGTCTTGTGTGTTGCAGCTGTTGTTTTTAGGTAGGGATTTCAAGTCCAGCTGCTCCTTATTGACCCTGTGGGAAGTGGCAGGTTGAATCAATTATTTGTCATGCACATTCTCTGTTGGCAGGATTCTTGAGAGCCTTATAATGGCACAAATGATGTTACTTGCTAGTGCAAAAAAAAGTTACAATTGGATATAGCAATTAATATGCAATTAGGAAGGCATTCTTTTTTCTTTCCAAGTATTTTTTTCCAGTTATTTTTAGATTTGAATTGACTGAATAGTTGAAGAATTCCTTTCGGAAAGGAGGAGGGGAGTAGTATTTTTTCTGCATTAGCTTTGATTTTTCCTTCTGCAGGGACACTGAGAGGCACAGACAGCTGTTATTTAGAACAAAACTGAACATGAAATGCTATCAAACCATTTACTATCTCTGAACTATAACGCAGCAGTCCTATGTTTTAATGATGTATTTTTGTTTATTATGCACTGCATTACTGCTCAAACTTACATTTGTTTAGAAAAGTAATGAGATTTGAACGTAATCAGATTATATCTCTAGAAACAGTCGATCTATGCCATCTAAGGTATTTTGGTAATTTACTGCTTTTCTGCCCAAGGTAGTGACACTGCCCGGCAGGATGCAATGAGGAAGGGATTGAAGGGTGTTGGGCTGTGGATGTGTTGAGATGTCAGCATTATCAGAAATGACAACGTCTGTGAGCAAAAGAACAGAGCAATCACAAACCCCCTTCAGCCTTTGGCACCACCGCTGAGGCTGCCAACAAGGGTGTCAATTTGTGCCAGCTCCTGGAGCATTTTTTGTGATGGTGACGCGTGTCGCTTTGGAACTGGATCGAGACAATCCATGCATTTCACACAGGCCACCAAGCAGCTCTAGCCCCAGCTGCTATCCGCTTTCAGACACGTGTCACCTGGGCTGTGTTTGACCTAATGATGTACAAGCAAAAAAGGCTGTATATTTTATAATAGTCTCCAGAGCTGTCAAATCCCAGTTTTTTACTAGATTAATTAGCACCGGTGTGAGTAATTCCCCACACAGTCATTTAGAGCAGTTACCTTTTTTCCAGATTATTTTTTTCTAAATACTCTAGAAAGTGGTTTTGAAGAAATATTCAGTAGTTAATTAAAACATCTATGAATGTAAAGCCATAGATGGTGTATAATTTATGAAGTTTTATCAAATGAAAATATATGACAAGTATAGGGTTTTGCTGGCTGGGTGGCCTCTGGTCAAATTGGATCTGTGAACTTCACAACTGTACTAATCAACGTGATAGGAAAATGTTAGGAAATGCAATATAATTATTCATAGAACTGGGTCATAATTTCTTTTTCAGTTAGTCTTCTAGTATGTTGCCACACCACAGTGCTTTCCATTAATAATGAAGACATTTTGGAGAAATAGTATTAGCAGCTGTTTGACTGTACTTAATTGACATATTATTGTATTCCAGCACATTCTGTCAGGAACTGCTGTGAGTGGCTTAAAGGCTTCTAGGGAGAAATAAAGCAGAGATAACCAAAGAGAAGTTATTTTAACTTAGCAGTTCTCAGACTCCATATACCCTGATTCTAGGAGACAATTTGCTAAAATATGTAGAGAATTTTGATTTAGAAAATAATGATGTAATGGACTTAATAAATTCTGTCTGTGGGAATAGCACATAAGCTCCTGTAGGAGTAGGGCAATGCACTGAGTCTTTGGAGTGTTTTAAAATCTGAGTGACTAAACAACATGAATCCATTTACTTATGGATTTAATCCAGGCTGCTTTGTCAAAAATTGGAGTAATGAATTGACAAGGAGTTTAAGAAATGAACCATGTATGTAACTGAGGCATGCTAATTACTGTCCTCCCCCCACCCCCGAAGTTGACAGAGCTTAAAATAAATGCATCTTTGTTTTCAGAATGAGGACTAAAGAAGTGAGCCAGAGTGAAGCTGGGGAGGTTACTTAGCAAACCTTTCACCTCCAGGTCACTGGTTCAAATCCAGACCATGTTTGAGAGCTTTTCAGCCTTTGCACTAGTCTGGCCTGTGTAGAATGAAATAGAGAACATGGCTTTGGTCCCTATCACAACTGACACGACTTTAGTTGTACTGATGAACATTATGTATTTAAAGAGTCTTAATCTGCAGTCAGGGCACCCAGCTGGAGATTTTGCTTTTCTCTCCAGAGTAGCTGGGATTAGGCACAAAATAGAAAACGGCAGCCTCTAGTGCTGATAGTTTCAAATGTTCATGGACGTATAAAAGAATTTCTCTTAGATGTGCTTATTGAAGGAAATGGAAAGTGAGTACTTCAAAGGAACTGAGCTATTTGATCATGGAACATTTTATTGTACAGTTAATTACATAAAATAGGCTGAACTGAGAGCTTTTAGTGACTTTTTTGCTGTGTGTATAATTAGATAATACAGAGCTGTTTCCTCAGCTAGTGTCAGTCTGCTTAGCTCTATTTAAGTCAATTTGAATCAGCTGAGAAGCTGGACCCTGGTATTTATGGAACCATTGACTGTTTATTATGCCAGAGTAACACACGGCCTAGTTCTGTACCCTAAGGAAATTTAGGCCAAGATGTATAAATAAGGAAAATGGTACTGTGTTCATTTTTAAAGTAATGATGGGCTAATCTTAACCTTCAGCACTTTTATTTGAAGCTTATTAGAACTTAGAGCAATTAGATATAGAAGTAAAGAACTACCATGATGTTTTGGGGATGTACTTGCAATTTGGAAGGAAATCTGTGGTGGGGGATTTTGGTCTTTGTAGGCTGTGATCAGAAGGCAAAAAATAGCAGGCGTGGAAAAGTTTGTCGGGGGGGGAAAAAAAGACTGATCTCTAGAAAAGCCTTTATCACTGAGTGATAGAGGAACAAAATAGTTAATGAAGAAATGGTAGTTGATAATGAACAACCAGGGTACAATAACAGCACTCTGAATGCTCATGTTTTCTGTTTTCAGAAGTGTTTTACATTTGAAAAATATAGAAACACTCTCCATGTGCAAGCTTCCAGATTCTGATTTTAAAAGACGACACTAAAAATAAGAATTTTCTCATGTTATCAGAATTTAAGTTTGAGGCCAGTGATACTCTGATGCTACAGCTGAAAACACAGGGATCCCAAAAGAGTAGCAGTCTTCTGTATTAATTAAATGATTTTAAAACAGTTAATCCTTCAAATTGTGCTCAAGCTGTTCATGGATATTTTTAGCACTGTAGGCATTGAAATGCTCAGCTCCTTGCACTCTGCTTTTGTGTTGGCCATAAACATGGTTAACAGAAGCATTAAAATATTTTAGAAAATACCAATGTCTAAATCATTGGTAGTAAAAGTCCTGTTTTGTTGAATTGAAACAAATGTGGCTGTCCTGTGTTGGAGAGACTTTAATTCAGGAATTACGGACTTCCTTCAGCCGAGATGCTTGACTTCGTCATCAATATATACAAGGAAGTGTTTCTGTGGAGAATGTGTGTGACTTTTCTCACCACTCTGCACCTGATGAGTTGCTGCTTTTCTGGGCAGGGCAGGAACTGCAGACTGTGGTCAGTGCTTGGGTCTGGCACTGTGTGGTGAGGTTAATGCACCCACAAGTAATAGGTGTGCTTATTTTGTTCCGTTCAGAATGAGAATAAATATCATTCCTTATGGTGTAAATAGTCAATTCTTTTGTTAGTTCTTAAATGCTGATGCTTTTTAATAATCTCAGAAGAGTCACACAGTTGTCAGATTTGTATTCTCATACACTGGGTAGGAATGGTTCATACAACTTTTGAAATAATTTAATTTCACTTTCATAATTATGTATGGGAATTCTGTAATATCCTACATTCCTCTGTAGTGTCAAAGCAGTTTAGTTTAAAAGTTTACAATACACTTAGTGATTAATGAAGTTAGTGTCATTTACCTCAGAACTAATTCTGCTTTGAAAAGATGGTTTGCCTCACACTAATTATTTCCTGTATTGTCCTTATTTGCATCACAGGCATTTCACTGCTCTTCATCTTAACCTATTAAATCCTTCTTGCTCATGCATGAATCTGGACAGCTGGATGCCACTAATGGGGCAGCTAGTGCTACCCAGTGGTCTATAATCAACATTCTGTTGCCACACATTAGCATCACACCACATGCCTAAAAGGACTAAAAATTTGATTTGTGAAGCAACAGCTGATTAGGGATGATTAACAAAAAGACTAGGGGGTGGTGGGTATTGTGTAACACTGCTTCCATCCTTTCAGAATCCAGCAAAGAATGGCATATCTGATATGTCAGTGTGAACAAAAATAGATGAACCATTATCTAAATGTTTTTATCACTAATCACTTCTCAAAGGCTGTTTAAAACCAAACACATTTAATAGCATTTAAATGAAAACAGAGTTGGAAATCATCATAAAACCATGACAAAGAAGATATGTCTGTATATTTTAAACAAAATGTATCATTTTTTTTTCCTGCAGTGTCAAGGCAATACAAGATGCCATGATATATATATATAAAAATATTGTATTACTAAATGTACCTTAAATGCCTTGCTAAATACAAGAGACTCCCACACATTGAGATTGATCTGTAGTCTGTAAAGAGACACAGTTCATTTTGGATGCAGAATGAGATACAGTGGAAAAACTGAAGTTGCAACAGGCGATCTTGAATGACCGCTGAAAAAAATATTCAGTGGTTTCAGTGTAACCTGATTATACCTTCAGAATAGCTCTATTTCTTCAAATTTCTCCATATGCATAATCTGCACTGGTATGCAAGACTGTTTCCAGTTTGCAGTTTTGGATGGCAATGCTTTTCTTCATTAAAACAACAACAGTAAAAAACAAAAACCGAAACAAAACAAACAACCCCCCCCCCCCAAAAAAAAAAAAAATCAATCAAAAGCCTGTGTGAATCCAACAGTTCTGCTTGCATATATTTCCTCATCCTGGGGACCTCAGTATATGTCTCTGTTGATCTTCTGCTCTTCTCGTGCTGCAGATTGGCAAAGAGAAGAAACAATTATTTCTGCTCTTACTGCTCTTG
The DNA here is from genome assembly GCA_024606505.1 of Aquila spilogaster. Lineage (NCBI taxonomy): Eukaryota > Metazoa > Chordata > Aves > Accipitriformes > Accipitridae > Aquila > Aquila spilogaster. Next base: position 38,514,935 of record JANHGO010000073.1, on the reverse strand, counting down.
CTGAGGTGTGATTTTGAATGGAAAACACTGATCATCTTTGCTGCCTGTATTCAGCTGTTATCAGTGCTAGAACAATCATTTGCTTGGGAAATGCCCTTTGCTGTGGGATTTTGACAGTGTTCCCCTTATTTGAGATTCTTGGCCACCCAGGCTAACATTGGATGTAAGCAGCAGTTTGGAAAGTGGACAATATGACATTTCCTTGTTTCATTAATGCTGTGAGTCCAGATATGGTCTCTGTTTGCCAGGAATTACTTTTGGATTTTATTTTTTGAACAACAGTAAAGAGGATGTGATATAGCTGTGTCTGGAAATGACCCATCTGGAAAGGGTTAAAAAAAACAAACAAGAAAAAATTATTTTGTCATAAATATAAAAATTTTATTTAAAAAAAGGTATACGTTACCCTCTTCCTTCTGTCATACTTCCACTGGCAACTACTAAAAAGGCAAAAATGTTTGCTTTAAAAATTGGGAAGAAAGTGAAATATTAGTTGCTGCAATCTCAGTAATAAACCACAAAGTGATATGAATTACAGAGCTGTTGGTACACTTCTGAGGTGACCATAGGCAGAGAAACCTAATGCAATCAAAGTGTACATAAATAGCCTAGTAACACAGAAACTGCTTCAGTTCATCGTTGTAGTGGACATTATTAAGATAATTATTTTATCCTTCATGACTTATTATTCTACTGTGCTGTTATATGAATCAATCCAATCTAACTAATATGTTTTGAGGGACAGTTTTCACCTCTTCTTACAAAAAGGTTTATTGCAGGAGGCAGTGTTATTAAAGACTTGTCACTTTAGAGATCTGGTGACAATGAATGCTTGACTGTTTGTTTACTGGCAGGTCACGTTTCAGTTAAAAACAAAAGCAGTACAGGAAATGGCATGTAAAAAAATTGGTTGTCTAGCTTGGTGCCTTGGCTAGTTCTATTGCTTGTCATTTTGCTTCAAATAATATCAAGTTGGGCTTAAAACAATGTCTTCAGGGCATTTTGTTCAACCTTCAAAAGTTCAAGAGGTGCTACTAACATATATAAAATGCAGATCAAGATCCAAGTGGAAATTCATTCTTGACCTGAGTCTTTTGTTTATGTCTTATCGCTTTGCTAATCATTTGTTTGATTAATTGAAAAGCTGAATGTAAAGTTATAAGCTGAGATCATAGTTCTGTGTTTCAGCAACAGTGTGTTCTTTTCTTATCCCTGTTCCTTGTGCAGCTTTGAAGTAGTTGTGGATCACCAGCCTGGGACCATGTGCTACTGAGATAGCTGCAGTGATGTACAAAGGCAGGGTTTTTCAGTGGTGTATAGAAGGGTTTTCTGGGAACATTACTTTGCTAGATTCACTCTGAAAGGCAGTATAGATGAGTCTGTGTCTTGCTATATTAGAAACGCATCTTTTGTTTCTTATGGAAAGGAATGCATGCAACCTCTCACTTGAAGTATTTGTAAAATACGGTTGTTGATGTTTGACTCTTTTGTATGAGACATTGCCTGCTTTGCAGGTGTTGTGGTTTAACCCCAGCCAGCAACTAAGCACCACGCAGCCGCTCACTCACTTCCCCCCCACCCAGTGGGAAGGGGGAGAAAATCGGGAAAAAGAAGCAAAACCCACGGGTTGAGATAAGAATGGTTTAATAGAACAGAAAAGAAGAAA
>JANHGO010000073.1:38448602-38513169 GCA_024606505.1 Aquila spilogaster | reverse complement strand
GCCTATCTTGTGTTGCAGCTGTTGTTTTTAGGTAGAGATTTCAAGTCCAGCTGCTCCCTCCTGGCCCTGTGGGAAGTGGCAGGTTGAATCAAGTATTTGCCATGCACATTCTCCATTGGCAGGATTCTCGAGAGCCTTATAATGGCACAAATGATGTTACTTGCTAGTGAGAAAGAAAGTTACAATTGGGTTTGGCAATTAATATGCAATTAGGAAGGCATTCTTTTCTTTCCAAGTATTTTTTCTTTTTTTTCTCCAGTTATTTTTAGATTTGAATCAGCTGAATAGTTGAAGAGTTCCTTTTGGAAGGAGGGGAGGGGGTAATGTTTTTCCTGCATTAGCTTTGGTTTGTTTGTTCCTCCTGCAGGGACACCGAAAAGCACAGACAGCTGTTCCTTAAGGCAGAATTGGACACGAAATGCTATCAAGTCACTTATTTTCTATGAACTGTAATGCAGCAATTCTGTGTTTTAATGATACATTGTTATGTCTTACTGCTTGAACCTACATTTGTTTAGAAAAGTAATGGCTCTGGAACTTGATTACAGTGTATCTCTAAAAGCAGTCTATGAGTGCCAGTTAAGGTGTGGTGGTGAGTTACCATTGTTGCTGCCCACCGTGGTGAGTCTGCCCAGCCGTCTGCAAGGAGGGGAGGGCATCAGGCTGTGGCTGTGTTGAAATATCAGCATTATCAGAAATGACAACATCTGTGAGCAAAAGAACAGAGCAGTCGTGACCCCCTCAGCCTTTGGCACTGCTGCTGAGGCTGCCACTGGGGCTGTGGGTTTGTGCCAGCTCCTGAGCACGTTCTGTGCTGGTGCTACTGGCAGCTTGTGGGCTGCATGGGGATGGTCGCTGACTTTCACATAGGTTATCTGTGTCACCTGGGCTGCGTTTGAGCTGTTGATGTACGAGCAAAACAAGCTCTGTTTCTTAAACTAGTGTCCAGAGTTGCTGCATCCCAGCTTCAAATTAGATTCATCAGCACCCATGTGAGTAATTCTAGATGTAGTTATTTAGAGCTGTTGCCTTTTTGTTCCAGATTGCTTTCTCCCAACTGCTTTAGAAAGGTAACATTAGAAAGAAATGTTTTGTGGTTAATGAAAATATCTCTGAATGTAGAGCCACATCTAGTGTATAACTTATAAAGTTTCGTCAAATGAAGATGTATATGACAGGTACACAGTTTTGCTGACCAGGTGACCTCTGTGGACTCTCGCTAAAAGAGGTCAAATTGGATCTGTGAACTTATGACCGCAACTGAACTAATTAACGTGGCAGGAAAAGGTTAGGACGTGATATAACTGTTTGTAGAACTGGGTCATGATTTCTTATTCAGTTATGTCTTCTAGCATGTTGCCACACCATGGTGCTTCCTATGAATAATGAAGATATTTTGGAGAAATCATATGAGCAGCTGGTTGACTGTAGTTAATTGACGTATTATTGTATTCCAGCACATTCTGTCAGGGACTGCTGTGAACGGCTCAGAGGCTTCTAGGGAGAAATAAAGCAGAGATAACCAAAGAGAAGTTATTTTAATGTGAAGAGTTCTACAACGTTTTGTACCCTGATTATGGAAGGGAGTTGTCTAAAATACGTTGAGAATTTGGGGTTAAGAAATACTGGTCTTAATGAATTTGGTCTGTGCGGATGGCACATAAGCTCCTGTAGAAGTCAAGCGATGCACTGAGCCCCGGAGTGTTTTAAAATCTGAGGGAGTGAATGACACAAATCCATTTACTTACGGATTTAATCCAGGCTGCTTTGTCAAAAATTGGAGTAATGAATTGACAAGGAGTTTAAGAAATGAACCATGTATGTAATGGAGGCATGCTAATTACTGTCTTCTTTTTCCCCCCAAGGTTAACAGAGTTTAAAATGAGTGAATCTTTGTTTTTAGATGAGGACTAAAGAAGAGAGCCTGCAGGAAGAGGGGTGGGGGGTTACTTCTTGAGAGAGCAGTTTTGTGAAATGAGATTAGTAATGGGATAGCAAGCCTTTCACCTCCAGGTCACCAATGCAAATCCAGACCATTCTCTTCACGTCTGAGAGCTTTTCAGCTTTTGCAGTAGCCTGGCCTATGTATGAGGAGATGGGGAGCGTGATTTGGGTCCCTCTCGCAGCCGATGTGACTCTCGTTGGGCTGATCAATATGACATACTTAAAGAGTCCGATCCTGCAGTTGCATTACCCAGCTGGAGATTTTGCTTTTCTTCCCAGAGTAGCTGGGATTAGGCACAAAATAGAAAATGACAGCCTCCAGTGCTGATAGTTTCAAATGTTCATAGGCGTACAAAGGAATTTCTTCTTAGATGTGCTCATGGAAGGAAATGGAAAGGAAGAACTTCAAAGAAACTGAACTATTTGATCATGGAACATTTTATTGTGCAGTTAATTACGTAAAATAGGCTGAGCTGAGATAGAGCTCTCAGTGATTTTTTGCTGTGTGCATAATTAGATCTACTGAGCTGTTTCCTCAGCTAGTGTCAGCCTGCTTAGCTTTCTTTAAGTCAATTTGCATCAGCTGAGTAGCGGGAACCTGGTCTTTAAGGAACCATTGGCTGTTTATTATCCCACAGGAACATACAACAGCCTCTGTCCCCTAAGGAAATTCAGTCCAGGATGTATAGAGTAAGAAACATAGTACTGCCTTCATTTTTTTTAAAGTGCAGATGGAATAATCTCAACCTCCAGCACTTCTGCTTGAAGCTTATTGGAATCTATAGCGAGAGGATGTCAACGTAAAGAGCTACCACAATGTTTTGGGGATGTACGTGCATTTTGGTACTTGGAGAAGAGAATTGTGGTGGGGGATTTAAAGACAGTAATTGCTTTGAATCATGCCGGAGACATTCATGGATATTTTCAGTAGTCCGTAGGCTTTGAAATGCCCAGTTTCTTGCTCACTGCTTAATATGTTTGATACTGACAGAAACAGAATTGATGGAAAGATTAAAAATACTTTAGGGAATGCCAATGTCTGAATTATTAGGAGCAAAAGTCCTGTTTTGTTGCCTTGAAACCAACACGAGTGTCCTGTCTTAGACCTGAATTTAAGAAACACAGACTGCTCTCAGCTGAGGGGCCTGACTTTGCCATCAGTATACACGCAGCAGTATTTGTGTAGTATTTGCGCCCAGTGAGCTGCGTGGGGAGGTTAATGGAGCCACAGATAATGACTGTGTTAATTTTCTTCGTTCACATTTAAGAAAAAAAATATCATTTCTTAAGACCTAAATAGTCATTTCGTTGTTTATTCTTAAATACTGATGCTTTTTGATGATCTCAGAGTAGTTCTGTATGCACGGGCTGGAAACAGGTTGTACAACTTCTGGGATAATTTAATTTCACTTCCATAATGATGGCTATGGTTTCTGCAATATCCTGAATTCCTCTGTGGTATGAAAGCAGTTGAGTTTAAAAGTTTGTGATACACCTAGTGATTAATGAAGTAACAGCCATTTACCTCAGATCTAATTCTGCTTAGAAAAGATGGTTCACATCGCACTAATTATTTCTGTATTGTCATTATTTGCATCGCAGGCATTTCAGTGCTCTTCATCTTGACTTATTAAATCCTTCTTGCTCATGCATGAATCTGGACAGCTGGATGCCACTAATGGGGCAGCTAGTGCTACCCAGTGGTCTATAATCAACATTCTGTTGCCACACATTAGCATCACACTGCATGCCTAAAAGGACTAAGAATTTGATTTGCGAAGCAGCAGCTGATTAGTAATGATTAAGAAAAGGACTACGGGGTGATGGGTATTGCACAACACTGCTTCCATCCTTTCAGGACCCAGCAAAGAACGACGTATCTGGTATGTCAGTGTGAACAAAAATAAACGGGCAATTAGCTAAACGCTTTTATCGTTTCTCTAAGGTTGTTTAAAGCCAAATACGTTTCACAGCGTTTAAATAAAAACAGAGGTGGAAATTATCATAAGTTTATGGCGAAGAAGGTGTATTTATTAAAAGAAAAAGAAACATTTTTTCTGCAGTGCCAAAGCAGTACAAGACGCAACAGCCATGCTAAATGTATACAAATAGTCAGATTACTAAATACACCTTGAATGCTTGGCCAAATCCAAGAGGCTCCCACATGCTGAGGTTAACTTGTCATCTGTAAAGGCAGTTCATTGTGGGTGCACAATGAGATGCATTGGAAGAACAGCGTCTAGCAGGAAATCTTCAGTGACCACTGAGAAGTATATGCAGTACTTCCTGAATAACCTGATTATACCTTTGTAATACCTCCGTTTCTTCAAACTGTTCCATCTGCAGCACCTGCAATGGTTTGCAGAACTGTTTCCAGTTTTGGATGATGATTATTTTCTTCTGAAATGTTTCTGCCCTTTGCTGAGGCAGGATTTGAAATGGGAAGTGTTGTTGCTGCCTGTATTGAGGTGGTCTTGGTGCTCAGAATCATTTGGTCAGGGAATGCTTTGCTGGGGGCTTTTTATAGCATTTCCTTTAGTTCAGATTGCTGTCCCAACAGCCTAAGGTTGGACTTAGGCAGAGGTTTAGGGAGAGAAGCCGTCAAAGTGAGCAACATGTCATTCCCTTGTTCCAGTAATGCTGTGACTCCAGATACTATCTCTGCTTACTGGGAATTAATTTTGTATTTTCTTTTTTGGCAATAGAGAAGAGGGTATAATATAGCTGCGCTTGGAAATGACACACCTGGAACGTGTTAAAAAAGCGAACAATAAAAGAATTTGTCATCAACAGCAAAATATTATACAAAATAGTGCATACGTTGCCCTCTTCCTTCTGTCATACTTGTACTGGCGACTACTAAAAAGGCAGAAATATTTGCTTCAGAAACTGGAAAGGAAGTGGAATATGAGTTGTTGCTCTCTTAGCAATAAACCACAAAGTGCTGTGAATTACGGACCTGTTGGTGCACTTGTGAGGTGACGGTAGGCAGAGAAGCATAATGCAGTCCAAGTGCACGTAAATAGCTTACTAATGCACAAACTGCTTCAGTTCATCACTGCAGTGGACATTATTAAGCTAATTATATTATCCTTCATGACTTGTTATTCTGTCGTGCTCTTATATAAATCAATCCGATCTAACTAATATGTTTTGAGGGAGAATTTTCATCTCTTCTTACAGAAGAGGATTATTGTGGAAGGCACTATTAAATACATGTCACTTCAGAGATCTGGTGACAATAAATGCTTGGCTGTTCATTTTCTGGCAGGTCACGTTTCAGTTAAAAACAAAAGCAGTGCAGGAAGTGGCATGTAAAAAAATACATTAAAAATGGGTTGTCTAACTTGATGCCGTGGCTGGTTCTATTTCACGTCATTTTGCTTCAAATCATACCAAGTTGGGCTTCAGACGATGCCTTTGGGGTGTTTTGTTTCACCTTCAGTAGTTCAGAATGTGCTGCTGTAGCGCATACAGAATGTCAGTCAGCATGGAAAGTGAAATTAATGCTTGACCCAGGTCTTCTGTTTACACCTTATCGCTTTGCTAATTATTTCTCTGACTGACTAAATACCTGAAGGTAAGGCTGTATAAGCTGAGCTGATTGCTTCTTTCTCGCTCCCCATCTCTCACCCTGCTTTGGGCATCGTGAACTGGGGCTCTGTAGTCCCAGGGCCTGTGCTTGTGGGACAGCTGTAGATGTTCTCCAGCAGGCAGCCTGTGTAAGGCTCAGGGCAACGCCTTAGAGCTGAGTTTCATGAGAGTCATGACTGCTGCAAGGCTGAGGGTATTGTGTTCTTAAGTTAGGAAAGCATTTCCAGGTTATGGTTGACTCCTTGTTCTGTATTTCTTATTCCCCTTTTCTGCCTCTTCCTTGCTTAGCTACCTTCTGTATGACCAACACCAGAGGCTGGTGAATAATGTGCTGGAAAATGACGTTAGGGTGAAGAAGGTGCTCTCGTTACCTCTCTTTCACTACATATACTGTATTAAAAAGCAGGGAAGTAGACTAAGTAGGCTCAGTAGACGCTTATGTATATTTTGTGCTTGTGTATAGAGAGCTAAGATTGATTTGTGGATGTCCCCCTCGATCCCAAATATTAATTAAAATTTCAGCAAGTGCTTAGAGGTGACATTGTTAAGTATACGTTGTACAATGCGGGTCTTTGAGGGGAACAAGGGCTATAATTACGGCTTTATACTACACCAAGAGGGAAATCAATTTGCTGTGTGTAGAGTGTTGTACCCATTTAGTATCTGACCTAAGTTCTCCACGAAGGATCCCTCGTCTCTCTGACTGTTTGTGTAATGGTGTTGTGTCAAACGGACACCGGGTCTTCTGTGCCTCAGTCCCTAACACAGTGTTCCCGTTTAATGAGAATATGGAGAAGTTTTCTCAAAAAGAAGGAAAAAAAGCCATTATATCATTTATTGCTGCATACTGATTAAATAAATGAATAACAAATCAAAACAAGAATGAAACAAAAATTGGGACCTAAAGCTGTTCAAAATGATCATGAGCAATCAGCCACCCATAACTTTCACCTTTCTTGCGAGCGTGCGGATCCTTTAACTACTTATTCAGATTATTAAAGGGAGATTTGCATGGTAGAAGAAATAGGAGGAAGTCGTGCTAACTTCAGAAGAGAACAAATTTAGTGGAGGTGACATTCCAGCTAAAGTCATGCTGGTAAATGTATACAAATGGTCGTGTGAGGTGTTTTGAATGACTTACACACACCAGAGTCAACATTGCCGCTCATCTTGGCCTTAACGAGACTGGAAACAGTTGCTGTACACACCTGTTGTGTTAAATTACGATTATTATTTTTGTGGTTGATTTATGACTTTGCTAAACATAATCTGATTTGTCTATGTGACTTCAGCGGTACCTTTTTGACTGAACTGCCACTGTTCTCAATAATGATACGAGGCCACAGTTCATCATTATAGTACAAGTCGTGCGTGAGAGTGGTGAGTCTGCTGAAGGTTTGTTAGTAAATTCTGCGGGCTGTTCCATCTCGGGGGCAATAAGAACACAGCAGTGCTATCTAATTGCCTGCAAGTACTGTTCTAGATGTGTGCGTGAATGACAGTGGCAAATAGGACAGGCTGTTTATAAACAATGTGATATTGAAAGGCAGTTGTTTCTTTAGTGTTTTTTTTCCCCTGTGAACAGAAGAAGCATTTTTAGAGATAAGTGATGTTCAGCTGTTATTCAGAATATAGTAAATGTCAGATAGCCTTATTGTAGCCTTGCTTTCAGTGAAAATTCGTGGGCAGGGAGTTCGTGGGCTTGTTCACAGTACGGCAGCGGTGATTAGCGGTGATTACATCAGGTAAAGAGTTTTGGGGAGGATGCTTAAAGGCCTGCAGTTCTGACGAACACACAGAGGTGCTCAAGACTTTCCTGTACTACACCTCTGGGTGATAGGTTTGAGCTTTTAGGTCTGGTTATTCCCAAAGCATCTACAAATTTTGCATTTAACATTGAAAATATAAAAATGGCAATTGCTCTGATTGCTTCAGGGTGCAATATGTGACAAGCGCTTCAATGCTAAGAGAAGCTAGCCTTAGAAAATTAGATCAAAAACCCATTGTCTGGACATCAGGCTTTTAATAGCAATTTGCATCTTGAGAATGAAAGTGGAGGAACACGAGGCGTGGTTTATTATTGCAATCCTAAGCGCAAATGAAGATGACAATAGGCAGCAAGTTTCAGGCCGGTCTGCCAAAGCGCTCCATGCGACAGCGCCTTACACTTGTCAGCAGTTCTGCTTCCAGAAGCATTTTGCTTTGGTGAACACATTCAGCGAATGAACTCTAATGGATTTGCGTACAGCAAAGCGGCAGTGACTGGCAGTGGTTGATAAAGATGCATCACCCTCTGGTTTCGTTTCTCCTCATCCACACGGAGGTGAACTGGGAAGATGTGGGCTTTAAATGACCTCCATATGAACTGTTGTTGTGCAGTGGCAGCACTGCAAGACCGGACTCTCATTTCTTGTTTTGTGTAGCAGTGAAAGGAGTTAATTATTTGTGATGCTTCAGAGGCTGATCTTCTTTAGAAATAATAATAATAATAAAAAAAAAGAATAAGACAACTACCTATTAAAGTCCTCAATGGCTTTTGCCAGTGTTTTTCTGTACCTCCCTCAGCTCCCTTTTCCCTTTGTAGAAGAAAGAAACAAAGCTGCAGCTCCCAGACATGCATCACCAGCATTAATTATATTGCTATCTTTGCCTTCTAGGACTAGGAGATTGTGAGGAATGTGGTAATCACTTCATTTTTTAAAACGGTTAAGCAGGAGTTCTGGGTCAGCAGATGAAGGGGAAATATATATTGAGAGAGTTTGTCCGATTTGAGAATTAATACTGTATTTCATAAAACACTTGTTAATTACGTATGGATAAATATATCTGAGGGATGTGTAGTGGTTTGGTCGTCATCCCAAGACGACTTATTTTCTTATTCTAAGCTGGCAAAAATCATTTCAGTCTTGAATTAAAAGTTTTTTTAGGGAACAAGCTGTGATTCATACAGTACGGAGTTATGGGTTAACTTAAATGGTCTGTATCATTCCTTTTTTTTTTATGTAGGACAAGGTATATTCAACACTGTGCAGCAGCAGCACTGGCATAATAAAAACTTGAACAAATGCATTAGTTGTAAGGGACCTAAATGCCATCTCCCTTCTGAAGAAACCCTAGATGAAGTCTTCCTGCACTGTCATTATTATGGAAGGATGCAACAACAAACTGATAATTACTTGTCCAGGCAGATTTGTAATTGAATTCACAATCTGATTCTTTTAGCAGTGACACTGAATATATTTTTACTAGATGCCAATTTAAAATCAGACCTAGAAAGCAAGCCTTACTGTGACAAACATGATGTTAGGTATGTCTTTTGGAGTAACATCAAAGATCTCTAGAGGTAAGTTGACAGGGAAGCTATTTAAATCTAGATGTACCCAAACTAATTGCTGTGATAGGAAAGTAAGTTTTCCAAACAGTGGAAGAATTTGAATTTAAACTTTAACTGTTGAATAAAATATATAAAAGGAAAAAAAAAGTTAAAATATGTGGAGGGTATATTAAATACAGATATAAATTTGAAAGATACATCTCAGAGTATATTGCTTCAATGGGCAGCCTATGCTTTTTAGTAATCTTATAAGATTTACTTTGAATTTTAGCTTTTCTTTCTAAGAAGGGACGTATTTAGGGCCTTTCTCCGGTTAATTTTTTTTGTCTTCCCTAATGAGTTTTCCTAATAAAAAGATCAGAGTTGAAAACCAAAATAGTTTCTATTCTGAGCTATTAAACAGCTGTGTGAGTTCAAAAAATGTGCACGTCTATGAGCCCAGCACACTTTTTAAATTGGGAAGATGTTGTCTAAGAGCATGGTTTTGAGACAGAGCTCCCTGAATCTGGACGTTAGCGCTATCAGAGTTGCCAGCTTTTCTTGTACTGTGATTATTACTGCTGTATTGTAGGAAGCCTTCCGTGTCTCCAGACAAGGCACGAAGACCTTTTGCACTACTAGACTAACGGTAACGAGGATGTTGTCTGCAAGTATTCTCTTCCTCTTGGTACTTGTATCTCTGTAGCATGACAAAAGGTCATAAGTGGACAATAGAGTGGAGTCATGAGCAAGTTTTACCTGTGAGTATGTCACGCTATTTTTATGATATCCTGAAGGATTATTAAAGCCTCCCTTGAGACCGACAGGAAACTGCTGAAGTTCTGGCTGAGTTTTCTGTTCCCTTTCTCTGCATCAGTTTAGGCAGACACAGTTTGTTACTCTATCTTAAAGATAAAGCTTACGTGTGGATTGTATGGGGCAGAGGATGTTGTTTAAAAATAGTTGAATTTTTTTGGTTACACTTTTTCTCTTTTTGAATCCCTGTGTTGGCCTGTTGTGAACTCCAGAAGAAATCTCAGGTTACAGAGAGGTCTCTCAGGTAGAGATTGAGGCCGCATGCAGTGTAAGTGCTACCTTCAGTGCGCTCGGTAAAAATCCCCAATGCTTTTTCTCTATTCATTCTCTTAGCAGTTTGAGAGGTACTTCTGTTGCAATCCTTCCATCGTCTTTTAGGATGTAAGGAAGAGAGAGTAACATCTGTAAAATCACAGTGATTTAGGAACTCAGTAAAACTTGCTGACAGTGGGTGCACTTGGATAAATGTTTTACCTGTGCCTATGTTTCTCAGATGTTTAAGTCTTATTACAGGTATACCTCGTACACCTACAAGCCAAAGTGTCATTAACTTTCAGTGAGAAGTCTCAAAAGCTTTCCATGGTAATTGGCATCCTAAATAACCAAGTAAGCTCTTGACAGTGCAACCAGAGCTCTTAGGCAGTGAAGTATTTCTGACAGTTTTACCTCAGTTGGACTCCGATACCTCGCATGAAAATATAGACACATCTAAACTGCCAGGACTGCGCCTCAGAGTAATTGGCACTGTATGTCCACTGTCACTTCCAGTCAAAGGTTCCTTCCACCACCAGCGTTCTATGATGCTACTACTGCAACGTAGGCTGGTTTTTGGGCACTATGCCTAGGAGAAAACCAGTGTACCTTAAAGCAAAATGATAGCGCTATTATTTTAGAAGGTCACTGAACATCTTCTTGGCATCTGGCATTTATATATTAAATGGGGAACCCTTCACAATGACATTTCAGGTAATGAAAGCTAAACTGGTTCGAGGCCTGGTACATACCCATACAGTCCTGAACCAATGCCAAAGCACATCAGTGCTTTTCTGTGGGATCAGTGACATTTAAGACCTGATATTATGAAACCGTCATAGTAGGAAATTCATGCCTTCTACTAAAGACAAGCTTGCTGCCATTACTTTGGGGTACTCTAAAGGCAGATTTTTCCATATCTTTCAACTTAGGCTTAGGTTTAGTAGGTGCTTTTCTTAGAATGCTTCCAACTTATAATGCATGTTTTGTGGTGAGAAGTATACATTGCCCCACTGGGCCTGTTTGGGCCACCGCAGTGGTTCCCATCTGTAGTTGCTAACTGTCAGGCATCTTGGAACAGTTGACTGCTGTAAGGGTGCATGAAGTTGATATTTTTTCACCTTCTTTTGGTGGCTCCCAGTAGCTGATAGGCTGCAGTAGCAGACGTGACAGAATCATGTTTCAGGGGAATCTCGGTATAAATAATTGATGTGTTATGTCAGGTTTCTTTCCAGATTACCAACAGCCCATTCCCAGTGCTGGAACCATCAACTTTTTCCGTACATGAAGCAAACGGTTCACACCTATTTCAAGAGTAAGGACTCTCTGCAGTAGTCTATTGCATCTTTGTGTGCGTAACAAGGAAATGAGACGGGAGATTTGACTTGGCAGCAACGTGTTGTTCATGAGACTTTACAGAGCAGAACATTTCACTGAACTCTCTAAAAATCTTCTTATTTTGAAGCCATGCCTCCCCAGCAGAATACGTGTGAAATATTTGGTAGCTAATAAGCCTTTCGATCAACTATGCTGTGTTCCCATTTTCTTGAATTTCAGAGGTATTGATCTATACATGTTTTTTTAACCCAGTCTCAGCAAGTTCACTGAAGCTGTTCATAGAAGTGGCGATTCCCACATGTATGTACTCTCACACTGAGGTATTTATTTAATTTATCCTTGGTTTCCAAGCAGGCAGAGTTTTGATCAATATATTTACTATGAGGGAGGCTTGAGCTTAAGGGAAAATCCTATCAAACGATGTTCTCTTGATTGAGGAAGCATTTATCATTTGGCTATGGAACTATCCAGGATGCTGGAAAATTATTACTTTTGGCAAAGATACAAGAAGCACATTGAAAGATGAAAGAGTTGCATGGTATGCTCACAGTCCAGTGATACCTGCGTGCCCGTAAATCAGTAGTACAAGGTAAATATTAAGCTGCAAATCAGCTACATGAGACCCCTGTTGATCATATAATGTAATCCTGATAAACTGTTTAGTTCCCTATTGTAAGAAAATCTCTCTTCTAGACAGTTATCCAAGCTCTTCTCCTGTCCGAGTTTTAAGAAGAGAAAAAATAAGATATTTTTTCCAAAGTTTGGTTTCTCAGAGCATTGATCTCTCGTGATCGTTCGGTACATGCACAACAGCTTGGGGGAATAAATCTCTTGCCTTTATGAATCCATGGAGCACTTGCTGCTTTTCTCAGCAGGATCAAGCCCTTCAGGCAGGCAAAAGCAGACAGCCATTTTTCTGTTTAACTCTTAGTTCTCTCACTTTATTTTGAATTTAAATCTTTGCAGTCCTGTAATTCAGATGATGCCATCTGCTGAATGTTTCACAGGGGAGAGAAGAGCGTATGCGTGCGCACACATGAGCATACACAGATAAACATTTGACAAAGGTGTTATATTTTCCTCATATTTAATGATAAACGTGGTTCGGCCCTCTTTTGGGAATTAGCAATTGAGGAAGTGATGAAAAACCATAATTTAGCAATCTGTGCTTCACTGGCTGCACTAAAAAGTGAAATAAGTAGTTTGCAAGTGATTGTGAATGTGCTTGTAACTTTGAGACGTGCAGGAAGTAGAGGAAGGTATCAAAACCATCAGATGTTTGGATTACTATGTCTTTGTTTATTATCTGTGCTCACAAACTGATAGATGCTGTAAATTTGGCACGTGAAGAAGGATTTGATGGATTTGCGATGTCACTGTCATAAAGATTCATGCTGAGTAACTGATTCTCTGGCACTTAACACCAGTTTGAAAATGTAAGCGCGTGAGGAAAAAGGCAAAGTTCTATTTCTGATGAATCATTTGTTAAAAAAAAAGTCCGATGTTTTTAACGTTATCAGTAGCAGTGAAATTATGAAACCTACCTCGGAAACTAAATAAATTCTATAGCATTTCTTAGAGTGCTGTAAGTGTAATAGCTGCACTAGCAATTTCTGCATCAGAACACGATCATCTCCAGTATTATGCTGTCAACAATCTGCCAGAGATTGTTCCTTTTTCTTTGTGAGAGCTCATGCCTAAGTTGTATGTTATTACTGAGCCTAAATACTTGATATTGACTTTGTATTCCTCATGAATTTCTAGGATTCGTTATGTCTTCTGTCTTGGAATATAGAATCCAATAACATCCATAGCAATTACATGTAAAATATGATGGTATAGGTTTTTGCATTAGACTTCAAGATTGCGTGCCCTCCATTTTTTAGTATTGTTTCTTTTAGGTGATCTTTCTTCTTCATTAAACGTCCCGCTGATATTGTATTTGCTTTGGATTAGGGCTAGTCGCATTCCTTTGTCCATTTGAGCTTGTTTCCCTGTTTTTGTTTTGACTGAACATTTTCAGGGTACATCCCACATTTTGTTATCAAGTTTCTTTTCCTTTGGCACTTCTAATCCAACTGAATTTAAGCTATGGCATTTTAAAAAGATCCTCAGCACTAAATTGGCTCCTGAAGTCTTGAGCCAACCTTGGATATGTTTTATTCTTCTGTGTAGGTGCTGCTTTTAAAATATGGTACAGAAGCTCTGACTAGATAACGTTGACTTCCTTCCTTCCAGGCATATTCCCAGCCAAATGTTTCTTACCACTAAGGAGACTCAGCTACAGATCATGTCACAGAGAAAGAGGAGCTACACATGTTCCTACTTGTGTCTTTCCACAGACTGCAACATGAGTCAGATTCTTGGATGGAGAGCCCAGAAAATCACAGCTTGAGCTAGGATGGAAGCTTCTCGGGTGTCCCCATTCTTTTTAGGATAAATGCAAAATGCATTCCACTAACGTTTCAGCTCAGCCAGGCCCCTGCGGTGTCCTCTAGTGAAGCTTCACCCGAAGGAACCAGCACCACAATGCCTGTAGCTGAAGGGAATCAGCACTGCAGCTGTTCTGTGTCCCTATACAGCATGCACCCTCCTCCTGGCCCTTATGGCTATTTCATTGCTGAATCCTAATTCAGTGGCAAGCAACATAAGCGCTGGTTCAAGATCTCCATGGTGTTATCTGAACATGTTTCTTTGAAGCTGGTCTCCGCTCCTCGGATGGGGTTGGCCATGACAAGTCTAGCTGTACAATACGTGGCCATGTGCAGACCTTGCATCGTTGCTTATGGTGCCTTTTTGTGGGATTTGATATGGTGTTTTCTCTCTCTCTTTCTTTGTCCAAATATCAGCCTTTCCTTAATTAATCTATCTAAAAGCGGAATCAGCGTTCGGTGTTTGATAAGAGGAAGTGGAGCTTACACTCACCATCTCCCGATGCGCCGTCCTCTCCTGATGGATGTCAGTGCAGCAGTTCCTAGACGCTCTGCCAGAAGCAGCATCTGGCTCTTCGCCACTCTCCTCAGGCACTATATTTGCGGCTTTGAACTTGCTTCTGTATATATCACACAGTTAACATGTCACTCTCTTCCATTAGCCTTCTCGACTGCTGTGCACTAGGTTGGCAGTTTCCAAAGGCAACCTTTAAATTTTCAGTAAACAGTAGTCTCTGTATGGCGAGTTTTTGAGAATCTAACTTTCAGGGGGGATCCTCTCTTTTTACATATCACATTGCAAAGCCCAGGAGTTCAGGTTACGCGGTCCCGTGTAAAATAAATAAAAAGATCTATTGAGAACTGCATTGAATGCTGTCAGAATTTCTGAATTGCTTTTACACGGTGTTACTTCCGGATAAAAACAGTATTTTTTTTCTCTACCATGCCCTATAAATCCTGAAGTGTTCTACTGCTATATAATATGTACAAAGGGTCTAGAGCTACTCCATTTCAAATCCCTAAGCAACCTTGAT
Source organism: Aquila spilogaster (assembly GCA_024606505.1). Taxonomy (NCBI): domain Eukaryota; kingdom Metazoa; phylum Chordata; class Aves; order Accipitriformes; family Accipitridae; genus Aquila; species Aquila spilogaster. Next base: position 38,498,446 of record JANHGO010000073.1, on the reverse strand, counting down.
AATACACATATCGGAGTCGGTTGCGACAGCAATGACTTGCTGTTATGAAATGCTTGCTTAGTTGTCATAGGCATAGCGATGGGAAACTGCTTACTGTTTTACTTAATTTTAACTCTAGGTTTATTGGCCTGGCATGTGCTAATTGGCGGGTATTTTGGGGAATCGCAAGATGAAAGTAATGTAGTGCATTGCTTTCTTTTCTCTGTATGAGGATGGGCTTGAAAATCGGTTCTGTTTTTTTTTTTATGGACTTTTCCTGTGGCTTATTCAGCAAGAGAAGTTAATTCCTGGTAGCTGTAGAATCATTTTGTTTATCTAAAATGAATTATGCATGAATTTACACCTAATGTAAGAGCAGCCCCAGTTGTGATGAGATCAATATCCATTCTGGATAAAGCTCACCTCCGTGCTAGCATCCAGTTGAAGGCCTATGCATCACTTAAGTCCTAATTTCAAGTCTTAAATGAGACTGAAGTGGTTCACGGATTTTATGCTGTCTGTCTGCGCAGCAATGAATTTTACCCAGTATGCACACAGAGAAGACATATGCCAAGTGACCTTGATGCCTCCAGAAAAACAGCTAGTAATTTTTTGCTCCTGACAATTCTGCTTTTTTGATAATGTGATTTTATTGTGGATTTTGCATAGTTTGCTCGCCTTAAAGCCTAAGGTGTTGGCATCATATAATCACACAAGAATCTGAGCTTGCATTGAAAAGGAAAAACTGTTTCTTTCCTGGTGGCTCCAGGGGAACTTCAAAGAGCTAAACTGAAAGGCTGGGTCAGATTTATTTTTGTTGGGCTGGCATCACAAGGTAATTAACTTTTAGGAAAGTACTAAATGCGTCATGTCAAATCTAAGGTTGTCTTCAAGTCTCTTATGGTGGAATCCAGCTTTCAACAATCAGAGATTGATATGTGCTTGGTTTGTGTTGGCAGTGTGAAGTTTATTTGTTGCTGATCGGTGCCACTAATGAAGCTGCTTTGATGTAAATAGAATATTAAATATTTATTTGTGTATGTACTGGAGCAATCACAGAGTTTTGACATAGGCAAACTAGATATGAGCTTGGATTAGCACCGGCAATAAACACTTTGTACAATGTAACCGAGCTCTTGCATTTTCCCTTACTCTAATTGTAAGGAATTTTGCTTGATGAACACTGAATAACAGCAAGGGCATCTGATTTGGAATGTTTGTTTATTCTCTTAAGCAGCTGCTCTCACTAATAGATTCTCCAACCTCAACGGGACCTGTGTATGAGATTTTGTACTTACATGAGTAAATAGGATTTTACTCTGGTTTGCTCAGTGCGTTGGGTTTTTTTTGTTTGTTTAATGTTTGTTATGAAATGATCAAATGCCTCCCTGAAGCTGCTCCCACTTCACTCCTGAGAACTGGACTTTTAGTTTATGCATTGATCGATTCAGCATGGAAAGAGTAGTCCTCACAAATAAATTTCTTACCCTTCAGGCATTATACTTTAAAGTTTTGCTTAGGGAACACTGGTATAGAGGAGAGAGCAAGTGCTGATACCATTAAGCTAAAAATAAATACTAAATCCCATCAGCCAACTAGTTTGGGGAATCGTGCTTATATGTGGAGTCTGCATAGGAAGCAGATACGCTAATACAGTTTCCTAATTCTTTGGGTACTTTAAAACCTTCAACTCTTAAGACTTACTCCTTTGAAATGCCTTTTTTTTTTTGTGCCCTATTATCTGTCAAACCAAAGTGAGTTCTAGTCAGAAAGCTAAACAAATCTCTTCCTCTTGCTGCCTATTATTTCACTTTCTACTCGTGGCCAAGTCTATTGCTCAGTTAACAAATAGGAGAGAGTACTGCTAATTTCTTTTCCCTGCTAAAGAAAACGATCGATTTTTTAAGTATCAAAAAAGCCATTAAAAAAATAAAATCCCCCCTATCTATATCTCAGTCCTCAGACTCCAGTTTACTGGGAATATTTGCCATTCATAATTTGTGAAGTGCTAATTAGTCTTCTAAGTCACATGGTGATGTTGGTGTTACAGGGTCGAATGAGCAGCCAACTCAGCACGTGAACGTACTACAGATAATTCTCTTCAGAATGTTTTCGCATGTAAGATTAAAATTTGCTGTTGGTGAGCAGCACTGTGAGTAAACTTTGTGATTTTTGTGAGTCATCAGCACAAAATAGAAATTAATTCTGGAATGAATGCTTGCAGAGAAGGTTTTCCACGATCGTTTGTTTCCTTCTTTGGCCATAAGGTTTTGGGCTGAATTGTTCCAAGTAACGTTTCCGACTGCAGAAAAACGAATGAAACTATATGAAGTGCTTTCTGCTTCCGTAGTTTTAGTTGCGCAAAACTTAAATTTACTGTGTGATCCTATTAACACTTCTCTGCTTTATCAATATAATTTAATCTAAAAATCGTTGCAGTCATGTCGCCTGCGGGATGGTATGAAGATGGTGTCATAGCCAGCTGAGTTTCCTCTTAGTTAGCTAAGAGGAAATTACTGAGCGGTGAAAGTCCAGTGAGGTGCTGATGAGAGGAGTTGACAGTTCAGGTTTGTGGCCTATGCCTACCTTATTCAATGGGAATTCTTTACACGAAGCGATTCTTCAAATTACATTGGGTGTACAAGTGTGATATTTACAGCTCTGCATGGTATATGGATGGAGAACAGGTATCAGCCCCTGGTTCAGATCTGGTTTGCTCGGGACCCACTGCCCTGATCTTCATTTCTCTGGAGCCATAAATGGAGCCTTCACTTCTGTCACTCTTTGAGACCTGCTGCTGAACTGTGTCTTTGTTCGGTGAAGCGTACTGACTGGGAAGAGAAAAATTATAAGGGGTCATATACATCTGTGTTTCTTTCAGGCATGGCATGAAAACAGCCATTCTGGGAACATCATAAAAGCTTTACCCATCTGTCCACTTCAGGCTGTTTGGGGAGTCTTCAGTCCTGGCATCTCAGTAAATAGTGCTGTAATGATATGATGCACACTAACAAGATAAATTTCTTGGATGCTAAAAAATGGATGGAAGCAGTAGATTTGTGCCTTTTTGCTTTTCATACAGAAACATTCAGATTTATGGTTCTCTGGAGTTAGACTATGAATTCTTGCTTGTTTTTCTTGAAGTCCTTGTTTATATTGGGGTGATTTACGTACAACGAAAACGAGCTTACTGTGTGAATTGTGTCAAGTAAAAAGCAGGTTTTGATATACAACCCTCATGCAGTCTCCCTATTAAACGTAGCATGTTATTTATCATTGTATGTTTCCTCCTCAGTGATCCTGAGTAGCAAAGTGTATAGCACAGAGTAATTGCTGTTTTTAACTTCTGAAGACCTTGTTTTAAGTTAATGCTTTTCAGAATTAATTTGCTGAATTGTACGTAGGCACGCAAGCACAGTCTAGCATTTCTAGAGTATACATTGTGCGCTGTGGAGAGTTGTTTCTGGGAGAGTACTTGGTGCAATGTGATTCTGGGCTTGTGCCATTCCTGTAGGTGCTCGGGTGGTGGTAAAAGCTGAAGTCCGCTGCCCGAGCTTTGTGTGGAGAACTGAAATGCAGCTGTCTGTTCAGCCTTTAATTTGGTATTCTGGAGTGGTGTGAAAGGCTATTTATTATTATAAAACATATCTGTATATGTGATATAAACATGTATGCTGAAGAAGAATTAGAATATTGAACCAAAGCTGATATCCCCCTTCTCTGCTAAGCTGTTTGTCTTTTAGGCAGCAAGGGAGGTTTAAATTTTCCCATTTCTCGATTTGCTATCATATTACCTTCTGAACGTATTTAGCATACAATTTATTTTTATATATGCTATTCACCATGCAGAACATCATAAACTACTTTACAGTCAGAGATAAACCAGAAAAAGAATTCTTTAGTTACAAACAGTGAGTTGCAGGCAGCCAAAGATGGAAAGAACAGTGCATTAAGATGCAGTAAAAAGATGAAGGATGAAATTTAAAAGTAGTAAAAATGCAAATCAGCATGCTGCCGTGATTCATTGTAGGCTCTTTTCAGTGTTGTGCGCTGTAGTGTGCTGCTTCCAGTGCTGATGTTTGCAAGTATCAACATACGCTGTATAGTATATGCTGGAGGAGGAGTGTGGACGTGAATGAGACTGACAACAAAGAACATTTTCTGGGAACTTGCATTAGATCTAGGGAAAGGAGAAACAACACAAGTAAAGGGAAAATATTTAATTGTTGCATTTGTGATGATCACAAGGATCTGTTCACGTTGAAGTAATCTACAGTTTGTTCCATTACCATTTTCCAGGTCAGATTTGGGTTTTGTGGTGATCTAAGGGCTTTGGCAAGCTGTTTGTTTGATGTATTTGTCCAGGTGCATTAGAAGAAAGTTATTTCTGATGCTATGACCTGAAAGATGCTTCATAGGATCACTAAAGTTGGAGAAGACCTCTAAGATCATCTAGTCCTACCATCAGCCCATCGCCACTAAAAGCACCGCACGCTTTTCTTTCTCATGCAGTCATGGCTTGCTGGAAAAGATGCCAAACTCTTGGTTCAATAAAGCATAACTGTTACTTCGGTAAAGAAGAGGCACGTGGGCTCTCTGTATGAGATACAGCGTACACGATCCACTTTGGATTGCCACTGTCCTGCCAGCTAAAGAATTCTTCCAGACGGCGGACCCCAAACAACAAGGTGTTATTACTGTTTGGTTGCTTGGTGGTTCTGTTTTGTTGGTTTTTTTTTTCACTCCTGTGGATAGGCAAATGTTCAAGAGAAGTGATTCACATAAAAAGAGTCGTTAAGTTTAATCCCTGGAATAAAAATGAACCTCTTGGAAATGGAAGAACAGACGGTCAGCCTTGCTTTCAAGGTGTGTTATCATCCTACGCTTTGAATTCCTTCACGTCTGGGATCTAGCTGGAGCTCAAAGCAAAACGGACAAACTCCTTATGAAGAGCTGTTCTTGGGAGATTATCCGGCCTGTTCCATTCGCTTCCGGAAGTGTCGTGAGTTACACCTTCTAGGCCTTTTCTCTGGAGAAGATGGGAATGTCTTGGTGCCTAGATATTACATCAGGCAGGATACCACTGTACTATACTAAAACACAAGCACAAGCTTTTCCTGGAACAGGGTCATTCCTGCGGATGCTACCTTTTTCAAAAACTAATGCTCTCATAAATGCGTCTTAGTACACTTGATAATGTTCAGGGCTTTAATTACCGAGTGCTTGGCTGCGGATGGTAGCGTATGCCACAGTTTCAGTCCAAACAACAACACAAAGTACATGGGTTTGCTGATGGAACTTTCTTTTTCTTCAAGATACACATTTTTAAATGGTGAATTGAAGATTGCTAGCAAAATTAAAATGCTGGCTTTTTAACATTAACTTTCCGCAGCGTGATATCATCAGCTGCATGCTGCTGTAAGTAGAGCAGACTTTTATCACGTTTCATTAGCATGCTCTACATGAGGTTGCATAGAAGTGACATATCTGCCACAGGTAGACTAAAGCTAAATGCTGTCATCACCACGATTGCTTTCTTTCCTGAAATCAGCACTTTTTGCACCTCATCCTCAGCGGCAGGGTTTTGCCTTTGGGTAAAAGTCAAACCAAATCATTCTGCACTGAAATTAAGATCTCAAAAGTGCACAGAATGCTCCAATGGAGTCTTCAGAAACTCTTTGGCCTCTGTTTGCAGTAAATTATTTAGCAGTGGTTATCATTAAACTGGCACATATGGTGGCTTTGTGTTGCTTTTCCTTTATAACAGTATCAACCTAGAGAAATACAGGGGGATTAAAAGTAACAGCAAAACAAACTGTGATGTAGTGAAAGATACGGCAGAATCTCTTCTTGATGTCTTTGTTAAACAAGAACCTATTTAGTGCCCTGAGCACGTATTACGTATTATTTTAGTATTATCATTGTCCCATTCTCCACATAGGCAGAAATCCCCATTCTAAATAGGTAGCAGTCTCATTTGAAGTACAAGTGTGATGAATGAAAGGAACAGAAGGGGATAATAGCGATGGCACAAACTAAAATTGCATTCTTACAGTGGCTATTTGTTGCATCACTGTTTGCAAAAAGCTATATATATATTTTTTTAATCCACTATCCCCAGCTACTATTTAGCTGTAATTGCTTGGCTACTTTCTTCCAGGCGTCAAAGCGGAGGTGAATGCTGAGGACAGATTCAAAGGGTGAGAGAGAGTGCATCTTGATTCAGCTCAGAGACATTTCTCACTTCTGGCCAGCACAGCTTTGGAAAGAGATCTGTCCTGGCCCGTGGCGTCACAGTTTGCTGCGTGCTGGGACAGTCGTTTGGAGCACAGATGCAGTTAGGTTTCTGTGTGTCTTTGGCACATGAAGCTGCGATAACGAGCTGGGGAAAGTGCTTTCGGTTTCCTACACAACTGACGTGACAGTCTCAGGGGAGGGCTACTTGTTGACCAAGGGCAGGATAATAAATGCTTTTATAGGAATTTGTTTAATTTGACTCTCTCTTTTCTTCTGGATGAGACAAAGCCTAATGCAGCAATGTTATTTAGTAGGAACAACTTCCTATATTTCTGCCTTTGTTGCTTCGTTCTTCTTCTTCCTGCCCCTTTCCTTGTTGCTGTCACCAGGCTTTGCACTCCTACTCAGAGCAGTAGCTCAGAGCCCTCCTACATCTTAAACAGCTTTTTCTTGCCACGATGGGTTGGTGTTTCCTGCTTCTCATTTCAACCCCTTTCCCAGCAATGGCTGATCACACCTTTTGCTATAAAAGCGGCTCTCATCCCGGCTTAGTTCACACATCCAGAAGCTATCTCTAACTGTCAATTTTAGCCGCCCAAGTTGGCAGCTCTCCTCGCGGTATAGATTAGTTTCACATTCTCAGCTTAGTGCAGATGAGTTTCATATTTCTGACCCAGCGAGGTGCTGCCTGTCCTCAGCCTCTGTCACTCTCTGTGCAGAAAACCTGGGGACCACAGGAAAGCAAAGCAGGGCGGCATTGGCAGTGCTGCTTTTCTCCTGGAGCAGTGCAGTCTGACAGCTGCCCTGCGCTATTTCCTCTCAGAAAGGTGCAGGCTGTGATTTAGTTGTCTCTTGTCCTGACCCTTCCTTCAAAAAGCCTGGCAGAAGGCTCCTCATTTTGGCTTGCGCTTGTCTCAGGAATGTGGAGGCGAGCACGCTTCTGCTTTTTTTCATCCCGGAGATGGATTTTTTTTCCTTCCAGGTTATCCTACGGCTGCTCTTCAGTCGGTCTGTTTCTCCGAGGAAGTCTTAAAAGCCTTCTGCCATCTCTGTTTGCACCAAGTAATTTCTTCTCTGCGAGAAACCCCGCTGATTTCTCTACCGCTTTCAAAGTAAGATATTCTCAGTGTGCACATGGATAGCATCATCTCGCTCATTAATATTGACTACTTCATGGAAATCTGCTTCTCTGAAAAATTAAAGCTAACACAGATACAGTTTAAATGAAGACATTCACTGAGAAGGTAGGGCAGAGACAGAGGGCCTCGCAGGAATTAGTATATGGAAATGAATATTATCGTAATGAAGGTGGAAGCCAAGCTCTGAAGTCCTTACATAAATGCCCTGCAGTCATGGCAGTCAACATAATTTCCTCTCCAGAATTCAGAAAGCCCTGATAATATGAAACGGTTTCTCTATTAGTAGGGTTGGTAATGAATCTTTTAAATCAGGGCCGTCCAATCAAAAGAGGAAGACAAAGCGATCTATCCCTCTGCAAACTCGTTCATCTCGTCTGAACGTTATGTAGTTTTTTACAGCAAGAAAGGAAGTTAAGAATAATTAAAGGCACAGAGGTTACTGGAGGACTCAGATAAAATGCGACCATGGCATTGCCAAAGACATTTTCAGGTACCACATCAATACCTTTCTCTGAGAGTGGACTCAACTTCTTTTCTGAAGGGAGGCATTAGACCTAACCTGTGTTTTAATGACGCACGTGATGCGGGATTATGCAGAAAACTTGAGCTAGAGACAGAAGACAGAGAGCTGCAGAAAATCCTACAGTGAGCAGCCAGGGCTGTGAGATGAGCAGCGGGCTGCAGGAAGGTCATGGCTCTCAAACTGTGGCCTCGGTTCTGATTTTGTTATTTCCACTGAGAGCTTCGCTGTGCGAGTTAGATGAAACCAGTGGAGTTTGTTGAGAAAGGCTGCAAGGTGTTATCAATAATAATAATGGGTAATGTTGAAGACTGGATAACAAAGTGATTAAATTTGCAGGGCAGTTATAAGGTAATATGAATTATGGTTAATCATTTCTGCTGTGTCATGTCTGATTGTCAGCTGGAAATGAGAGAGGAAAAGGCTCAGGATTATTAAGTCATATAATAACTGAGAGCAAGCAGTCTGAAGCCATGACTAAGGCAAATGCAGTATTGGGAGGAATGGTGTGAAATATTCTCCTGAAAAGAGCAGCGCAATCGTGGTGTGAAAGGCTCTAGCTGGAATGGGAAAAACAATAGAGAGCTTTTTGTTAAGAGGAGGCTAAAAGAATTTGGTTTGTTAAACCTGGCAAAAGTGAGCTGGGAGAGGATAGTGCTGCTCTCTGTAAGTACATCAGGCAGGTAAACAGCACGAGCAGCTACTGAAGCTGGAGGGCAATGCTGGCACAGGAGCAAATGGAGATAAACTGGCCACAAATGAGTTGAAGCTGGCAAGTGTGTGTTTCACTGCCGGAGAAACAGAGAGCAACCTGTCCAGCAGGGGACAAAATAGCTTCATTGGTTTTAAGGCAGATGTTAATTACTTTGTGGAAGGAGGTTCCTGACTTGTTTGGTAAGGGGAGGCTGAACGCAGAGAGGTAACGTTGTAGAGGCCGGGTTGTTCTTCGGCTGAATTTTCAAACACGAACACCTAATGCTACTGTTTTAATTCTGTGCTTAAGCAGCTGAATAAAGACTGTGGAGGTTTGATGGGTTTTGGTTTCCCCAGGAAATACTGGCATCTGCTTGTGTTTAGTGAGATTTCTGAAGAGCTCAGGGTTTTGCATAGATACCTAGGCTCGTAAACACACCAAGGAAATTAACACCGAGAAGAGCTGTTGCTGCGGCAGAATATTTAAGCATCAGAAACCTAGAGAAGCCAGATCTGTGTTTCAGAATCTGACTTCACTGTTTTAGCAACGGGAATAAAAGCATTCCTTATACTTGTGTTTTTTTTTGAAGTGCATCACTAGGATCTAAACAGCTACTTGAGTGCATTATTGGATGCCTATGTTGTTCTGTCTCTACAGGATGCTGATATGGGCTTGTATCTTTCAAAGAGACCAGCTGCAAGAATGCATTGACATTTCCAAATGGCCGTATTCCCCACACTTGGTTTTCGTGGCCATTAATGCCTGTTAAGGGCGAAGCTTCACAAGCATTCTGAAATGTATTTCAAACACCTTTACAAAACACAGCAGTAAGGTCTGACATTATTAATTCTTCTGACAGCAACGTAATATCTAACCAATAAATCAAAATACTTTTGTCATTCTCCCACCCGTTGCCATTAAAAAAACAAACACTCACAGAAATAGAATTTTTCTTCCCAGAGTGCAGGAGATAAGGAAACGGATATAAGCATAAGCTAATATGATCATGCTTCAGGGTTTATAAACTAGCAATGTACTGGGCTGAACAGAACCTCAGTCAACTGTGTAGATGGTGGTTTGCTAGGGAAGGAGGTGCAGTGCCGTGGTCGTGCAAGGAGAAGTCAGTGCAATCTTCCTTTCGTATGGTCTGCATTGCTTGGATTAGGTCCCCCTAAACTTCCTTGTGTGCAAATTTATCCAGATGTTTTGCATGTTCCCAGTGAAGTACCAACAACCAGCGACACTGAAAAGAGTATTGGCTGTACCAGTATAGTCCTTGAAAGATAATTACACTGTCAGTTGCTATCACTTTAAACCATAGCAGTAAAGATAGTGTATTACAATACAGCCCCAAACCAGTAACAGTTTCACATAATGCATTGAGAAATGTTAGCAAGTCCTAGCTGCTATTCTTCTAGGTTGTTACACACAATGTAACTTTGATAGGCATTTGACAGAAAGTGCCTGCGGGTCATCTTTTGTAACAGGCTGTGGAATATGCAGAAAAATTAAAACTGATGAAAAGGACGTATCTTATCCCATGAGGGAATAGGAAGGAGTCTTTCTTTTTTCCCTACCACCATTTCATCGTCTGCATATTGAGCTGTATTTTTATTCTGGACTTCCTTCTGCTCTTGCAATGGCGGTGGTGTGGAGTTCACTCTAGAACACTTCATGCCTGGTGAGGATGTGCTGTGTGCACTGCTGGTAAAAGGCTGGGAGGTGGGGCCGTAGTCCTGGGTTAGCATAGCTACGGATCATGGGAACAGAGAGAAGATTGCTTTGTAGCCTGTAATGAAATGGTTATTTACAAGTTGAATCATTGATAAAAAGAATGGTCAAAATGCGGTGTTTTCCAGTTGTCAGCAGCCCCACTTAACCCGTGGGTTAGCCTGTAGCCTACTTGATGTAGGTTTCAGAGCAGGAGGCCGAGCAAATGCAAATTTCCTTTCAGAATTCCAAGAGAGGTTGTATGTAGGTGAAAACAAACAATGATAGAAGATGTGTCTGAGGACAACTTGTAAATTTGCTGAATGCTATAGTAACTGCGTGTGTGACTCTGTAATTAGCTCTTCCGGAAGGAAAATGGAGAGGTTCTCATTAAAGCACTTCTATTATGTAGGCTAATTGCTCTGGGTGGTCTTCTAAAGGGATTTTATTTACTCATTTTGTGTTTTTTTTTTTGGTGGAACATGGTATTATAAGTGAACCATCTTGCATGATAATGCTGAAAAGTGCTTTCCTGCGAATCTGAAGAGAACCGGCTCAAGTGTTTAAGGAATGGCATGGAGACTTCAATAAAGAATAAATGCTGTTGCGCAGATAAGGCATAATGTCAAGGACATACGTACACTTCAGCAGTATTAATAAGGGTGAACTTTGCTCATATACAGGATTTTTTCATAAAAGAAAATTCCATTTTGTTTAAAAATTAGTAACTGAAAAAAGGCTGGATTTCTTCAATCTGGTGATAGAAGGTGGCACTGCTCACCTTACAGACTCAGTAGTATCTCAGTAGTGATAGCAGTGGCTCGCCATCTAGATCTGTAGATTAGATTTGTGCATTGCATCAATATGTAACAGCAAATTACCATATAATGCCTTAGCATGTATAATTTAGGGAGGTCTGGTTTCAAGATCTGCAGTTGACGTAGCCCATTATGTCCCATTTTATGACCTGCTTTTCCTTGCTTAAAAGTTTGCCAAGCGTTCACTAGCTGCAGTTTTTTCTCCAGGAGGCACAGATGGCATGTGCTTTGGACAAATCACAGCTAAGTAGAAAAAAGATGCTGTTGTTTCAAGGAGCCTCGTAAGGATGTTGTGTCACACCATATGTAGTAGAATTGAGATGATGAAAAAAATGATGGATGTGTGTAAGAGAGAAAGGATCACGCTGTGGCCAAGAAAGCTGCCTTGAGAACTAGTGCCCGTCTGCGCCTATGCATGAGTCATCCTGTATGGTTTTAGCATAAGTTTCTCACATATCCAAGGAGAGATCTCAAGGTTCGGCTTTGGATGGCTGGAAGGCTAGACTCAGCATTAGTGAGAAAGCTAAATAGGATGCTAAAATACAGTGGAGCATATCTTTTATTTTTTTTTTTTAACTCTTCCTTCTTAATGTCCTCAGCTCTCCGTCTGTAAACTGTATTTCAGTATTACTTGTTTTCCCTCCTGGCGTAAATCCACAAGTGCCCATAAATCTCGGAGAAACACTGTACTCACGTGCTAGGGAAAAGATAGCATTTTTAATAATAATCTTTTAGCGAGGTGGGGATGGGGGGAAAGAAGTGCTTACCTCTTTAGCTCCCCTCTGTGTTCGGAGGTACAGCGTATTCAGCCTGAGCTTATTTTGTGACTGTAAGTATGCTGTGTGCTGGTTAAAGAGCAACATGCAAAATGTTGTGTATGGTCGTATACTTAAACAATTTATCTTTTTTGCTCTATATACTTGAGTGCTTTAGCAGACTGTGTGCACGTATAAGGCAGTAAGTGGAGCAAATGGCACATTTCACATTTTCCATGCCTGTTGCAGAGAACAGAATGTCAAGAGCAAGTTACCCAGTGTTTGTGTAGGTGCATTCTTGCAGGTAAGGGGTGAATTATCACTCTTGACTCTTTAGTATCAGCCTCCAGATAAATGTTATGGTTTTACCAAATAACAAGGCATACACAAAAACCCTGTGCCTGCATTAAAGCTGCCGGGATATCAGAACGATTTGCTGGGAGAATGAGACGTTCATTCGTTCGTTCGTTCATTCATTCATTCATTCACCTTGGGGGAGAGTCCATACAACAGGGAATTTGTTAACAACATGGCAAAGCTTGTGCTTACGAACGAGGCCGATAAACAGGGATTTGTGCATGTAACGTCTATTGTCAGTTTTCCTGATTGGAGTTCTGAATGGTTCCAGTTATCTTTTGCCTATTAAACTGCAAAAAAAAAAATGCTTTCCCGGGTACTGAATGAGCATTGAGTCCTTTTTTCTGTGCTGCAGGGAAAGGATTGATCTGATATGAGGGGAGTAGAATGGATCAAGTGTTGTGCTTTTAGGTACCTTACTTTCCATCTACCCTGAAGATCAGCTTTAGCTATATGCAACAGATATCTACACTGCAACTTCTCATTTTTAGTTCCTGGCGACAACTGGAGAAGCATCTGAAAGACGTGATGAGTTTCCAGGTACTTACTTCTGAAGGACACATTAGTGACAACATAGGCTTAACAACAGCATATCCCTGGAGGTGTTCAAGGCCAGCTTGGATGGGGCCATGGGCAGCCTGATCTGGTGCCTAATTTAGTGGTTGGCAACTCTACCCATGGCAGGGGGGTTGGAACTGGATGATCTTTGGGATCCCTTTCAACTCGAGCCATTCTATGATTTAGAACAAGAAGAAGGTCCGCTCAAGTCTGATGTAACTCTGAAGAGATTCATTACCATGATGCCTATCCAGAGCCAGATTGAGAACTGTGTCCTTATTCTTCTCAGATGTTTGCATCTGGTTTAGTTGTACTGAAGGATAGAGGAGCCTGTTAGTAAGTCCAGGAAGGGCAGCAGGGAGAGGTTTCCTTCCTTTGTGAAAGCAGGGAGTTGCTCAGTAACCACTCAGCATGCCATTATCTCTTAGAAAGACGTTTGCATCTCTAAGGAAGGAAACAAGTGATTATTTTAGTAGAAAAAAAAGTAGTAAGATCATCGTGTGGATAAGGAGAGATTAGAGTGCGTTCTGGAATGAAAGATCAGATCTTGTTGGACACCTGGGAAACTTCAAAGAGAGATTAGCTCTAAAAGCATGCATGCTGAGGGAAGATGGAGCCACGGGAGGGTGAGCTCTGACATGGGCTTCCAAGGGTTTTCTTTTATTGGAAGCTCTCCATGGGGAAACTCCCCTTCTTAGCGACGTTTCTGTCAGAGCTCAGATGTAGGTGCTGTCTAGCAGATACAACCCAAGGCATAAACTGCACAGAGTGAAACTGCAAAAAGCAAGGAGATGTATGAAGGAGTCAATATGAGCAATTTAAGCGTTGCTTTCCTTCATTTCTTAACCACTGTCTTTTATAGAGCTCTGTGACTGTGTTGCCTATTTTGAATATTCCAAATGCGACGCTTTTATTTTTCCTCATTGCTGTAAGCCCTTGCACCGTTCAAGCTCTGTGAGCCAGATGGGAAAGCTCTGCACCGTGTGCTCAGGAGAGGCCAGAGTGCCATGCAGTGAGCTCAGCTGGCACTGGGAGCGTGACGGGGTGCCTGTCTGCCACTAGAGCTTCAGAGCCATGCTGGTTGTCTAAACATTATTTCACTCGTCTTCCTCTTGTGCTTTAGGAGCACAGTGTGGCCAAACCACTGAGCTGGGGGATACGCTGTGATTTATCGGGATTTGCTTCCTGCGAGTATGACTTAAAGATGATTAAAGGGACTGAGCTTTTGGCCCAATTCCATTATAGTTTCCTTATAGAATTTTGTATCGAGTGTAGTAAAAAGGCAAACTCTGCTTTTTACCTAGGAGCTTTGTTTCACGGGGAGAGCCATAACCCACAAATCACCTACGAATTTGTTAGAGAGGGTTCGGTAGGACCCGTGAAGTGAGAAATGTGTATACGTGTAGAATTCTGCAGGGCTGTTTTCTGTTGAGTTCATCCACCCTAGAAAGGCTGATACAGGCTGTGGATTGTTTCCCAGTCTGCCTTGTCAGAATTCCATTGGTGTGAGCGCAGTGTCTTTTTGGTAAAAGTTTTTAGGATTTGCAAACCTTGCTGACTTTCCCAGATACGCCATTTCCTGGTTGTATGAGCAGTAGCCTAAATTTACTTCTGGTGCTTTGAGTATTAGCCTGTGAACATGTAATAAAGCGTGTTGTCCTCTCTGCTTAAAGGGCATCTTTACTTTTATTGGAAAAGGTGTTTGTGCTAATTGCCTGTCAAACCCTAATATTTCATTTTCTGATAACCTCCTAAAACACAGCGAGTTTCCTCCCTAAGGCAAACAGTCGTATTATTGAAACCAACGCTTAATTTAAAGTAAAACAGTGGATATGCAAAATGATGAATACTGATTTAGATGCAGCATTAAATGTGTGCTGCATCCTGTCCCCACATATCTGTGTTGGTGCCAAGGATGTTGATGTGCAATATTCAGAGGGCAAGAGATATTATTAGATATCTGTGCGTGTTGTAAACCTATGGTGGGACCTGCAAATATCTGTTGTTCTCGCTGTACTGTACATCTCCAGATTTTTAACAGGTATGTGTGAGATAACGTCACAATAATCTCCTCTGCTAGAACTGTCTTTTATGGCAGTAGAACAGGTAGGAGTGAGGGCTTCCACCATGCAGACGTTCCCTGCAGTATGACGTTAAGCTGTAGGAGGAGACAGTAACATTTCTCAAGCAATCTGGTTGCTTGCCAAAAACACTTAGATAAATCACTACCTAGCTACAAAGCCAAAGTGCTTAGACCAGAGCAGTAGTTTGATCAGCTCCTATTGTATCTTCATAACGGTGACCTTTTCATAGAATCATAGAATCTCCAAGGTTGGAAAACACCTCCAAGATCATCTAGGCCAACCGTCCACCTGCCACCAATATTTCCTCACTAAACCATGTCCCTCACAGCTCCGCTGCCCTTCTCTGGACACGCTCCATGGCCTCAGTGTCTTTCTTGCAGTGAGAGCGCAGCACTCGAGGTGCGGCCTCCCCAGTGCCAGTGCGGAGGGATGGTCACCTCCTGCTCCTGCTGGCCGCACTCCCGACGACACAAGCCAGGGTACCGTTGGCCTTCTTGGCCACCTGGGCACACTGCTGGCTCACGTTCAGCTGCTGTCAGCCAGCAGCCCCAGGTCCATTTCCTCAACAGAGTCTTCCAGCCGCTCTGCCCCAAGCCTGTAGCGTTGCCTGGGGTGGTCGTGGCCAAAGTGCAGGACCCGGCGCTTTTATCAGCTTGCGTAGCAAAACTTTTTATCATATCTTTTTGTTTTTCTCCATACTTCAATATGAAAGATCAGAATTTCCCCAAGCCGTTGCCTGGGAAATTTGCACCTGCACTCTTGCAACGTTACCCTAAAGGGGAATTTATTTTGGGGGAAAAAAAAAGTGCACATTTTTAAGGCCAATTGGAATTTGTACAGAGGAACTAGAAATGGTCATTCAGATGAAGCCAACGGGTGATTACACTTGTGCTAAGACTCCGTAGCTAAGCTGCTTGGAACTCTCCTGGCCTCAGGCACAACTTACTCATCTTATTAAGAAGAAATCAGCGGACATTTTCATAACCCTGAAAGGAATAAAAAAATTGTAGGTGTTTCATCCAACCTTAGGGCTAATCTACTTATTTTGTACTGTATAATCATAGTTACTGTTCCCCAAGGCAGTGAAGGCAAGCAGTCCGGAAAGTCTGTGAAGTAGCAAAGGCTGAAGTAATGAAAGACCCTAATTTTCCTATTTTTTTTTTTTTTTAAAGAAAATGTCAGAAATTCATTTTTAAGTCTGTTTTCATTTGTAGGAAGTTATCCAGAGGGAACTCATTTTTGAAATCATTAGGTTTGGATTTTGTGTGTGGCTTTATTTCCTTCCTGACCATTACTTTCCCTAACCTCTGGCAGCTTTTGGGTCCAGAGCATGGACTTGTAAGTGGATTTTGCAGGAACCTATCGACATACTCCTCCAGCCGTAGAAAGAGTAAAAGATACGACTTTAAAAAATATGATCCTAAGAATCTAGAGGACACATTTTTATTTCATTTGCGTCATTTTTGCTTGGAAGCATCTGAAGCAAAGGAGTTGTGAGCTACCCTAAAACTACATTTTTTCCTTCTGCATTTTGCCTAATGTTGCATGCATGATGCTGTTAGTAGGACCTAACCTCTTGTGAGGGACAGACCATGCTCTCCGCTATGTCATGCTTAAAATCTGGAATGAGATTATTTTTATTGCTGGCAAATGCAGCTAAAGGGCGTGAAGGAATTCAGTTGTTCACGACAGAATTGTTAGCCAGCCTTCCTTGTATTCATCCCCTTATCAACCAGGCTTGTTTTTCATTAAGTTTGTGTATGAACTCATTTTAAACTTTCGTCAGCCTACTGTATAATTAAACTCCATGCTTGTAAAATCGAATGGTGGTTGAATTGGGGTGTTGCTAATATGAAATGCTTCTTTTAAATAATCTTTTGTTTTCAGCTGAAGGTAGAGTTGTCTGATGATTTTTTTCTGGATTGTGAGACGTCCTTAAATCGTGGCAGTTCAGATATTTTTATATGGCCCTTCGGTATTTCCAAGAGTATTATTACATCTTCCGAGGAAGAACCTGTTGAAATAATTGCATTGTACTTTGGAAGCTGATTTTCTCTTCCTTACCGTCTGCTAATCCACCTGAGAAGCAGTTTGTGTTGTACTGAGGCTTCAGAGTGCATCTCTCTCTCCCGCTTTAAATATTGTCAGTTCATTAGGATTACACTTTGTTTTCCGTGTGGTTTTTTTTACCACTTTCTCCTGTTTTTTTTTTCTCTTACTCTTGAGCCATTTTAAGAACCCAATGGCTTTGCACAGCAAGCTACAAGACTTACCATTATTACACAGAATATCTGACCTAACCTCAGACAAACCTCAGTTTGGCACGTGCTTTAGTCAACATTGGATCATTTAAAGAGATTGAGAAGTCCATTTTATAGGAAGGTGGTTGAGACACTGCTGTCAGGTTTTGTTGCTGGACGCCAGCTGTATCAGTGTTGTGCTGCTCTTGCTCCTGTGACTGAAATCAGAACCTGATCTCACGTTTTCTACTCTGGTATCTTCATCAGAGTGGTGTATTAGATTGCCATAGGTTAGAGCTCATCTGTCTACGTTAGAAAGACGTTCTTCACTCCGTCAGAAGTTTAGCAGGTTTGCAAGCACGGATAACTGGCTTTTGCAGAGGGCACGGTTTGTTGCAGCTCCTCAGAGCTCCAGCACTGAGCTGGGTCTGTCTGCTCCCCATCATCAGCCCCAGGTGTGCTGAATGCTTGGGAACAAGGTAGCAGCTGAAATTAGAAACAGCTTTGTCAGAGAAATTTCCTACTGTGAGGAACAGAATTGTTTGAAATGCTTTCTCTCCTGCATCTATACTCCCTACAAATTTTTGACTTAACACTGTCCTGAGTTTTCCTTCCTTTATATTATTAGTAAATGTCTATGCACAGTTGTGAGATGGTTTTCCTTTATGAATTCGTCAATTTGTACTGTTGCTCTGCTGTTTTGATGGTTGTCAGAGCTAATGTTTCAGGCCCAGGAGAATGTGAGCCATTGAGAAATCCCTGCTCACTCCTTGAATGTCTCCCC
This sequence comes from Aquila spilogaster, assembly GCA_024606505.1. Classification (NCBI taxonomy): domain Eukaryota; kingdom Metazoa; phylum Chordata; class Aves; order Accipitriformes; family Accipitridae; genus Aquila; species Aquila spilogaster. The sequence goes on along the minus strand of JANHGO010000073.1, from coordinate 38,480,571 downwards.
TATTCAACTGCAGTCTTCTGGATAATGATCCGATTATAGACTTTTTTGATATATGAAAATGTACTTCTCTGACTACATCTTCATTAGGCGAGCACGTTATTTATGCTGATCAGATGGGGAACAATTTACTGTTTGCACTTGTGAACGTGTCTATGGCCTAATTAAAAGCTATTCAAGAACACTTTATGATGATCTGTTAATATCTTGGCACTCTCCGATCTTCTCTACAGTGCCCTTAGTGCTCTCCATTATCTTCTTGCCATGTTGTTGCCTGTATCTGTTCCATCTCCTGCTGCCATTTGGTTTCTTGGCACGGTTGGGTTAAGTGACCACCTGTAGGGGAGCTGTTAGGTCATGGCTTGAACTGGTGATTGAGCACCTGGTGAAGGGCTGTGGCTGCCCAGGGAGCACAGGCAGATTGTTTGCACCTGTGCTCCCCTGGTGACCAGAAGGGGTGGACTCAGCGTGGAGCCCCCTGGGCTCATATAAGAGCCAGCCGCTGAAGGGGGAGCAGCTCTTGGACTTTGGCTGCTTCCTGGGAAGGAGTACTGTGCAGTCAGAGAGCCCCTTCACCAGCTGGGTGAGTTCCTTTCCTCTTTGTGTCTGTGACTGTTAGTCTACTTGTGAATACTTTACTTGGTGTCACCAAGAACCTGTCAGAAGCAATTTTGCTTCTTTGTGAGCAGAACATCACCAATTACTAGTTATCCTGATGTACCAGCTTCACTGAAAGTTCATTGTTTGCTGAATTCAGTAGAGGCTATTCCTTAGGTGGAAAGATAGACTGTTGTCTGTTCATTTGGTGGAAGGTCCGGTGGTTTCTTGGATGTGGTCTATCTGTCTGTTAATAGAGATGCCCTACTGACCTACCTGCCTAATAGGCACTAGGAGAGACACTTTTGTATACTGGTTGCATGAAGAGTGCCTCAGCTTGAAAACAGGAGATTTACTTCTGACAATTCCAAGGTCAAATTTATTGTGGATGTTCTTCAGTGAAATGTCAGGAATGTATAATTATATGGCACACACCCAACCTGAGAAGAAAAAATACAAGATATCTTCTTAATGTTCAGTCTGGGATCGTGAAGCTGTTTAAATTGATAGTGTTTGAAACGTCTTTAAAAAAACTGGGCCTGAATTCTGCCATTGCTGGAGTCAAAGCTTTTGCGTGCAGATGAGACCTGAATGCAGAGAGGAGTGGGTTGGAAGTGGCTGATGTTCAAGCAGCACTGTTTTAGATGTTGACATGTATGTGCATGTATCTCTATTCGCTTATTTAGGCTCTAGTTGTTTTTGGAGGAAACAGTAGCTAAGCAGAGTTATAAAGTGGATGCACTCCCAGGACCTTTCACCCTCCAGTTATGTAACTGGGATCTTCATTTCTTCTTGTCTCTGCCCTTGCACCCAGTCCACTGCCAACACAACCTGTGGTCATGCTTCTGTCCAGTCAGGCCATTGGCATGTGCACTGCTTGCCATCCTGAGCCTTACTGAAAAAACCTAATTCCACCTGAATTCTGTATCTAATGGCAGATGTACTAACCTTGATTTGCAGCACCTGGGCTGCGTTCCTATCTTTTTGCCTTTGGTATCCTGTCTCCTATCCTGCCTACAAAAATGCGAGCGTGTTCCTGCTATTCTTCAGCTGAACTTGCATTACCTTTGATCATCATGTAAATTTCTGGCCGATTCAGGCAGAGCTTTTCAAACCACAATCCACCGAGCGGGGTTTTTCATCACAAATCCTCGCAATTTAGCTCTTTGTTAGTGGTGTTCGACTTGCAGGCCACGCTCCCCGTAATAGTTACTTGTTCCCCTGTAATTATTCACAGCCCTGTTTTGGCTTTGTGAGGGAATTTATCAGAGCATACAGTATGCTGCATCTGTTGCAGACGATCTGCAGTTGCCGTGTCCACTGCCTTGGCAGCTTAAGATCAATGAGGAGCAATAGGAGCACCTCGGAGCACTCTGCTTGTGACCTTGCGAGGTCGTAAGCGACAGCAAGAGCATCTTGCGATGTTATTCTTCTGTGTTGCTCCCTCTGTGTTACTGTCTTCATAGTTTTTGTGGATTAGATCTAGGAAATATAAGAGGATTGGGGATTATTTTGCAAGGGTTTTAAGCCACTTATCAAGGTATACATTTCTTCCTTTTTGAACACTTTCTTGTTTCTCATTTCTGAGTATACTTATGGAGCAGCTGCCTGGAGCACAGCCTTAATTCTCTGCCTTTCAGAGAAGTCTTTCAGGTATTCTAACACAAATTCATTGCTCCTTGCAGACTCCACGTGTTACCGCATCCCCTCTCCCAGCAGGCGGAGGGCAGGCCCGGTGCGGGTGGCCTGCGCCTTCCTTCTGCTCAGGTCATCGCAGAGGTGGGATGCCCTGAGTGCAGGGCTGCGTGGGTACCCACACGGAGAAGTGCCAGTGCTGGGAGGCGAGTGTGGCATGAGGGCTTCTGAGCCACAACATGCATCCAACTGTTGGTTTTTTTGTGCAAAAATATTTAATTATGATTTTTAATCGGTGACATATACCAGGCGGTAGAGCACGCTTTGGTTTTTGTTTTCTATTGCGAATAATCAGATGCGTGCACTGGGTATTAATTAAAAGTACAGTGGCTGTAACAATAACTAACTCTCACTGCATTGAGTTTTAACTAGGATCTGCTAGTATGTTAGCAGGATTTAGAAGAAGATAATTATAGGTATTTTTCACTTCCACAGTGTATGGCTGTAAAGATGTTTACTGTTGAATTGCAAATCCAATTATAATACGTGGAATTGTACATAGATCCCAGAAGATCTTGTTTTATTATTGCAGGCTGTAGCATCGCTAATAGGCTTGGCTGTCCTTTGGGCTCATTAACCACACTGTATCAAGTCCTTTTTTCCTCTTAGATTCTTTGTTCTGATTTTGTGATCTTAAAATATTTCTATATGCCAGCTTACATTAAAGCTCCTCAGGCTGGTTTTGCTAACACCTACAGCCCACCTAATGGTGCTTTGTCTATAGAAAGTCCTGTGATGATGCTTGTGATGCACACCCCTCCCACATTGGGGAACTTGCTATACTGTTGTTTTTCAACATGAAGTGTGTCTTTTGCTACTGTTTATTTTAAAATGTATATAGTTCGGGGCCTTTTTATGGAAAGGTTGCTTCTTCTCTCGGCTGACTATGGAATGGAGTTGTTTTGGATCTGAGCTCTGGATTCCCAAGTCCCAACTTCAGGGTCATTGCTGCATTTTAGTTTTTTAGCCTCTTATATCTCCCTCTTCCCTGAAATACACTGAAGGCTGATTTAAATGGGTTTTGAGTTCTGTCCGTATAATCTGATTGATAATCACTATAGCAGGAGTGTTGATCCTATACACGAATATTCTTACTTACACTGAGCTAAGTACTGCAATTCTTTTTCAGCAGTTAATTTTTGTCCCTCCAATTCAATACCAGTATACCAGCAATTGGTTTGACTTTTTTCCCTGCTGCCTATCAGACAGTAGTTATATCCACGAGTACTGATGAGTGAGGGTGGAAGAACAGGGCTCCTGGCAAATATTTATGAAATAAATTAGAGTGTTTTTTCTTTTTTCAAAACATCTTAAGTGTTGAATTATTTGGCTTCTCATCAGCTTTTGGCCGGGTTAGTTGACCTTCCAAACTATTCCTACTTTTCCACCTTTGCAGTGGTTCACTAAATGAATTTGGCCACTTCTGCGTTGAGAGAAAGAGCTGCTTATTACTTCTCCCAGATGGAGATAATACGAGCAATCAGCAGACAATTTTGCAAAAGCTGGAATTGCTTTTGGTCAGGGCTCTGATGCTTATTTAGAATCTGGGTTCTTAGAGAACTGAATGTGTGTTGTGCGGGTTGAGCAGCTGACGTTTTTGCTGTGTGTGCATGCGTGCGTTTTAGGCTCTTTGAGATCTCCCCAGGTAACTCTCCAGGTTTGCATGCAAGCTTTATTGAAGGTAAGCTTTGAATCGCTGCACTCCACATCTCTGGACTTCTCACACATCCTCATGTGCAAGGAGTGCATGCTTCCATTAGTTTGTAAATGAGTGTAGAAAGCTTATTTCTTGATTTAGGCTTTACTAGTTGCTGAATTTTATGTCGGTGCTATAAGCTCTGGCAGTGTTTTATCTGCTGATTAGTCTTATAGCGTAAAGTGCCTAGTGATGCATTGTGTAAAAGGTACAATAAAAATAGTTTATGATGTAAGAGCAAGGAGAAATGTAGGGAGCGCGGATTCGCTTGTTTGGATGAACAGGAGTCCCTAAGCAATCGTTTGTCAGTGGTAGTTAAAGATTGGTTTATACTTGGTCATTGAATCTTTAATAAACATGTTTTTAACTGAAGTAAAATGGTTATATTGAAAATAAAGTAAGGGGATTTATACGTTTGTGTCATTTCTATCTATTGGGGGAAGAATATGTATCTGATTTTCACAATAAATGTCTTTTTCAATAATAGTGTTGGGGAAAATAATTAAAGAAAAAAACAAGTCTTAATGTTATGTGCATTAAGTCCCTTCCTATGACAAAAGCAGCCGAAGTTTGTTTAATTCTATGTATAGATGGGCATTACATTTAAAAATAATAGGGCGCAATCTTCCTACGTAGAGAAATCATATTAGTTGCAAAGGTAATTGCTTCTTAAAGCTGTTTTCAAGTGCGGTCTTTCCTGTTGAGGCTCGTCTGACAGTGGTCTGCTCGTTCTTGTGCGCTGTCTGGCAATTGGACAGTAAGAGTCTGGGTGATGTTAGCACCAAAGAGCAGCTTGGGGACGCTGCTTTTGCACATAAAAGCTCCTCACAAATTCTAACCAACGGAGTTCAGGCAGCCCTGGTGGGTGACGTTGGTGTTAGTGCCTGAGTCGCGCAAACGGGGAACATAAGGCTCAGACAGCTTTAACCAAAGTATCTGAGCGTACATGTGCTCGGTGGGGTTTTGTTTGTTTTTGTTTCTGTTTTGACAGACTTCAAAACTATTACCAGAATTCCTGAGTCTTTGAGCAGAGCTTGTTCTAAAGCCTTATAAACATTGGCAGTAATTTTGCAGTGGCTACTTGTGTGACCGCACTGCAACAGCTTGGGTTGGGGCTAGAGCTGCAGAAGAGACGTTTCTCATATGCGGGCTAGCTGCTGCCGAGCATAATTGATATCTTATGTTCTCTGCAGTGTGGGCTTCTTGTGATTTTTCTTGTTCTGAGAACGCTAATGGCACGTAATTGGTAGCTGCAGATAAAAAAGGATCGTCTTGGGATGGTTTTGTCTGCTCGTGTTTTAGGGATGACTTTACTCATCAACTGTTGCTGAGCCCGATGAAATCAAACAAAATTGGCTTTCAGCAAGAGAAACATACGTTTTAACTGTGTTTTTCAGACTGTATGGGGATGTGCTTTGTTTGTGTGTAATTAGATAACCAGCGCTTGCAGCTGTGACATCTGATCTTTATTAAAGATGTAATATGAGACTGCAAAATAATTAGCGCTTTTAAAGAAAAGATTAATGGGGAGAACAGCAACCTCCTGTCTTTCTCCTGAGTGTGTCGAACTATGAATATACCTGTGGTAATGTCGTTGTGACAAGATACAGAGCAGCCTGATATTAGCAGCTAGCCTCAAAATTTGTCCATGGATCGCATGGTGGAGTTTATTTCAGTGAAGTGGTTCCCAAAGCTCAATTCTTTCAAGGGACACATGTGCCGAGCACGTATCGATCAAGCAGCAAGATGCAAAGGTGTGCGGGCTGAGCCCCTGTTGGTTGCCATACCTCCAAGTGACAAGAGGTTTTCCATCAGCTGAGATGCAGGATTTCTTGTCTGTTGTTGCTGCTGCTGTTATTAATTTACCTTCAGGAGCAGTTTTGTTCCAGTTAGCTTAATGAAAAGTCACTTAAATAGCGTTTTCTTGGTCCTGGATATCTAAGGATGGCAGGAAGCAGAGTGGGGGAAACAATGCTGCATCACTCTCATGTGAGAGCGTTTGTAAGATGACTTCTGCTGTGGGCTTTTGATGACACACAAAGTGTTTCAGAGGGCCCATCCATATTGTAGATGTCTAGTAAATGAAACATATGAATGTCGTTATTATTCAATAGGTATTGCTGTAGGCTACTGCAATCTACGGGACAGTTGAGACACGCTGAAAAATCTTCAGTGTAATCTGAGGAATTGTATTCCACGGGTCACTGTGTAATATAAGCGGGGTCTGGTGAGGTTAAAGACCAGAAAAGGTGTTACTCCTTTTGCGGTATACGTTATAATCTGCACAATACAAAATTGGTGTATATATGTAAGACTTCATTAATAGAGACTTATCTAACTTTAACGTTTTAAGTGACTTGCTCTTGAATTCTAAGAATTTCAGTTCGAACAGCTTTTTCCTGTTTCCAGTGGGAAGATGAATAATATACATTATTAATGGCGCTGAAAAACAGTCTCGTGAGTGTTCAAATTGATCGGTTATCATTCTCCTAAAAACGCAATCTGTAACAGAAATTCACAGCAAGCTCGCCTGAGTGGCATTGTTATAATAATTGAATATCAGAGTTAATGAAATATTCAGAAGGTTCCCGTCCTCGTTTTCTTTCTTGCCCGTCTGTTAGTGAGATTGGCAGTTAATGAATCTTGAGGTAACGCAATTGTTCTGTTACCCTCTCCAGAAGACTTCCAGAAGAAAGGAAACTTTTAAACCTCCTATTTAATATCTTTTCATTGTCTAAGAGCTGTCTCTTGCTAAAAATATTATTTCTCTGTATTGAAAGGCTTAGAAATGAAGCACGCTAATAAAAGAATGTCTGATTTGTTATCCAGAGGAAAATTTAATGCAGCAGGGATTGGAAAATGTATGGTTCATATTAAAACGTAGTTTTCCGTTGAATCTGTGACAAAATTTTCAGTTCTATTTTTGCATTAAAAATTAGATTGACGGCTGTTAAATGGATTCTTGCAAGGCAAAAGAGAAGGAAGGTTTGTAATAAACTGAAATCCTCAGAGCCAGAACAGCGAGTCAGGTCTCTGGATTTCTATGGGTGTGTTCATGTATTTGTGCGTTAATTCAGTTTACAGTTGTATCTGCGCTCCCTATCTGAAGGGACCCTTTGTAGCACAGATTCTATTCTGGAGGCCTCAAACTTGAGAAAGGAATAACTGAAGGATGGTAAGAAAGTACTTCTTCCCTGCTACACGTGTGGCAGTTTGGAGACTGGTGGGTGGGAGAGAGGTCTCCTGCCTCCCAGTGCCGTGTGTGGGCTTCCCTTGTAGGGCTGGGCACAAGGGTAGCCCCAGTTCCTTGTGGGATCGCTCTGGTGTTCCTTGCTCCTCATTGCTGTCTCCATCATGTGAGAAGAGGCAGTCAGCTTTTTAAAAATTGTTTTGAATACTGATGTCCAGGCTGCCTTTGCGTGTTCTCATCACGTCATGCGGTGGACCTGCACCTCCCAGTTCTCATACGTTAGATTTCTCCCAGCAGATTAATCGCGCGGGCTTGTTTTAATCTTTGCTACGTTGGGAAGAGAATCTCCAGTATTTACAGCTGTTGTTAAATACCTGTCGTGATGAGGTTGCTTTGCACCCTGATTCCTGTAGCAGCAGGACACCCGAAGCCACTCTAATTGGAAAAGCCACTTAGCTGAGTAGCATTACTTGCATCATCCTCTTCGTTACTTCGAGGAAAGACATTTTTCTTTGGGAAGTGTTCTCCATTTCTCTGTTATTGCTGGGAAGTACTTCTCGCATACCAGTCCTCTCATTGCGCTTTCACACCAAGAGTCAGGTTGAGGAAGAAAGGTGCGAGCCGCTCTGCGAGAAGCAGAGATCACAGCTCTGGGGATCTCCGAGCTCATGTAGTACTGTGAGAATTTTAGGCGCAGTCTTTGTCTTAAATTATTCTTGCAATTACGTTCTTTGCAGTGAGAGCTTGTTTGAAGGGAGCGATCTTTTACAATGGAGACGAGTGACAAAATTTGTGAAACTTTGAGCATTTGTGCAAAGGTAAAGCAGTTCAAACTGTACGAGGACATAAAGCGCGTTAAGAGGAGGTTTTAGTATGCAATCTGCCGGTCTGTTTTCCTGTGGGAGGAGATGTACCCTTTTTTTTTTTGTCTGTGTGTGTCTGAAGTTGGACACCGGTAGGAACAGGTGAGTTTTCAGAAACGCTAAACGCTCTGATTTTTCCTTCGAGCGTGGGAGGGCTGCGGGAAGTCCCAGAGGGAGGCACTAAGTTAGGTTTTAAGAAGCTTTCTCTGCAGCGTGCTTTCTAAGAATGGTTTTAAGACAGCTACCACGGTGCTCGTGTTATGACTGTCTCGGTTCTATGGTGTGCAGCTGCCCTAATATTTCTCTATTCAGTGACTACATGAGCATCGAGCGGTGCCTTGGGGTGCATACGCTCCTCCGACTTGTGTAAATCCGGTCAATCTTCAAGCACTACATTTGCAAAATGAGTCTTATATGATTATAGCTCCAAAACCGATAAAGACTCATAAAATGGTGGATGTTCCCCGCTATTTCCAGGCTTATTTTTCACTATTCTGATTCATTTCAACATTTTCAGTACTATCTGTATGTTTACAGCAACAGGATGCGAATTTCTGACCAGCACAAAAAACTGAAATCATCATTACACGTTAACTTAGCTTTAAGCAGCAACCATTTGGTATAAGGTAATGTTTAAAGGTACAAGAGAAGATTGTGAAGCAGAAATGCCATGGCAATGGTTTTCATATAGTTCTCTTAATTCAGTTATGAGAACAAATAATACGTGTTCCATTTGGCAAAGCTGACACGTGAAAAACATACTTAAGAATGGGAGTTTATATCAAGATGAAAACTTAATGATTTTTTAATGGTTTCAAGAGGCTTTCTTCCTATTCTTGACTACTCTGTTATCACAAGTATACGAAGCGTTAAAAAACAGTAATAATTGATAACACCTCTGAAATAAACTTCATTAACTTTTTCACTTGCTAAAATAAATATAATTTGACACCAAACATCCAAATAATATAATAAGCTTACATAGACGTGAAACAACACCGAACATTTTAAGTCTTATAATAAATGTCTGGGCCTGGCTGTTTTCATTGCTAGTACAGGAAATGAACAGGATAAGTAAAGTAATTCTTCAGTAAACACGTTCAGTTGGAAAACAAATGCATGATGCTGCTTGCCTATTTCAGAGTGTTTTAAACATGGATTCCAAATCAGTTAAACTATTGGATGAAAGATGAGGAATGGTGAGAAAGACTTACATAGTCTGAATTTGTCAAAGCAGGCTGTTAATGCAGTCACTGTAATTTCAAGGTTTCTTGCAAGTTGGATACTGTTTTGAGAGAGGAAATATCGGGCAAAAATTTGAATCCATAGCGAAACTTAGAATGAAAGTGAAAGAAAATTTGGTTTTCTTTAATTTTTCCTGCAGTAGTGGGACGTGTGGTCAGCTGTGCTCTGATTCAAAGGCAGATTGAAAAGTGAATGCAAGCAAGCTATGAAAATTGGAGCCAGTTGCCGCGTTTATCCTAAATAGCTGCAGCAATTGCTGTGGCACTATTAGTGCTGGTGGAGAAGGCCCATACCGCTTGCAGCTGAATAAAGGAAACCATGGCAGTGGGTAACAACTGATGCAGCACGCTCCTGGAAAGTTGACATTTTTGAAAGTTGTAGCAAAAGCTTTATGCACTTAAAGGTTCTATTTCATAGCAGAAGTTATTGCTTCTTTAAAAGGTCCCCTGCACGTGAGGGATGGTGTTTTTTACCATCTGACTTTGAAAGACGTGCCATGTGTCAGCTTGATCATTTTTAGTCAGGTGGCTTTAAAAAATACCTATTCATTTAATACATCTGTGTGCGTTTTGTTCCGTGACTCTCAGCCCGGTAGTTTAGTAAAGGAATTGCGTGAACCTCTCTCTCTCGGTATTAAGGGGTAACCTGACACTGAGCCTCTCAGAGACTGCCTTAGGGACACCCTTGTGTTAAACGAGTGATGGAGTTCAGAACTATTACTACTGATGCGGATGGAAAAGGGACACCCTTGTGTTAAACGAGTGATGGAGTTCAGAACTATTACTACTGATGTGGATGGAAAAGGGATACCCTTGTGTTGAACGAGTGATGGAGTTCAGAACTATTACTACTGATGCGGATGGAAAGTATAGATGAATTTCTGGAGAAACAAGGAAAAACTAACAGGAATTACTAGCTAGGGAAGCATCAACTGGAAGTGGGAATTTAGACCACCACTTTATCACTACAGATAATAGATGTGTATATTAATCATAGGAATACAGATTTTTATCTGTATCTCTGATGTGGACGTGATGATGATCAAATTACCTTGAGTGTGTGATATGGAGCTTATGATAGCTTAAATTACTAGGAATGAGAGTGAAAACAGACAACTCTAAACACAGCTTTATGCCTTCTGGGGTACTACTGACCATTAAAACTCTTTGTAACTAGTATGACTGTGTAGAGTAAATTGTGAAGAAAAAAAATGAATTTAGTTTTGAATCCCTCATTACTAGCAATAGTTTTTGTATATATCCTAGGATCCGAATCAGGTTGTCCTGTTTGAATACGAGCATTTGGTTCAATAGCAGAAACGCTTTAATTCTTTTTTTGGTTTGCTGAGAGAGTAGTTCCAAAAAGCTAGGAAGATCCACTTATTGCACTGTTAAAGTGAACACGCCAGAGGTAAATTACTGACAACTGAAAATCCTACTTGGGAAAATCAGGAGAGGAGATCTGGTACATAAAATTACCAAAAGTTTCATAAAGGCTAATGGTGCCTGATGAAAGCTTAAGATAACTTTTGCAAGCTAATGTTGAGTAATCGGCAGGTTTGTAAGCACTGTGTTGGTGTCTGTAGCACAGACAGAGGAATTTCTGTGCCTTCTAAAATATGAAATTGGCTGCCGCAGAAAAAGGAAATAAAATTTGTTGCCCTTGTTGATGTTGTTATTCAACAGCCTTGGAGTTCTGCCTCCCTCTTCCTAAACCACACTAAATGGAGCTTAGAGTTATATAGTTACAGCTGAATATCTTTTCTCTAATGCATACACCTAATGCTCAGATTTAACTTCCTGGTGAGCTGTATATCATGTTCATTTGTCTTGGTGTGACAGTGCTGAAGTAACATGAATATTTATCAGCTTGATAAAAAGTATATTAAAAATCAGCGTCGTTATATTAATTGACCTAAAAAAAAAAAATTAATCAGTACTTGAAGGGTCTCATGATAATTTTATATAAAGTCAAATTCACGTATCTTTTAAAGTGATCTCCTTAATATATTCATGCTTATTGAAACTGTATATTGTTCTGCATCATACTTCAGCCAAAGAGTTTTCCAAGAATCTTTCAAGCCAAAGTCCAGTCATACTTTTCCATTACTTTATTGATAGCGTGTAAACTTCACATTTTGATTTTCGTTGGCAAACACCAAACATTGTTGCCAAGTACTTTTCATATATCCAGCCACTGGACTGAGCCATTTCAAAGGCCCGCTTAGATGGAAAAAGGAAGAGGCTGATGTTGGCAGGGCAAATCTAAACGCCCCGGTTCATCTTTTCTCCTTCCTCCGGTTGACAGCGTAGCACTGCAGGGCTGTGGCTGGGAGGGCACGGCCGCCCCTCAGATCTATCCAGAACTTTGTTTAATGTCAGTTCTTTCTCTTTTCAATTTAAGTTTGGCTTGATTTTTGTGTTGTTTATTTTTTTCTTTTCCTTCAAGGACACTTTAGCGTATCTGTCCTCAGATTAAAAACTGCTGGTTCTAAATGGACATGAATATAAAAACAGGAATGTGTAAATAAAGCGAATGCAATTGCAGGCACAGACAGCATATTGCAGAGTCTGCAGCAAGCATTTGCTGACATATCCTAGAAGTTATCCAGGATGGCATGTGTTGAGTAGGATGGAGAAAACCTGTTCAAGCCTAAATTTAGCACTACCTGTTGTATTTATTTATTTATTTATAACAATGAGGAGCATAGTTCCGTCCCGAATGAGGCAGGAAGCATTTTATTCTTTATCTGATAACTGCTCCATAGTGGTTTTCATGACTAGAGATAACCTGTAGTCCTTTGGTAGTGTGTGAGATAGCATCACTTTTGGCTCTTGAGTTCCACTGAATTCTCAAGTTCCTGCTTTCTGATAAGTGCAAAAGAAAGATGCCTTGAGAACAAGCCAGACATCTTTCACAGTGTGGATGGAAGTGTGATTAATCTAATTGACAATCCAATATTTGCAAAGAAAATGCAAAAAAAAAAAAACAAACCAAAACAAAAAAATAGAAAGTAAGACTTGGAGTAGGGCTCATAGCTTGGTCTTTATCTTACTATGGTTATTGGTTTAAGAGATTATTTAGATTTTAGCTTGTGTGTTTATTTTAGATAGTTTTATATTGTTGTGGGGGACTACAATCTAGATTTCCGTTATGCTATAAGGTTTACGCTCATGGCCTTACAAAACTTTTTATGGCCTTTAACCTAGATGACAGTGCTGGGGTTTCATTACATGGTTGCCTAAGCACTTTCTTTTTATATCAGAATGATTTATACGTTCTGTACATTTTCCATTTCCTCTTTTGAGAATGCCAGAAAAGGAAGACCATTGCAGTAGTCACTGTGATTGATACTATGCTTCTGAAGACAGATGGGAATTATTTAATGCTGGGGGACTTTCCAATTAGCTCTATATCCCACCCGTGTTTAGAATTACCGGCTAATTTTGTATGCTGAGTTAGCTTCACAGCTTTTGTCACAGGCACACTTAGGGCACCAAGGGCTGAGAAGCTAATATCAGGTGCTCCTCAGCTGATTGTTATATCATATATGCTGGAATGCTTTCCCAGATATTCAGAAGTGGCTATCAATATTTAAGACATTATACATTAACATTGGGCCACTACATTTAAGTTAATTTCTCCAAGTCAACTAGTTTTACAAGCTGGTGTTCCATTATGAATGAGTAGATGCAACGGTAAATGTGATTGATATTCTGTCCCCATTGGCCTACCCCAAAACTTAGCAAATAAACTTGAAACACAGATTGAAGACCAAGGTTTTGATAACCGCTAAGCGGTCAGAGGTTCTCTGGTCACTGGGCTTCTGAGGATAGGTGCTCTTACACCCAATGCGAAGTATGGCAAATCCTGAGATATTTTGGGCAATTGCAGTCTGGTGTTAAACACAGAATAAACACTCCTGAAATTGCCCTTTTGACAAGTGTTTTGGGTGATGCGATTGGAGTATTGTAGGTAAACACTGAAAATGTGGAACAATTTTACAATCAGCCAGAAGCCTACACAGGTAATAGTGAATATTGCTTCACTGCTTTAAAAAAAAAAAAACAAAGAAATCTCTGAATAACTCAGTAGTTTGAGTAGCTTCCTCCTCTTCAGTTCTGTCTGGTGAAAACATTATATTACTTGACGAGACCACCATAACCCTATAACTTGAAATGTAGAACTTTGAGAGCCTGAGTGCTAGAGCAACAGTCCTGTTTGACTTGTTTTACTGGGGTAGGTAGTCTGTTACTTCTGTGGCTTTGCATTGTTTCTCTCAGCTAGAACACTTAGCTTCTATTGCACTATCGTTGTTATCTCGTGTTTAGGCTTACAGTGGCAGAGACAACAATTTGAGCAAAACATTTTCCTAGAAATATCCTTTCCTATAGAAGCACGTTTAGCAACAGTGGCTTTGTTTTATGTAACATACATCTCTGTGAGCATCCAGAAGTATTGATGCGCTCCTGCACTTACTCGAGAAAATAGCTGGAAAAAAACCTATTCATTAGGAACAATGAAATTCTCTGTAAGAGGTGGTACTAGTATTTGTGATAACATTGATTACTCTTTCGCTGGTGTGTAGCCGTTTTGAAAAGACTTTTAGTGTGAACAGAGAAATAGGAATGCTATAGATAACTTTCATCTCTATTTTCCAGGAATTACGTCATTTAATGTATGCAGGTATATATTGTGAGAATGAGTTACATTTTCTTACCCATCTACTAACCAAAAAGACTGGCAGGTGTTGTGCAAGTGAATTTGTCTTTTTTTTTTTCCCTGTATGTTGTGGTTTAACCCACTGAGCACCACACAGTTGTCTGCTCACTACCCCCCTTCTCAGTGTGATGGGGAAGAGAACTGGGGGGGGAAAAACAAAGTAAAGCTCATGAGTTGAGATAAAACTTTTCCCTAAGGTAGGGGAAAGGAAAGGGATAATAATTATGGCAAATATAAATATATATAATATATAAAACAAGTGTTGCACAAGCAATTGCTTGCCACTCCCCAGTTGATGCCCAGCTAGCCCCCAAGCAGCAGCAGAAGATGAACTACTCCCTTCAGAACTCCTTCTGCGTGATGCCATATGGTATGGAATATCCCTTTGACCAGTTTAAGTCAGCTGTCCTAATTCTGCTCCCTTCCAGCTCCTTGGGCCCTTCCCTACAAATGGCGTGGCTCTGTACAACACTGCTCAGGAGCAGCTATAAACATTGGTGTTGTTATCAACATTATTATTCTCCTAGAAGCAAAACATAGCATCATAGCAGACACTCTGGAAAAAAAAACAATTCCATCCCAGCTGAAACTAAGACAACGTGAGATACACTGCTATTCTTTGCTTTCTTAGGCAGTATAACACAACAGATATATTAAATCCAGGTTCTCATTAGTGAGCAGATTGTTGCGAGAAGGCGCGCGTTTCTTTAAGAGACGGGGAGAATAAGTGGTGTGTAGGACTAGAAATCCCAGTGAAATACATCCCTTAAAAAAAGAATGCTTCTGCAATTCTAATGAGTGACATTATCAAGTGTCACCTACATTTGCGTAGGTAGTCAAGATTGATTAATTTTTAGCCAGTCTTCTTTTTTCTTTGCCAAGCTTTCATTTTTCTTTTGTTCGTATAGTCAAGCAACGAGTACTTGCCCATTGTTATCTTCATGCTAACTTGAATGTTGCACTGCAATTGAACCTTTTCTTTAACCTTATCACGTGAAAAGCTTAGGTGAATTGAATATCTCTTACATCTTCATTATCCATTATTTATCTTTCAACGCTTAGGAGATAAAATATACCCATTGAACTCAACTCGCCTAGAAGATTTATAAAATACGGGCATTCTGAAGATTGCTAGTTTAGTCTGCTTAGATTCCCACTTACAATGCAGACCTACTTATTTCCCATTCAACTCATCCCGCTGTCCGACCATTTTTATGCCTCTCCATCTATGCCGCTGGTAAGAATCGCGGGCATCTTGTAGCGGTGACTGTTGGCTGACTGCAAGCTCTGCTGACATCAGTGCCAGTTTTGTCTTTGACTCCTGTAGGTCGGAATTCACCTTTACTATTTTTGTTGTCTTGGTTTGACGAACCCCTGAGATTACCAGTGTCATCTCAAATATGTAGGTAGAAATACACGTATATGCTTCCAGTGTATGTTTACAGTCTTAACCTCAATCTGCCCCATGACTAATTTGTGTAAATAACTTAATAACGTGTAATTGTTAAATGCTTTCTCCATGTGCTACTTAGCACAAACAGCGTTGAAGGTTCCCGACATTCGTCCTGTATTCATTGTAGCTTATACATGGGTTTTAGTAATGCAGTTTCTAAACCCATGTGGCTGGATTGTTTTTCTCTCTTTTTACGTACCAAAACTCTCCCCACCTGACTTTGGGTTAGTAGAGGCAATCGAACGGTAAGGTCAGGGTCATGGTGTTGCTATCATGTGCTCATCTCCAGCCACTCGGTCAGGATCTGGGCTGCACGATTGTCCCCTCAGGCTTTCCTGTAGCCTGGTAAGATGAGCTGTGGGGAGCTGTGCCCACCCTCGTCAGCTGCAGGGAGGAAGAAGCTGGAGTTGAGCTGTGCTGTGGTGCTGCAGAGCTGCATGTGTCTTTCTAAGGCTTCTTGGGCAGTTACAGGTGTGTTGCTAGGTGTCAGATTTTGACTTAAAATCAATTCTCTAACTCTTTAGTAGCTAAAGGTTTCTAAAATGACTCTAGAACTTGTAGTAGAGCTCTGCAGGCAAGCTGTTATGGTTGGTGCGTTGTGGGTTATTATATTCTGGCTACTTGTATTGGTTGCACCACTCTTAGGCCATGAATACGCACAGCAGCTATGGCATGTTTGAATTGCTTTCCTGGATCAGGGTTCTGCTTTCAGGGCAATGTCACCGCTAGTTTTGTTTTCTATCCCAACAAAGTTACAGCTGGATATGCAGACAGCATTCCACCATTGGAAGCGTAGTCATTCGCTATCCACCTGATTGTGTTGGGTTCTCTCTGTTGGCACTCTCTTTTCTGTGTGCAGATTCACTCTTGCCGACTGCCACTCACACTTGAAAGTGGACTCCTGCAGCCCTGGCACTCACACACCTCCCAAATTCCTGTGTTCCCAGCAGCGCTCATCTCCGAAACAGCCGCGATTGGATGCCGGGATGTATCCTAGGAGATGCACTCGGCCTCTTGAAGCCTTGCAGTTTACATTATTAATGGCTGGGTTGTGGTTTGGGATGTTTGTACCAACAGAGATTGTGCAGGTCCCAATTATTTTTGTACTTGTCTCACTGATTCCCATTTCCCACTCCAGTCAGAAAATTTCTAAAGAGAAACAAAAGCGTAGGAACTGTTTTCAGTTTCTTGACAGGTATTTGAGAAGGGGAAAGGTTTAACAAAGCTTTGTATCGGCAAGCGCTAAATGGAAATCAATTAATTAGGACCATTGCTTTAGGAAGGGTTATTCTCAATGTCTCATTGCTTTACGCCAGGCAGACTATGATTTTGAATCATAGGATAAAATCATATCCTGAATTTTGCTTGGGACTAACTTCATGCAAATGAGATATTGTCAAATTGAAGGGAGGTGATTTCTTTTTTCCCTTCTTCCTTTCTTCCTTTCTTTCCCTTCTTTCCTTTCTTCTCTTTCCCCCCCTCCTCCTTCTGCTTTTATCACAGAATGGACTGCGCCTCTTCTTGTTTTAAAGGTCTGTGTCTTTTAGCAAGTCTGACTGCTACTGCTTCTATTTTTCGTGTTGCAGCATCCTACTGGAAATGTGTAATTGATTGTCAAAACGGCAGTGGACGGGGGATTGTTTGGAGTCAATTTATTCGTATTGGAATAGTTCTAGTGTCTATCCCTTGTTTCACAGGATCTCCTCTTTGCTTTGTTCCTGACGTTCGTTATGTCAGACTCATGCTTGTGTGCTGAATGGAGGTAATTAAAGATCGGGTCTGTCATGTCACGGCAGTATTTTTGTATTCACAGAAAGCACTTTGTGAAAATACCATGCCTGCTCTAAAGCTACTCAGACTGCTTCATGGTCTGATATCAGTCACAAGTTTCCCTTTGGCTGCTCCAAACCATGGAAATTGAAATAAGTACTTCTGTTAATGTGACAAGCTGTGAGAATACAAGATGAAAGTGCCTCGCGTAACGCTGTCCACCACAGCAAATGTCTGCTTTTGCACTTCCTTGTGAGAATCCCTCATTCCATTACAGCTGAGCATTTATAATGAGATGACAGTAAACTCATTGGTTTGCTCATTTGTATGTTTTGACTGTTGGGGACTCACTGTCCAGCAATTTAAGTAGCACAGTTTTTGATAAATGGGGGAATACGCCCTGATAGGAAGTGCCTAGGTAACCTGTGTCTTAGTGCAGATCACCTTCCTGTGCCACTTACTGCTATGTGGATAGAACAGGCACATCCCAGCTGTGCACAGCCCAAGAGCCGGGTGCCCTCACCGTGTGCCTGCTGAGTGGCCCTGAGTGTGTGGCACTGCTCCTATGCTCCATGCGAGCCCCGGCTCCTCTGCTAGGGCGAGTAGCTTGCTGGGGGGGCCACCGTTCCCAGCTGTGTTCTGGCCGTTGTTGTGGCTCAGCAGCTTCCCGTGGTGCCAATCAGTAGCGCGGGCAGCACTACTCCTTTGCATCCCCGTGTGCCGCTTAGAACAAAACCAGAGGGGTGACGGTGGCAAAGTGCTGTGTATGGCCACGCTTCCATTGCCGTCTTCACCTCTAAAGAACAGAGATGAAAGCAGCATCGCGTAGGCCTCGTTAAAATGAGAAAAAGTAAAACATATTTTAAAAAAGAAAGAAGAAAGGGTTCAGGGTCTGACATATCTGTAGCTCAGTGTTGCAAAGCATTTTAGCATCTCTTGCGAAGTGCTGGCTGCTCTCAATTCTCACTCACTTTAATGGACATTTAAGGCACTTCAGTGCCTTGCAGGAGGCATTCAGTGCTCTTTAGCATTGGTCCCTTCCCAGGTCTTCACTTTAAAAAATAACCGGCTTTGCAAAGCAGAATAGAAGTTTATTTGGACAACCTGCTGTGATGTATGGGTCCCATTACTGAAGTCTCCAGACTCCAATTGGTGCTGGAAACTTCAGGGAGATAATAGAAGCATAATCTGAAACGTGGAGTTCTCCTGTATGCTGCTTTCCCTCTAGGCAAAAAGAAGTAAATACAGCAAGGAGAGGAATTAATGGAGACTGTAACTCACGGTGGGTTTGCTTGTTCATCTACATTACAGCACTCTGCCACATTCACTTGCTTTTCCTCATCATTCTTTGCATGATCCCATTTCTCCCTTCTCTCACCGTGTTTTTATATCAGCACAACTTTTTGTATTTCATAGGCTCCACTCCTAATTTAATCTGATGCCAACAACATGGATGTTGGAGATGTAATTTACACCATCAAATTGAACTGGGGCCAAGCACTTCTCTAAGAGCTGCACCTGCTTTCTCTAGGCTGTTTTTAGTGGAATTTTTCCTTTCATGTTTAATTCATGTTCCTTCTGGGAAAATATTTAGTGAGCTAACTATTGAAGTTAGGAATAGGAGAACTTAGTATGACTTGAAGTTCTGTAACGCAGATAAAGTTCTTTCCCAAACATTTTGGATATCACAAAATGAGTTTTGAATTATGTGAATTTCTCCCCCTTTCATTCTCATTATTAAATCCATGTCCCTTTTCATTTCATTTCCATTAAGAGCATATATTTTTCTGCCCAAAAGGAAGACTTTAAAAGAGAAAATGAATAAGTCATGAACAAGTAAGCTTTACTACTTATCTGTCTGTTCTGGAACAGCGCTTGATCACTGGCCTTCCCCTCTTACTGGGAAGGAGAAAAGTTTTGTCTTGTGACAGGTCTGCCATTTACAGCATCCAGCGCAGAAAGCCCTGAACGCGGTGCTCAGAGACGTATTAAGAGTTTAAAATGAGCTTTGTTTATGGCTTGGAGGGTGATTGCCTGATGTTATCTGGATGTAACGTAACTTAGTCAAGACGATTATTATTTTTTTTCCTGTGGTTCTGCATTAGAAAGCAGCTGGTGCTTACCCTGTCCCCAGTAGCAGAGCTGTTGCCTCCCTATTTCTGATGCAGCTCAGTGAAGATGGTTAGATATCCTGAGTTAAATGAGATTAGGAACAAATAATCTACGCTTAGAAATGTTGTCTGCTCTTGTACTGCCTAGTCTTTCACCCTTCCGCTTCTCCAGATGAGCTAATCCCTGACAATGACAGTGTAATTTTGGGGGGGCATGAAGCAAGAGCAACAGCAGGCAATAACAAATGGGATTTGGTGGTCCACGCACGAGGCAGGGACTCCGACAGGCTGAGATCCACTCTGGCTCTGACCCAGAGTCGTTGGTGTTTCTAAATCGAATAATCACTGCTTCACTGTTTGTCTGCAAAATAAGGAAATAGTATACAAACCAAAAAATGACACCAAAGCCTCTCATCTCTCAGCAATGGTGTGTCAGCCTCCCAGACGGTATTTGACAAGCTTTTGTTCTCCTTGATGGGAATGAAGTTCAGTGCTGATGGCTTGGACTGCTTCAGTAGTGCATAGCTGCTTGCTGATCCCATTGCAGTAACAAGAGGCTGCCAGATCCCTGTTGATAGGGCTAAGGAAACACATGAGCTAAGCGTACGTCTGCTGGATTGCATGAAGGCCCTGCGTGTACCTAAAACTTCTGAGAAGTCCAGAGTCTGTAACAGAAGAAAAAGTGCTTTTAGAAATTCACCTTGCAGTTTATTAGCGAAGTTATACTCCTCTGTGGATGTAAGTTTTGCAAGGTCTCGTGTCAAAAATGATGAATGTTCATATTGCTGATAACAGTCTGTGTCAGCTATTGTATTCCTGCTCAGCTAAACATCCACTTAGAGCATGTACTTGTTAGAAAGAATGAGAATGCAAAGGGGACTTAAAATTTGAAGACGTTATTTTGTTTTCTAATATAAAGGCAGATAGCTTGCGGTACCTTTAAAGAGCTCCTTGAGGTAAAGCCAAGAAGGAAAGGGAAAAGGGGGGGAAAAAAACCAAAACAGGAACAGATTGCTCAGCCTGTGGCTGGACTGGTACAAGCAATCTGTGCAAGATTTCTCCTGAGGAAAAATCTTGAGGCTTGTGCTGCTGAGAAGCACGGAGCAGAGCGGGCGGGGAACTAAAAGTTGTTGGAGGAGCTGAATATTCTGAGCTTGCAAAGGGAAAAAAAAAAAGATCCCACTGAATTCTGTGGTCCCTGTAATTCTCTCTGCAGTGTTTTTGTGCTAGAAACAGATATTCTGCTAGGCTACAAGTGGAGCATGGGAAACTGCCGCCACCTGTTCTGTTACTGGAACAAGACAGTCATTTTTTGATTAAACTTTCTGTCTACCACAGAACTTCTTAGCTGGTTCGACTTGGCTGATCCATATGCGCTGCTTCTCCACGTTGAAGTTACATGAAGGAATTGTTTAACTCTTAGAAGCCTATTTCAGAAGTCGTCTTGGAGCCCCAGAGTGGAGAAGGAAGAAGAGCCTGGTGGCTTCATTGAAAACCCTCTGTATATGGAACCTACTTGGTTCATTGCGCGGCGCACAGTTGATTCCAGATGCAAACGTGATGCAAAATCAATAGTACAATACTTTCCTGCTATCAGTGGTTATTGTTTCCTTCCATAATGGCAGCACTGTCAGTAGCTCTGTGTTTGCTTGATGCTTTGCTCAGAAGTGAGGCGCTTCCTCTCCCGGAGCAGGCGCGCTGCTGGGATAAACACAGGGGCTTGTGTAAATTGTCGCTCTGCTTGATGTGCTTTTGATTGTCTTAGGTTTATGGCAAGGTGGGAGACAAGTGGCAACTGATCATAAAGAGAGAAATGCTTGAGTTGACAGGGGAGCGCTCCCTTTGCTTGCTGTCTGGGCTGCCAATTGCCAGCTGCTGTCTGAGCGGCAAGGTTTTGGAGGTCTGCTCCAGAGAGCACTGGGCTCTCGGGGGTATTAGCAGGATGGAGCAGTCTGGACAGAATAAAACCTGGATTACGTGCCCATGAGGCCGTCGAACACGGTCAGTGTTCCCTTTCAGCATGGGAGGGCGATGGGCTTGGTCATCTGGAAGACCCCCTTGCTGATTATCCGGGACTGAAAGTTAGAGCCTTTTGCTGCCGCTGTTGTCCTTGCCTCCTGTTAGATATTGGCCCAAAGCTGGCTGTTTCAGAGCTCTTTCATGGGATGATGAGAGAGGAGACATTCTCACAAAATTAGTGGTAGTGACATCTCTTTGTAAGCAGCAGCATGTGGGCACAGCATGTTCCTGTTCAATAACATGCCATAACATATGCCAGGCAGGATTTTATGTTCTAGCCACATCCTGCTTCTGCTTTTCCTCTTTTTTTTTCCTTTCCCTGCCTCTAGCTTTAAGCTGAACGAGATAATCAGATTCTTTGCAGAATGAATCAAACAGCCGCTCTTCATGCCATTGAAAACACGTTAGTGATTTTGCCATTCAGAGTCCCTAAATGCCAAGCTAGCTGTGTGGCTTAGGAGTGCGCGCCAGGCGTATCACTTGTTGAAAGCATTATCCTCAAGTGCTTTAAGACTGTCTGGATCATTGTTGTTCACCCTGTTCTCGGGCTGTTTGAAGAAAAATATCACTTTTATTTCTAATTAAAATGCCTGCAGATTCAATAGTGTAAGCTTTTGAAAGGCTTCCGGAGGGATCCGTGCCATTTGCGGTAGATATTGTCAAAGGAAGTCAATGAGCAATGACAGCTATGTCATCTTGTATCTAATTGCCTGAAATACATCGCTCTCCCCTCGCTTCCTTGGCTCCTCTTTATGGTTGAAGCACGTACAGCTTAATGTATTAAGAGAGTTTCTTTCAGGAAACCATTTCTCATAAGAATGATGTACTACAATTACATGCATGTACGAAAATGCAGCAGTGCTATCACCTCAATTTTATTTTTATTCATTTATGAAAGATTACGAGTTTAAACTGTTGTGGTTTTCTGTCTGTTGTTGAGAAATTGGTTTAAAGCGTATACTTGAGGGTGAGCTCTTACCCAAGCACGAGGTTTACTGTTCTTCAGTCTTTCTCCACTCTAAGCAGCCACTTGCACCTTTCATGGAACAGTTCTCACCATCCCTTTTGTGGGTTGCTGCATCCTAGGCAGCAGCCCCTTGTGCTGCATGAAGGACCGCTGCTGCTACACCATTCAGCCTTGGGTCTGTGCTCTGTCTGAGGCTGGAGGAGTTTTAAGACATACGTTCTTTACCAGCCACGCAACTGACACTCTGGCCCAAGCATCATCTCTCATTTCACGTTCAGCTATCTTTATTTCTTTTCTCTGCTTCCCCCAAATTTGGCTGTGACTTTTTATCTGTCTGGGATATGTCCTTTACAGAAGTAAAGGATTTATCCTTAATTCTTGCCTTAGCAATCTCACACCCTTCTTTGCATTGTTTTTTTTTCTAGCACAACAGATGGACTTGTTCACTGCTGTGGCCTTTCTTTTACGTAGGACCCTTATTCCACACTCTTCAGCTAGGCCAACCTCTCACTCTTATATTCTGTGATAAGACCTTTTTTGTGTCCTGCAAATGATTCCCCTTGTTCTCCCTGAAAATATTTGCTAAAATCTGTTAAATCATTCAAGTCTTTCTTTAAAATATCCTTTGTCATAATACTTAGAAAATAGTTGACATCTCTCTGCATCCATCTGTTGTCTCGTATCCTATAATGAGGCTGTAAAATTCAGGACTATTTTTTTTCATGTTCACACAGCGTTTCTCAAGTGAGTCTTGCCCATGCCAGTGACCTCTGAAGTGCTGCAAACAGCTATTGTTGTCAGGGCCAGACAGGCTGCTGATAACTGAAGGGGATTCTGCCTATATGTTATCATCACACTCTTTGCCTTTAGCATCCCCTTTGTATAACCTATTTTTAAACGATGCTGGTGGTGAGAAGGCTCTGCGTCTGCTTCTGCTTTGTTGAAGTACACTGCCGATAGCATCCCTTGCAAGCCAGCAAATAAACCTCATAGGCAACCAGCTGCTTTTTGTTTGAAGAACAAACAGATTTGCTGCTTTAAGTGTAAAATCTATCTCATCATTATCTATATGGAGCACAGCGTAGTCTACTTTCTTGCAGCTCAATGCAGTTCCTTGGAAGAAAGAGAAGGTAGGCACGTGTTCTTGGTGGGCATTCATCATCAAGCGAAAAAAAAAATAGTTATTACTTAGCAATGACTTTTTTCCTTTTCTTTTTAAAATAAGCGAACATTTTGCTCCAGAATCAAGGTATGTAGGGAGTGATGGTGATCTGGATTCAGAAAACCATGTGGGCATGGTAACTGCTGATCTCTTTATCTGAAATACGACAACAGTGCCATCCCTTTGTGCAGTATGATCAAAGGACTTCCACTGGCAAGAGTCACAGCTGCATCTTGCCATTAATTCACAATAACAGCGCACCTTCAGAGGAGCTTTGAACAGTACTGTTCCTCTGAGGCATCCTGAGAACGTTGGATTTACTCGGTAAGTGTGGGACAGCCAGGCCAGGCAGGCGCTGCTTATCCAACCCGCGTCACTCAGCGGTGCACAAGACAATGTCTTGCTCCCGTGTTACTGCGATAAAGAAACCATCAGGAATTTAAAGCGAGCCGAAATCACGTTTACTTGGTAAGGCCTGCTGCTGCCAATTCAGTTCTTTTTGCAGTTGCTACAAGAAAAGGAATTGAGTCTTAAGCTGAAGTCTGAAATAAATGAGGTGTGGTTGTACATCATCACTCATGCTGTTTACACTTTATTATCCTATGGTGGCATTGCCAAAGGCACGCTAAATGGCATTAGATCAGGGGCAAAGCTACATCTTCAAGAGAGTGAAGGCTTTGCTAATTCTGTTTTCCCTTGTCTTTATTCTCCTTTGGTCATAGATTCCTTATGTTTGTCACATGTCACATTTTTCCATCTTCCCCTTCTCCCTTTTTTGTTCCCTTGTCCACCACGTACATAGAGGAGCGCAGCCTAGTGCATACAAGCTGAAAAACTCCTGGAAGGTATTTCTGGATTTTTAGTCTATGGGAGTCTACCTCACTGGGTTAATGAGCTATCCCACCCAGGAAGGGAGCGTGTTTCTTGCCAGGAGGCCGGTTTGGATAGTGACAGGAGAAAAATAAGTCATCTTAACTAAACCTAAAAGGCAAGGCTGTATTGAGATGGCTTTGAATTCAGGATGTCTTGATTCAGGACTGTGCATGGATTTTAGCAGCATTCATAATGTTCTCAGGGCAACTTCAGCTGAAGTTACCTTTCAGCTCGGCTGTTTCTCATTACTAGACCTACATTGCTGTTGGGTGCATATTATTTTATAAGATTGAGCAGACTAATATCATCAGCTATAATTCCGTGGGTTTCTCCTGAAGCCATTACCATAATTAAGATAATGATGTTTAAAGTGAATGTTTATTTTGTACTATTTTGTATGGCAAAATATAATTAGATGTTAGGCTGCAAATGTTTGAAAAGGATTTAGTGTTTTGAAAGAGACAGTAAGTCAGAATGAAGCGGTATTTTAACTCTTGAATTGAGTGTCTGAAACTCGAAGCAGGCGTACTGTTATCACGCTGCAAAATGTTCTAATGCAGAGTGAAGAGGTTCCTAACTTGCCTCCACTTTGGAAGAACTGTTTGTCCAGAGTGACAACTGTTATGGTAAATAACAGGTTATGGTGAACAAAGTCCTGTGCTAACTGTGCTGAGCTAATGTAGCAAATATTTATCTGCCTTCCTTTTGATGCTAAATAAGGAATGATTTCTTACCTCGCTCTGCATTACAATGTGGGTATTTCCCTGTAGCAGCTTGCTTGTATTGCCTCTGTGAACTCTTAGTGCCTGAGACCCTGCACGCAGGAGATAGCCAAGTGACTTCATTCATCTGCAGCCTTGTGGCTCTAATCCTTCTTCTTCTGTTCAAAATGACAAGCTTTGGAGGTGCTGAAACCTCTTGGTTCCAACCCAAGCCATTCTGTGATTCACATTCCATGCTGACATTCTTGTCCTTGCTTTGTGTCATTTCTTGCTTTTAAACTGGACTTCTGGAACGTTATCAAGAATAAGATAACCTCACAAGATGAAATACACCTTTTTTTTTTTTGTCTCATGCTTAGCATGCTGAGTGCCTTATTTAAGATAAAAAGAAAAAGGAGGAGGCAGAGACGGGGCTGGGGGGGAAGAAGAGTGACCTATCCACGCAGCAGCAGCTCTGCGAGTACTACGAGGGTCAGACGCCAAGAGAAGAAGGAAGATTTAAGCACAAGTACAACTTCTTTCAAAACTGATTGCTCTTGTAATCGTTTAAGTTGCTGTTTGTTGCAAGCAGTAGTAATCATTCAAGTTTGGCGTTAGCTAAAATATTTAGATGCTGTTGTGCTTTGAGGAAACCCTTTATTTTCATCCCGGGAGCTCTTCTTCTAACTCACGCCTTCTTAGTTAGCCAAGTCCTGAAGAAGGCCTCCCTTGTGTCTTCCAGTTTTAGCACGCACTGCTTCCCTCATATGCTTCACCTTTCCAGATGCCACCCATCTTAATACTCCTATCAGCGTGAAAAATTATTCCTCCATTTCATGTCAGTCAGTGGCTCCTGCATATTTTTACCCTTCCTTTTTATGGCACAGAGTTGAACGCTGCAGATCTCGTGCATTTCTGTGGAACGACTCTGGAAGCTGATTTTTGTATCAGCGTTACTCTTTCTCGGAGTTTTTAGTTAAAATCGTCACCTCTCACACTGACCAGATCGTTCGTCTGAGAGATAAAGATATGCTGTGTCCTTGGGATTTTCTTCTCAATTTCTTGTCTAGTTTACTAGACTTGACTGTCTAGTTTACCTGAACGAGGCAGCGTGCTTCTGTTTCTATTACAAATCATCCCCATGAAATTTTGAGTTCAACCTATTGCTCTGATGTTTTTGAGATCTGTTGTTATTGTTACTTGTGTCTTTTGTTCGGTGTTGACTGATTTGTAGTGGACACAATTTGGGGTGCATCTAAGGATTGTTCTTCTCCACTTCTTTAAGTTCTTGCTTTATGCCACGTGTGTATTGGTCTTTATGATAAAGATCAATTATTGTCAGTATACCGAATGTGGTTGGCGAAGTCTCAGAGCACGTAGGCTGAACATTTTGACCTCTGCTTAAATTTGTATATCAAGCATGTCGGATGAGTCCTGCTAACTCAGTGCCAGAATCAAGATCTTGAAGAAACAGAAGTGTTGGACTCTACGTTACTGTAACCACTAGCCCGTACTAATTTGACTAGTGTAAAATGATCACACTCTATGTTAGTGGTTACTTTGAGGAAATCTGCAACAGTAGAGAGCAAGGTGAGGAATACACTCCTGACTAACTCCTGTTCGTGTGAAATAATCCTGTTTCTTACTGGGATAAACATCCATAAGGGCTGCTTGCTCATATGTATGTATGGTATGTGCAGAAGCCAGCAAATAGGTTTTGCAAGTCTGTCAATATGTTTCCAAAGCAGGCTTGTGGTCTTAGGGATCTAGTGTTCAATTCAGTTCTGTTTGCAGCTTGATTTAATCCTAGATCTAATAATACATTTCTCTGCACTTTTAATTTGTTCTCCGTTCAAGGCGTTTTCTTGAACTGAAGTCATATTCCAATTGAATTTTATAGCAAATTCTTCGGTTTCAGTGGAATCAGGGTTTTATTTCCTGTGTTTAGCTGCACTTCAAAAGCATTTTGCCAGATTTGGCAAAATACAGGAAAATAAAAGAATAAGGAAATTAGGTCATCTGTATGATTTATCTAGATAATACCTGTAGGTACGTGCCTCCCACCTGAGGCCGATTATAAGATCAAAATGCCATTCACTTCAAGTTAGACCCGTGAAGATACTCCTGCTAAAAAGCTGTTTCCAGCCTCATGTTTTACTTTGTCTGAAGTGTCTGATGAAAAACTGAAAAGGAGGTATGGAAAGGACTGTACTGTTTTATGGTGAGGAGAGGCGTGCCACATGTCTGCCTTTATACATGTGTTTATGAGTGGTGGTTCTCCAGTGGCTGGAAAAAGGGAAGGATGAGAATGCTGCCGTGACTCCCAGAACCCTTTAGCTCTGGTGATGAAGGATGTATGTTTTAGAGAGGATGAGGGAGCCCAGTAACAACAGCTTCATTACTGAACGCTTTTGCGTATGAACTTTATCAGTTACGTCTTTGTTAAAAGTAACCTAACCAAAGGGGACTATGGAACGCTGCAATCACAATTCCTTGTGTTCAAAATAATCAGGAAGGCTAGGAAAGCATTTTTTTTTTTATTAGATTAAATCAAAAGTACTCTAACACTTCCTAATTAAAAAAAAAACATCTTTTTTTAATAGACTAAAAATCACTTGCAAGTTTGTCGTCTGATATTCTAAATCATAAAGCTTCAGAAATTGCATCCATTGGTTAAGCTGTTTGCCTTCAAAGTTACTGCAGGCTGCCAGCTTTCGGTCTTTACATCTGATGAGAAATGTACGGATAATTTGAACTGGATATGTATGTATTTACTCTTCAAAACGTGTTATCTTTGGAGTCTAAAAGAGTAATTTCAGCTGTCTTATGCTATTTGCTATATATATGCATGTATTTAGAACTTCACGGACTAAGATATGTGTTTACTGTACGATTTCATATGGAATCATTCCTGAAAGTGGTAATATATAGGTTGTAGAGGAAAAGATTACTTTGAAATATAAGGCACGCTGGAGCTTGTAATGGCTTCTTTCGTGGAAAGAGCTGTCTAGGAACTTCACTACTTCGGGTGTTTTTGAAAGTACATAGAATCCAACAGACCCTCATAGCAGCAAATTATTTTTCAGTAAATGTTTTTTTTAGAGTTCTGTTACTCTCGTTTTCCTCCGCTTTCCTCTTTTGATTTACTAGCTTTGTGTGTGAGATTCAGTGCATTTGGGCAGATGCAAGCAGCTGGAAGTAATAGAGTTAGAGCACTTTGAAAGGCTGAATTTTCACAAGTGGTTTGGGGTTTAGATGCTGGGAGTCATTATCTGGTGCTTCAGAATAACATTTGGAGAACTCGCTCTCATGGCGGAGATTTGAAAGAGGTTATTCATGGGTTGTATTTCACTTCAAGAAAGTTGAATAAAATTACATTGCATTATGTTTTTAAATGAAGAAATCTGATTGAGCCATACGGACGCATTGTAGAGTAATATATATTCTAATGGCACAAATCACTACTTCTATTCCACGCATTCAGAAGAATGCATGCTCCCAGAAGCTTTGGAGAGAACGCTTTTTTTCTTGCCAACTATATATAGTGTAGTGAGTGTTTCCTTTAAACTCAAGCCAACATCCCATGTAAACATGATAAAGTTAGCTATGGCAGTTTTATGGCGGAGCAAGAATTTGTAGTCTTTTATTGTGCGTCTTTTTGTTGCTGTGTTTTTTTCATAGCTGTCCTCTCTGTCTCCGGAGGCTGGTTTCCTTACTCGTCATACAAGCAAGGTTTCCTTGTTTTATCCAGGCTCCTCTGTGAGTCCACGTCTTCTGCTTATTCCACGCTTGCTTTCAAGTGGAGTTTTTTAATACAGACAAAATGGTGAGGGGCATCCATTTATAAGCACACGCGGCATTATTTCCTCACGTTGTATGCTCTGCTTCTCTAAAGCATGTTAGGAGTATTTTTTCTCACTAACAACATAGGGAATGGCGCTACCATAACGCATCTTAAAGGCTCAGGTTGTTTCTGTGGATGTGTGTTGACTGTAATTGCCCTTACAGCTACAGTGCACCAGTTCCTGCAACAAATTACTCTATAGGTGTGGGCAGTGTGTAGCACATCTGCTGTTACCTCTTCCTTGGCTACTTTGCTGTTACTTCTGTGGCTGAAATAGTGGCTATCTTTGTGCATACCTCTCCCTGCTCCTAAGGCAGGTTGTAGGAGAGCAGTGCCAGACCAATTATGCATGCTCATTGCATATGGCTGTATGCTGTCACTTTGGGACAGCAAACGCAAATGTGAGAACGTGTCCCACATCCCTGCCTTCTGCAGAGCTGAGATGCAGCGGGCATAGGAAGGAAGCACGATGGGTACCTTGGTCTGTCAAGCTCTTGTTTTCATCCATCTTAAAATTAAATTCTTATAATCAAATATTGGAGTAAGAGGCGGTTAAAATGCTTTCAGCCTTTCTTCGGCCTGGAGGAACCAAAAATGAAATGTATGGCCTCCTTTAAAATGAGTGTGTATAAGCGAGTATTGGCTTTTTAAGAATAAGAACGTTCAAAGGCACAGTGTCCGCAGGGAGTTGGGAGTTAGCAGGTATTCTGTGCTGGATTTACAGGACAAATAGCAAAACATCATAGTAGGAAGGACTCTGGGATAAGGCTGCAGGCAAAGACTGAAATGCTTCGAAAAGTGAAGGTGAAATATATTGAGCTGTGTTTATTTCTAGTAAAAATGTGCATGGTTTGAATGGTGCTGTGTAGGTGATGATATTTGTCATTGTAGTTACAGCGTGTATCCAGGATGAGATGTTTCTCCTCTCTTCTTTAAAAAAGATAAGATATCCAGGTAGGTTTTATTATTTGTCTGTGTTGCCATTGGCTTTAAATTAGGTTGTTGGTTTTCTTTTTAAATATGCCAGGCTTAGAGTAGTTCTAACAATATAATTTCAGAATGATTGTAACCTCCGTGTTAACTTTGTTTTTAAAGGCAACAAAAGTTATTTGCACTCCTTTATTTGAATAACTATTGCGGGGATGTGATTTAAAACTCACCTTTATCAGAAGTTGCATTTAAGTTATCGCTTCCGTGTGGTTTCGAATTGATATCAAGACAAATCTTTTACTTCTCTATATAAACTGAGTACTCTCTGGGTGACTTCTAGCAAAATTTGGTGATGATTTCTGTAGTTGATATATTCCACCTAGGGAAATAAAAAACGTGAAGTAAAAGTTGGAATCAGCCGCTGGAATGGTCTCATTTCCTGCCAGACAATTCGCCTTTAGTTTGTATTGAAGTCAACGTCAGTCTGGAAAAAAACACTGCTTTGGTTTTACATTGCTGCGCTTTAGAAATAATTACCCTTATCTTATATTCTGTTCAACTCTGCTACTCCCATTTTAAAAGAAATTGAGGTCAAAAGGCCCATAAATAACCATCTGGTCAGCAACAATACAGAAGAGTGATAGTAGTGGCATTTCCTACAAAATTTCAGGTGACAGCTGTCACTTGGTGTTTGCCTCTCTGCTTACACAAATTCATCAGGAATGTTTTGATTTCCAGAGTTTTTAATGCTTGCGTTTGGAGCGCGAAAGGATAAAATCACTCCACGTTTTAAAAGGAGCAAATTAGATAAGAATGTGTGTGTATATGTATGGGAATGTGTTTTCTGCCCTGTGCTTTGGCTGTGGAGAATACTTTTTAATTCTGTTTTCTGCACCTTCAGTTTAAGTACATTTAGAAGTCACAAAAGTTCTAGCTTACAATTAAGTATTCTGTGCCAGATGTCCTTTCTCTTTGGTGCTTCGTATTACCGTGTCGAAAGAAAAATAAAGCTCGAGTTGCTCAAGTAACAGATGTTTCCATCCATACCCATGGTCCATTTACTAGTGTTATATTAGGGAGTTTTCTCTTCCAGGGACCAAACAGTCAATCGGATTTTTCCACGGCTCCAAATTCCTAGCATCGGAAGGCAAATGTTCATAACAAGCAGAGCTTTTTACTTGGATTGCAGAGTTCTTCCCTGAAAGAATCAGTGACTCATCTTGCTGTTCAGCTTACAAGTGCTGTGTGGATAGCACTAGCTGGATTGATGCGACGCCGCCCAGCGGAGTGCACAATCCTTCCCAGTTGTGAGGAAGTGCAGGGGAACAGGTTCATTTCTGGTCCCAAGGAGGCAGGGAAATGCTCTTTGAAGAAGTGGTTGAGGTCTGGTGGCCTGGCAGTGAGATTCCCTACTGGCCAGCAATAAGGGCAGTTAACTGCATTACCGCATGGAGCTTTGTCTCACTCCAGTGTAGCCGTTCTTATCTTGGCAAATAAAGCATCTGTTCCAAGACTTCAGCTCAGGATTATGCCAAAATGCGTTCAGTCAAAGTTCACAATTCTGCACTGCGTTTACATCAGTCATATTTTTACGTATAAAAGCTCCTATTTTAGGGCACTCTGAAGCAGTTGTTGATTTATGCTGAAGGCTGATCCCACTCTGAGCTAGGCATTGATAGCTGTTTGGTCAATAAGGGTTAAGAGGCCAAAGTTGCCGCAGATGACAGTAATTATGTTTTCCCCTCTAGTGCCATTGGGTGCAGAAGCTGGTGTGCTCTAACCTGGTCAGACTGCAAGCTGCATAGAGAACAGAAATTGTGCTGCTTTCCTTAATATCTTTCAGAAGAAATGAGATACATTATGAATTAGGACAGATAGTCGATTTGGTTGTAAGAATGAGAGATTCTTGAGAAAGGCATTAGTATCTTTTACAGATATCATCACAAGGCTCTATTGTGTGGCAACCCTCAGTGACGTGCACTTAAATCAGATTTCAGAATTGTTCAGATAAGATATTTCCAAAATTGAGATGACCAAATAGCTTGTAGCCAAACTCTGGGGTTTTGTTGCTTGCTTTGAGTCTACCTTTAAAGGACTTGCTCCCAGCTCTTGCATGCTCTCAGGGCGTATCCTT
>JANHGO010000073.1:38414888-38448502 GCA_024606505.1 Aquila spilogaster | reverse complement strand
ATAGGGACTTACTGCCTTGTTGGGAATGCCTGGATATCTGGGGTTTTAATGCAGGTCACCCTTCCCATACTGTTTGCTGTTTTGTAAATAGGACAGATATGTCCCAGATGCGTTCAAATAAAGTCCTCCCCAGCCTGACACAGAGGGATGGATGACGCGGGTCATCGCCAGCTCACTGCTTTTGCAGGGAGAGGGAGAGCATGCATTGCAGGTGCCATTTGCAGCGTGGAGGGTGCACGTGGCTCCTGCAGGGTGCCTGCTGCACGCTCTGGCATTAGGGAGCATAGAAACATGCCTGAGCTCAGCGGGAGCCCTCACTCCTCTAATAGGCCAAATGCTGCTGCTGAGGACGGCAGAGGTTCCTGAGTGTTTCAGCTGCCGTTGCGGCTCAGTGGGTTCCCATGGTGCTGATCAGCAGTGCGGGGAGCCCTACTTCGCATCAGTATGTGCTGGTTAGAACAAAACCAGAGGGGATTATAGATGGCAGAGGGCCGCGTACAAGCACATTTCCAGTGCTGTCTTCACCTCTAAAGAACAGGATGAAAGTGGCATCACACAGTCCTTGTTAAAAAGTAGAAAAAAAAAACCACAACAAAAAAAGTGTTCAGGATCTGACATATCTGTAGCTCAGTGTTGCAAAGCATTTTAGCATCTCTTGTGAAGTGCTGGCTGCTCTCAATTCTCACTTACTTTAATGGACATTCAAGGCACTTAGCACCTTGCGGGGGTCATTCAGCACTGTTTAGCATTGGTCCCTTCCTAGGTCTTCACTTATGAAATAACCAGCTCTGCAAAGCAGAATAAAAGTTTACTTTGACAACCCGCTGTGATGTATGGGTCCAATTACTGAAGTCTCCAAACTCATGTTAGTTCTGGAAATTTTTGGGGGGGATAGTAGAGGCGTAATCTAAAACAAGGAATTCTCCTTTATGTTACATTCCCTCTAGGCAAAAAAGTAAATGTAGGAAGGAAAGGAATTAATGGAGACTATAACTCATACTGGTCTTGTTTGTTCATATACATTACATTACTCTGCCATGCTCACTTACTTTTTCTTATCATTTTTTCCCCACTCCCAGCTCTCCCTTCTCTTATCATATTTTTACATCAGCATAACTTTTGGGATTTCGTAGGATCCACTCCTAATTTAATCTAATGCCAACAACATGGATGTTGGAGATGTAATTTACACCATCAAATTGAACTGGGGCCAGGCACTTCTCCAAGAGCTGCACCTGCTTTCTCTAGGCTGTATTTAGTGGAATTTTTCCTTTCATGTTTAATTCGTCTTCCTTCTGGGAAAATATTTAGCAAGTAACAATTGAAGTTAGGGATAGGGGAACTTTGTACAGCTTCAAGTCCTGTAATGCAGATAAAATATTTTCCAAACATTTTGGATATCACAAAATGAGTTTTGATTTATGTGAATTTCTCCCTCTGCTCTTTCTCATTATTAAATCCATGTTCCTTTTCATTTCCATTAAAACATATATTTTTCTGCCCTGGGGAGGGAACAATGAAAAAAAAAAAAACCACAACCAAAACCAACACCACCACCAAAAAACCCCACCAAAAAAAGCCCATCAGGAAAACCCCCATGAACAAGTAAGCTTTATAACTTATCCTTCTGTTTTGGAGCAATGCTCGATCACTGGCCCTTCCCTCTTACAGGAGAGAAAGAAAGAAATTTTGTCTTGTGAAGTAATCTGCCATTTACAATGTACAGCATAAAAAGTGTTTAACTGTATGCTCAGAGATGTATCAATGAACATATAATGAGCTAAAAAAGAGCATTATTTGTGGGCTTGAGGGTTGCCTGATGAGCACATGTTGTTATCTGAAGTTAATGTAATTTAGTCAAGACAATTCTCTTTTTTCAGTGGTTCTACATTAAAAAACAGCTCATGCTTATTGTTAGTAATATTGGAGCAGCTTCCTTCCTATTTTTGACGCAGACCAGTAAAGATAGCTAGATGTCCTAAGGTACGTGGGATTAGGACAAGCCGCCTATACTTAGAAATGTTTTTTGTTCTTTCGCTACCTAGTTTTTCATCCTTCCATTTTTCAAGAGCAGTTAATCCTTGGCAACAACAATATATTTTTTATTGGGCATGAAACAAGATTCTCTGACCATTTATTAAGAGCTCAGTCCTGAGAGACAGCAGATGATAACGAGAATTTTCATGGTCAGTGCGTGGGGCAGTGAATCCAGCAGGCTAAGGTCCTTTCTGGCTCTCTCCCAGATTTGTTGGGGTTTCTAAATCAGGTAATTGCTGTTTCATTGTTGTCTGTAAAATGGGGAAATAGTATAGACTACACAAACCAAAGGTGGTCAAAGCCCTTTCATCTCTCAACACTGTTGTGTCAGTTGTCCATTAGAAAACTCGGATGCATCAAGTTTCAAGTCTTTTTCTAGAAGCCTCTGAGGCAATTTTTGACAGCCTTTTTTGTCTCTTGTATGGCAATGAATGGGAAGTGCTCTGCAACACGTGTAATGCAATGGGTTAGTGGTTTGGACTGCTACAGTAGGGCAAACCTCTTTTTTGATCCCTTAGCAGTACCAAGAAGCTACCAGACTTCTGTTGGTAGATCTAAGAAAATAAATGAGCTAAGCATACTTGCCATTGGATTGAATGAAGACACCTGGTACAAGTACTTAAAACTCCTAAAACATCTGGGGTCTATAACAGAGGAAAAGATGTCTTTAGAAATTCATTTTGCAATTTATTATCAAAATTATACTCCTATATTGCTGTAACTTTTGCAAGGTCTTGTGTCAAAAATGATAAATGCTCAAATTGCTGGTAGCAATCTATGTCTGCTATTGTATTCCTGCTCAGCTAAACATCCACTTAGAGCGTGTACTTCTTGGTGGGAAACATAAGAATTCAAAGGTGAACTTAAAATTTCAGGACAATTTTTTGTTTTCTGGTGTAGAAGGAAATAGCTTGTGGTAACTTTAAAGAGCTCATAACAGTAAAGCCAAGAAGGAAAAAGAAAAAAAAAAAAAAAACCCAAACAAAAAACCAGGAACAGGTTGCTCAGCCTGTGGCTGGACTGGTACAAGCAATCTGTGCAAGATTTCTCCAGAGGAAAAATCTTGAGACTTGTGCTGCTGAGAAACACGGCATAGAGTGGCAAACTGAAAATTGTTGAAGAAACAGAACCTGTATGGGGCTTAAGACAAAAACAGATCCCAGAGCATTTTGCTGTGCTTGTAATTCTTCTGTTCAGTCTGCATCCCTCTCTGCAGCGTTTTTCTGTTAGAAATGAATATTCTGCTGGGCTAGAAGTGGCATCTGCAAAACTTTTACAACTGAGCCTTTTATGGGAACAACCTGGTCATTTTGTGATTTAACTTTCAGTCTACCACAAAACTTCGCAGCTGCTTGGACTTTGGCTTATCCATATGTCCCACTTTCTCAATAATTAAGTCATAAAATAATTGCTTAACTGTTAAAAGGCTATGTCAGAGGTTGTATCTTGGAGTCGCAAACCAGAGAAGGAGTATCATCCTTGTGACTTTATTGAAAATCACCTGTTTATGAAAACTACGTGGTTCCCTTGGTTCATCTTGCAGTGCAGTTGATTCCAGGTGGAAACTTGGTGCAAAATCAATACTACAATACCTTCCTGTTTTCATGCATTAATGTTGTTTACTTCTGTAACCGTAATACTGTCAGTAGCTCTGTGTTCACTTGATGCCTTGCTCAGAAGTGAGGCATTTCCTCTCCTAGAGGAGGCACACAGCTAGAATAAACATAGTGACTTGTGTAAATTGTGTCTCTGCTCGATATGTTTTTGATTGTCTGGAATTTGTCACAAAATGTGAGAAAAGTGGCAACTAATGATGAAGAATGCTGTAGTTTGGCAGAGTAGCACACTCTCTGCTTGCTGCCTGGGCTGGCAATGGCCAGCTGCTGTCAAAGCTGCAGGTTATTGGGAGAATCTGCCTAAGACAGTCAACTCTGGGCTCTCCAGGGGTGTTGGCAGGATGGGGTAGCCTGGATAAAGCAAAACCTGGATAAACCTGTAAATTCAACAGAGGACATCCCCCTTTAAAATGATGGCAGCTGATTTCTGCAGGCATGAGGGCTGACTGAGCAGAAAGGCAGGACCGTGGCTGAATGCCTGAGGCATGTGCTTGGTATCGTAAACACCACAATGCTGAACCGTGGCTACCAAGTGCTGTAGGTTAGAGCTTTTCGTTGTTGGTTTCATCTTCACCTCCTGTTAGATGTTTGCCCAAAGCTAATTTTTCAGAGCTCTTCCACGGGATGGCAGGAGAAGAGGCGTTCTCACAAAATTACTGGCGGGGTCATCTCTTTGTAAGCAGCATGCGGGCACAGCGTGTTTCTGTTCAATAACATGCCATAACATATGCCAAACAGGATTTTATGTTCTAGACACATCCTGGAACAGGGTTGTTTTGTTGGGGTTTTTTTGTGGGGGTTCTCCCCCCCCCAGTTTTTGCCTCTGAGCTAAACAAGATATTCACATTCTTTGGAGAATGAATCAAACAACACCTGCTTCTCATGCCATTGAAAACATATTCCTGATTTTGCCATTCTGTCTTCTGAAATGCCACGCTATGTACATTATGTACATGGCTTCTGAGTGTGCACAAGGCGTATCACTTGTTGAAAGCCTTATCCTCAAGTGCTTTAAGATTGTCTGGATCATTGTTGTTCACCCTGTTCTCAGACTGTTAGAAGAAAATATCACTTTTATTTCTAATTAAAATGCCTGCAGATTAAATAGTGTGAGCTTTTGAAAGGCTTCCATAGGGATCTGTGCCGTTTGCAGTAGATATTGTCAAAAGAAGTCAATGAGCAATGACAGCTATGTCATCTTGTATCTAATTGTCTGAAGTATGTTGCTCTCCCCTTGCTTGCTTTGTGCATCTTTATGATTGAAGCACATAAGGCTTAATGCATTAAGGGAGTGTCTTTCAGGAAACCATTTCTCATAAGAATAAAGTACTACAATTCTGTATAGTTAGAAAACTGCACCCATACTGTCACCCCAATTATTTTTTGAGGAAGAGGGAACAATGGCTTTAAATTATTGTGGGTTTTTTCTGTGCGTGTTATTCAGAAATCTGTTTAAAGCACATACATAAGTGAGGGTGAGCTCTCTCTTACCCAAGCATGAGGTTTACCATTCTTCAATCCTTGCCTCAGCTCCTAAACAGTCACGTTTCCCAAAAATAATTCTCTCTGTCTCCTTCACTCGTCATTGCAATCTAAATTGCTGGCCCTCATCCTGTAATGAGGGGCCACTGCTACTTTAGTCTAGGGCCTTGCATCCATGCTGTGTCTAACGCTGGAAGATTTTTAAGATAAACACTTTTTTTAGCTAGCCACTGAACTGAAACTGTGATCCAAACATCATCTCGCATTTGTTTCCAGCTATCTTTATTTTTTCTCTGGCTCTCCCAAATTCAGTTGTGGTCTCTTCTTATCTGTTTGGGATGCTGCTGTAAAGATCATATCCTTATCTCTTGCCTTGGCTATCTTCATGTTTTTGCACTGCCTTTTTGTAGCATTACAGGTGGACGTGTTAGCTTCTGTGCCCTCTTTTCCTTATGATTCCACACCGAGAAGTCAGCTCCTCAGCTGGGCCAGCCTCTCTGTTATATTCTGAGATAAGACCTTTTATGCGTCCCACAAATTATTCACCTTGTTCTCCCTGAAAACATTTGTTAAAATTTTTTAAACCCTTGAAGTCCTTCCTTAAAATATCCTTTGGCATAATACTTGCAAAATAGTTGATGTCTCTCTGCATCCATCTGTTGTCTCTTATCTTATAATGAGGCTGTAAAATTCAGGACTATTTTGTTCATGCTCACACAATATTTCTTAAGTGAGCCTTGCCCATGCCAGTGACCTCTGAAGTACTGCAGCAGCTATTGTTGTCAGGGCCAGACAGGCTGTTGATAACTGAAGGAGTTTCTGCCTGTGCATTATTATCACAGTCTTTGCCATTAGCATCCCCTTTGTATAACCTATTTTTAAATGACACTAGGGGGATGTTCCCAGATGGTGAGAAGACTCTGTATCTCCTTATGCTTTGCTGAAGTATACTATATTTAACATCCCTGGCAATCTAGAAAATACACCTCATAGATAACCAGCTGTTCTTCATTCTAAGAGCAACAGGCTGAGATTTGCTGCTGGAAGCATAAAATCTCATCATTATCTATATGAGACCCAGTCTAGTCTACTTGCTGCAATTCAATGTAAGTCCTTGGAAGGAAGAGAAGGAAGAATTGTGTTCTTGGTGGATATTCATCGAGTAAACAATTATTTTTTTTTTATGCTTAGTTAGGAGCTATTGTGCCCTTTTTATAATAAGCAGGCATTTGCCAGTTACAGGTGACACCAAAATCAAAGTGTTTACACAGTGGTGGTGATTCTCTCACATTCAGAAAACCAAATGACATGAAAACTGCTGATCTCTTTCTCTGAAATGTTGAGTGATAGCAGTGCCATCCATTTGTACAGTATGATCAAAGGCCTTTTCTTTTTACTAGCAAGAGTCACATCTGCATCTTTTCATTAATTCCCAGTAACAGCACACATTTGAGGGAGTTTTGCATGAACAATACAGTTCCTCTGAGGCATTCTGAGAACATCAGATTTACTCAGTAAGTGTGGGACAACCAGGCAGGGCATGCACTGGTTGTCCAATGCATGTCCCTCAGTAGTGCACAGCACACAAGACAGTGCCTGTTCCTGTATTGCTGCAGTAAAGAAACCATGATGAATTTAAAGTGAACCGAAACTATATTTATTTGTTAAGACCTACTGCAGCCAATTCTGTTGTAGTTATTACAAGAAAAAAAATGAAGTCTTAAACTGGAGTCTGAAATAAATGAGATGTGTTTGCATCATTCATGGTGTTTATGCTTTATTATTCCATGGTGACATTTGCCAGAGGCATGGTACAATGGCACTAGATTAGGGGCAAAGCAACATCATCTACACAGAGTAAAGGCATTCCTAATTCTCTTCTCCCCTATCTTTCCTCTAGTCATACATCCTTTATGTTTATCTGTACACCAAATTTTTCCATCTCCTCACTCTTCTGTTTTTATTTCCTCCTCCATCATCTTTCACAGTGGAGTGCAGCCTATTGAGTACAGGCTGGAAAAGTATTTCTGGATTTTCTGGTCTGTGGGAGTCTACCTCATTCAGTAATGAGCTATCCCCATTAGGCAGGGAGCGTGTTACTAGCTAGGAAACGAACATGTATATTACCAGGATAAAAATAAGAACTTTTCTTCTCTTGACTAAACTTAAAAAGCTAGGCTGAACTCTGATTCTTTTGAAGACAGGGCATCTTTATCCACTGATTTTAGCAGCATTCACAAAATTGTCAGGATCTGCTCTGCTGTTTCTCATTATTATTAGATCTACGTAGCTGTTGGGTGTGTATTATTTTCTAAGACTGAGCAGACTAATATCATCAGCCATAATTCTGTGGGTTTCTCCTGAAGCCATTACCATAATTAAGATAATGATATTTAAAGTGAATGTTTATTTCATACTACTTTGTATAGCAAAATATAATTAGATGTTTGGCTGCATATGTATATGGTTGAAAAGGATTTAGTATTTTGAAAGAGGCTGTAAGTAAGTCTGAGTAAAGCAGTAGTTTAACTCCTAGAGTGACTCTGAAACTTCAAGCAAGTGTGCCATGAGCACACCATGAAATTTGCTAATACAGAGTGAAAAGACTCTCATAATTTGCCTCCGCTTGAGGAATTTTGTCCAGAGTGACAACTGTAACTTTAAATTTACAAAATTCCCAGAAGTCTGGTGTTAACTGTGCTGAGCTAATCTTGTAAATATTTATCTGCCTTACATTTGAAGCTAAATAAAGAACATTTTCTTATCATACACTGCAGTGAAATGTGGGCTTTTTCCCTGTAGGAGCTTGTTTATGTTGCCCACGTAGACTCTTAAAGCCTGAGATCCTGAGCACGGAAGCAGATTGCAAGTGAATTAATTCAGTTGGCTATCTTGTGGCTCTAATCCTTCCTTTGCTATTTGAAATGGCAAGCTTTGGAAGTGTTGATATCTTACGGTCAAAGTTGTGTGAAAAAGAAGTTGCCTTCATGTTTCATGCTGACATTTTAGGCTTCAGTTGATGCCATTTGTTTTTTCTTTTACACAGGACTTCTCTATTTTTTGAATGTTAGCAAGGATAAGACACAACCTGACAAGATGAAGTGCACCTTTTCTGTATCTCACTTGGCATGTTAAAAAAAAAAAAAAAAAAAGAGTGAGTGAAGAAAAGGATGACCTATCTACTAAGTAACAACACTACAAGTAATATGAGGGTCAGAGAGCATGAAAAGAGAAAAAAAGATTCAAGCTTAAGTATGTCAACTTTTTTCAAAACCAATTGAGTGCTGATTTAATAATTTTAAGTTGATGTTTGTTGCATACAATAGTAATGATTTGAGTTCAATATTAGGTAAAATGTTTAAACCATTATATCTTTGAGGAAACCCTTTCTTTGTTTTCATACTCCCAGGAACTCTTATTCTAACCCATGCTTTCTTAGCCAAGCCCTGAAGAAGGCCTCACTTTTTCAACCATTTTAGCACACACTTCATCCCTCATCCATTTCACCTTTCCAGTTACCTCCCTTCTGAATACATCTATCAGCATGAAAAATGCTTTTTCCATTTTCTGTCAATCAGTGATCCCTGTAAATATTTATCCTTCCCTCTTTTAGCACAGTGTTGAACACTGTGGACCACATCCATTTCTATGGAATGACTCTGAAAGTCAATTTTTGCATCAGCAGTACTCCTTCTCAGACTTTCTTGTTAAAATCTTCATCTCTCATATTGGCTACATCATTATTCTGTGTCTGTGGAAATTTCTTTTCACCTCCTAGTCTAGTTTACCTAGGCTTACTGTCTAGTTTACCTAGGCAAGACACTTTTTTTCCTATTACAAATCCCACCATGAAATTTCAAATTTAACCCATTGCCCTGATAGTTTTTGAGATATGTTACTGTTATTTTAGTGTGTCTTTTGTTCAATGTCGAGCAATTTGTAGTGGATACCATTTGGGCTGGCTTCTAAAGATGCTGTCCTCCTCCACATCTCTAAGTACTTGCTTTACACTACATGAATATTTATTGCTAAGTGTCTGTAATAAAGCACAATTCATGGTTAGCAAACCTAATGTGGCTACCAAAGAGTCTTCTCACTGGCAACACGTACACTGAGCATACTGGCTGTGTGATATCTGCTCTTCGTCCTGCCTGGGTAGGAAGCATGTGGGAGCAGTCACGCCAATTCAACACCAGGTTCAAGCTGTCAAAGAAACAGGTTGCATCCCAGACCCCATCAGCGCAACTGTGCTGAGGATTTGACTCATTCTCTGGTTCAATCAGTGTGAGTCACTGAAATTTTGACCACATTTCATAGAAATCATCAGCCTCGCTGGTGGGGCTTAGCTGTGCTCTACCGAGAGTCTGCTGAAGCCCCAGACATGTGTTTGAATGGGTGGCTCTGCACATAGAATGGATTTGGGAAAGGTTGTGACATACCTTTTTTATTCACTCAAAGTTCCTTCTAAGGCTCAAACACATACAGATTTCTTTGACAGAGCTATTGATAGGAAAGTGTAAGAGCTTATCGCTTGGTATTTCACTGGTGTAACAAGGTGAAGTTGATAATTTTTTCTTCCTCAGAATTTTAGTCTCCTGATTACTGTAACCACTAGCCCGTACTAATGGGACTAGTAAGATAATGAAGCCCTACTTTCTACCACCATTCAAAGCTGTAAAACAAAATATGTAATGCTTGGGATAGGGATGACAGGGATTTTTTTTATTTTTCAACTACAGAAACAGTAATTACTTTATGTGAAAAACAACCTGAAATATTAACATGCAGGGGAAAAGAGCAAATGGTGTAAGTCATGTCTGTATTTTGCTTTCTTCAAGTGTACAGTTTTTTTAAATGGTCTTGTGGAAAGATGTGGAAAGACCATTCAGAAGCAAAGGAAAGGATGAATCGTTTGCTGTAGGGCTGTGGCTGGTATGCACAAGCAGCTTGGAGAGGAATCCATATTTCTGACACTTCATTCACTGAGGTCAATTATTTCATTGAGTTAAATTCTCATAGATGGCAATCTCATTTCAGGTTGAAATGGATTCTGTAATCACAGCTCTGTTGATATATTCAATTTTAATGAGGAAAAAATCAGCACAAATATTTAATAATTGTGTGTCCTAAGACTCAGTGTTTTTGTCATTTAAGACTCAGTGGTTTTGTCATTACCTACTGTTAAGATTCCAAGATAATGGATTATATAGAGCATCTCTACCTGTGCATGTTAGTAGTTAATTTGGGAATCTCTGCAACAGTTAAGAGTGAGGTGAGGAATATGTCAGGTCTGAGCTCCTCACCAACCACCTTTTGTGAGAAATGATCCCATTTCTAACTGGGATGAGCATGTGAAAGAATGACTGTTTGCTCATGTATACACACAGTATATAGAGGCACAGGACCTAGCAATGAGGTCTGGCAAAGTCTGCTGGTATATTTTCAAAGCAGGTTGGTCAACTTAGGGATATTCTGTTCTGTTCTCAACTTGGTTTAGTCTTGAATCTCTCTGTGGTCTTAATTTGTTCTCAGTTCAAGGCCTGCCCTTAAACTGAAATCTTATTCCCATTGAATTTTATAGCAAATTCTTTCGGTTTAGTGAAACTGTGGTTTTATTTCCTGTGCTTAGCTGTACTTCAAAGCATTTTGCCAGATTTGGCAAAATATAGGGAAATTAAAAATAAAGGGAACTAGGCCATCTGTATGATTTATCTAGATAATGGACATACATGCCTCCAACCTGAAGACAGTTACATAATTAAAATGACTAATTAATTTGGGCTAAGAAAAGGTGCAATTAAGATTTTTAAAATTAGACCTATGAAGATATTTATCTTAAAAAGATATTTCCAGCCTTGCATTTTGCTGTATTTGAAGTTTTCCTTCAACTGAAGTCGAAGATGAAGTTCCGTTGAAAAACTGAAAAGATGTATGAAAAGGACTGTACTATTTTATGGTAGGGAGAGGCACGTCAAATGTTGATCTTTTACATGTGTGTAAGAGAGGTTGTTCTCCAGTGGCCAAGCAAAAAGGGAAGGGTGAGAGTACTGCCATTATTACCAAATGGAACAAATTAGCTCTGGTGATGGAAGGACAAATGTTTTAGAGATAAAGGGTAAAGAGTCCAGTTCTGGTGACTTCATTAGTGAGTGCATTTGCATATGAGCTTTATCTCAGTTACATATTTGTTAAAAATAAACATAACCAAAGGGAGTGAATAAATACTGCAATCACAACTTCTTGCATTCCAAATAAGCAGAAAGACTAGAAAAGTGTTTTTAAAAACTGAAATCAAAAGTGTTCTAATGTTTAAAAACTTTAAGTGTTTTAACAGATTCAAGAGCATTTGCCAGTCTGTTGTCTGATACTTAAAATCATAAAGCATCAGAAATATTATCCATTTGTTAAGCTGTTTGTCTTCAAAGTTACTGAAATCTGACTTAAATTTTTACTGACCCCTTTTCATCTGATGCGGAATGTGCAGGTTACTTGAACTGGCTATATATGTATTTAAGCTTCCTCTATAAAATGTATTGTCTTTGTAGTGTAAAAGAAAGACAGTTTCAGCTGTCTTATGCTGCTTGCTATATATATGCAGATATTTAAAACGCCATGCACCAGGATATATGTTTGCAGTGAGATTTCTCTGAGAATCATTTTTGACTGGGGTAATGGGCAGGTTTTAGAGGAAAAATTACTTTGAAATATAAGGCACGTTTAAGATTGAAAAGGCTTCTTTTGTGGAAAGAGCTGTCTAGGAACTTCACTGCTGGTGGTGTTTTTGAAAATATGTAGAATTCAGTGGACCCTAATAGCAGCAAATTATTTTCCAGTACGCGTCTTTTAGAGTTCTGTTACTCTCGTTTTCCTACACTTTCCTCCTTTGATTTACTGGCTT
Organism: Aquila spilogaster; assembly: GCA_024606505.1. Lineage (NCBI taxonomy): Eukaryota > Metazoa > Chordata > Aves > Accipitriformes > Accipitridae > Aquila > Aquila spilogaster. The sequence continues at coordinate 38,436,469 of JANHGO010000073.1, read as the reverse complement.
TGTGTGTGAGATTCAGTACATTTGGGCAGATGCAAGCAGCTGGAAGTAATAGAGTTAGAGCACTTTGAAAGGCTGAATTTTCACAAGTGGTTTGGGGTTTAGATGCTGGGAGTCATTATCTGGTGCTTCAGAATAACATTTAGAGAACTTGCTCTCATGGCAGAGATTTGAAAGAGGTTATTCATGGGTTGTATTTCACTTCTAAAAAGTTGAATAAAATTATATTGCATTATATTTTTAAATGAAGAAATCTGATTGAGCCATGCAGACACATTTTAGAATAATATATATTCTAATGGCACAAATCACTACTTTTATTCCATGTATTCAGAAAAACATATGCTCCCAGAAGCTTTAGAGAGAACCTTTTTTCTTGCCAACTATATATAGTACAGTGAGTGTTTCCTTTAAACTCAAGCCAACATCCCATGTAAACATGATAAAGTTAGCTATGGCAGTTTTATGGGGGAGCAAGAATTTGTGGTCTTATACTGTGCATTTTTTTGTTGCTGTGTTTCTTTCACGGCTATCCTTTCTGTCTCTGGGGGTTGGTTTCATTACTTGTCATACAAACAAGTTTCCCTTGTTTTATCCATGCCTCTCTGTGATTCCACGTCCTCCACTTATTTTTGGTTTATGTTTGCTTTCAGTAGGGTTTTTCAATACTGACAAAATCTTGAGGGGCACCTATTTATAAGGCACATGGTGCATTATTTCCTCATATTGTCTCCTCTTCTTCTTTATAGCATGTCAGATGGAGTACTTTTTTCCTCACTAACAACATGGGGAATGGAGCCACCATAAAGCAGAATAACAGGCCCAGATTGTTTCAGTGGATGTGTGTTTGTTGTAATTGCCATTCCAGCTACAGTGCACCAGTTCTCACAGCAAATTGCTCTGTAGACACGGGCAATGCGTAGCACATCTGGGGTTATCCTTTCCTTAGCTGTTTCGCTGTTACTTCTGCAAGTGAAATACCGGGTAACTTTTCCCACATCTGTCTATCTCTGCTCATAATGCAGGTTGTAGGAGAGTAGTGCCATACCAATTATACATGCTCTTTGGATACTGTTGTATGCTGTCACTTTCAAACAGAAAACATAAATGTGTGTGACCTATAAAGGTACGTGAGAACGTGTACTGCATCCTTGTCTTCTGCAGAGCCCAGATAGCACATTACTGATACCTTCATCCATCAAGCTTTTATTTCTATACGTCTTTAAAGGGCTTAATACTAAATTCTTATAATTAAATTTTGGAATAAGAGACCATTAAAACAGTTTCAGCCCCTCCTCTCTCTGAATAAGCCAGAAATGACAGTTTGGGCCTCCTTTAAAATGGGCATGTCTCAGTATAAATGAATATCAGCTTTTTAAGAATATGATCATCCAAAGTAACATCTGCAGGGAGCTGGAAGCTAACAGGTCTTCTGTGCTGGATTTACAGAACAAATAACAAAATACCATTGTAGACAGAACTGAAAAGACTCTGGGATAAGGCTGTAGGGGATACAGTGAAGTCTGGAATTCTTCAAAAGAAAAGGTCAACTATCATAAGCTACATTTTCTTCTAGTAAAAATACACGTGGTTTTAGTGGAGCTGTAGCTGTGTAGGTGTTCATATTTGTAATTGTAGTGGCAGTGTGTGTTCAGGACCAGTTTTTTCCTCTCCAGCTTAAAAAGATGAGATATCCAGGCAGGCTTTATTATCTAACTCTGTTGTGATCTGTTTTGAACTTTTTTTTTTTTTTTTTTTTAAAATCCCCCAGGCATTGAGTGGGTCTGAAAAGGTGATTTTAGAAAGATTATAACCTCCATGCTGTCTTTGTTTAAAGAGAAAACATAGTTACTCATACTCTGTTATTTGAATATCTACTGCATGAATGTGATTTGAAACCCACCTTTAACAGAAGTTGCGTTTAAAAGATATCACTTCCATGTGGTTTCAAAATGATATCAAGATAAATCTTTTACTTCTCTATGTAGACTGAGTACTCTCTGGGGTAATTTCTAGCAAAATTTGGTGATGATTTCTATAGTTGATATATTCTACCTAGGGAAATAAAAAATGTGAAGTAAAAGTTGGAATCAGCAGCTGAAATGGTCTCATTTCCTGCCAGACAATTTGCCTTTGGTTCGTATTGAAGTTGATGTCAGTCTAGAAAAAAATAATGCTCTGGTTTTACATTGCAGTTCTTTAAAAATAATTACCCTTATCTTATATTCTGTTCAACTCTACTACTCCCAGTTTAAAAGAAATTGAGGTCAAAAGGCCCATAAATAACCATCTGGTCAGTAACAATACAGAAGAGTGATAGTATTGGTATTTCCTACAAAATTTCAGGTGCCAGCTGTCACTTGACGTTTCCCTAGTCTACTTACATAAACAAATTCATCAGGAATGTTTTCATTTCCAGAACATTTTTATGTTTGCATTTGGAGTATGAAAGCAGAAAGACATTCTTCTTTTTAAAGGGAAAAAATTATCTCTCTCTCTCTATATATATCTTAATCTGTTTTCCACTCAATGCTTTTACACCAGAAAATATTTGTTAGTTTTGTTTTCTGCATCCCCAGTTTAAGTGAATTTACAAGTCACAAAAGGTCTAGCTGACAATGAAATATTCTGTGCCAGATGTCGTTTCTCTTTGGTGCTTCATATTACCATGTTGAAAGAAAAATAAAGCCCAAGTTGCTCAAGTAACAGATGTTTCTACCCATACCCACGGTCTGTTTACCAGTGTTACATTAGACATTTTTCTCTTCCAGGGACCAGTCAATCCGAATTTTCCATGATTCCAAATTCTTAGTATCAGAAAGCAAATGTTCATAACAAACAGAGCTTTTTACTTACAGACTGTGAAATTCTTTCGTGAAAGAAAGAATGACTCATTTCACTGTTCAGCTTGCAAGTGCTGTGTAGATGGTATTATTTGGATTGATGCAATGCTGCCCAGCAGATTGCAAAATCCTCCCCACTTCTGGGGAAGTGCATGGGAACAGGTTCAGTTTGGGTCCTGGGGAGGCAGTGAAATGCTATTTAGTGGAAAGATTCGAGTGCAGATTGCAGCATGCAGTGTATCCTAGAAAGAAGTGGTCAAGGTTTGGAGGCCTCAAAATGGGTTACAGATAAGGAACATTTCCATGGATGAGTCATCACCACTTTGACTGTCGGCACATTCAGCTGCTGCTGCTGCCAAGTCACCTCAAGGTCTCAGTGTCGAGTGGTTTTGTGTTGAGAGTTGTTGGCCTTTGGAAATGCTTTCTCCCCGATAATGAAATGGTGTGCAGGGGAGGTACCACTATTGGCATGCTCAGTTCATCCTCTCTTACATGAGCATCCATTATTGGTTGGTGATAAAGGCAATTAATTGGATCCCAGGCAGACCTTTGTCTTGCTCCAGTGTAACTGCTCTTATGTTGGAATTGTGGGTTTATTTGGAAAGACTTCAGTGCAGGATTATGCCAAAATGGGTAAAGTCAAAGTTCAAAATTCTGCATTGTTTCTATCAGTCTTAAATTTATACTTAAAAAAAAGAGCATATAAACAAATATAAATACATATTAAAAAAGCCATTTTTACATAAAAAGTTTCTATTTTAGGGCTCTCTGAAAAAGCAGTTGTCAATTTGTGCTGAAGGCTGACCCCACTCTGAGCTAGGTATTGATAGCTACCTTGTCAATACAGGTTAAGAGGCCAAAGTTGCCACAAGGGATAGTAATCACATTATTCACTGCAGTGCCATTGGGTACAGAAGCTGTGTGCTCTAGGCCAGGCTAGACTGTGGGCTAGGTAAATAGAGGACAGAAATTCTGTTGCTTTCTTTAATCTTTTTCAGAAAAAATGAGATAGATCATGAACAAGGACACATAGTCAATTTAGTTGTAAGGACGAGTGATTCTTGAGAAGGGCATTAGTATATTTTACCAATATAATTGTAAAGTGCTACCACACAGCTATCCTATTTCATATGCGCTTAAATCAGAATTCAGAACTGTTGAAATAAAATATTTCTAAAATCAAGGTTCATGACCAAATAGCTTGTAGCCAAGTTGAGATGATGTTGCTTACTTCGAGACTATCTTAAAACGCCATGGCCAGGGGGGAGGCAAATAAGCCACCCAAATACTATTAGCTCCAATAATCAATCCCAGAAGACATTTACATATGCAATTGGATTGGCTCATTAGAAGTTAAGCTCAGCTGCTGCCAATTAGGGTGTGCTAATTTGCATAAGCAACTTGATTGCGTAGCATTGTTAGAGACTGCAGTAGGATTGCTTTCTGAGGAAGCAGCAAGAAAACCTTACCGTATTGTCAGATGGATTTAGCTGATCTGAAGTCAAAGTGTCTTTGGCGTATGTAACTGACTATATATTCATAAATGTTTGCAACTCCTTCATATCATATTTCTACTACATTTAACTTTGAGGTGGGAGATAATTTTTTTGCTGAGAACTGGATATTTAGGAAGATTTCAATCTTCAGACCTACTAGAGGGAATGTGTTTGAGATGTCATGAAATAGAACTTTTATGGGTATTGCTTACTGAGAGGAGAACAGTGCGGCGTGTAATTCCCTAGAAATATGCACCATCTAGAGTTCAAATTTCTCCAAGTTACCTAAATCCCCTGGCTTTGAAAATAACTAATGATATAGCTTTTAAGGTTGAGAGACAGCAGAATGGCTCAATTTCAAGAAAATATATATTTCTGCAAGGACTGTCAGTATATTCCCTTTCTTTAAGGACACAGGCACATTAGCCATTAGAAGACAACGTGTTGCTCAGCAATAGTGACAGGCAGAAAATCATCATGGTGTCATCCCACTTCATTACCTGAGCACAAAGCTACAGAAGAAAACTATATGGTGCTTCTATGTAATTATCAGATAATTTTTTTTCTTCTGTTTCTGGCTTTTTGAGTGGAATTGTGTCAATTATAATCTGCAGAATATAGGAGGACTATATATAAGGAGGTAAAGTACAGAAGTCTGTCAGATGTTTACATGCGACTCCAAATTTGGTATTGCTTATTCTGGTTTCCCAACACTGCATTTCCTCTCACTACCTACTTCTATCCTTTTGTTTAATTGAACGTGAAATTGCAAGTTTTCAAATTGGAGTATGTCTTGTTGTTTAGTTCAGTTCCTTTTCTGCTTTTTCTAAAATACCTGTGGTCCTCAGTATAGCATTCAGGTGGGAGCAATGCGCTGTTTCTGTGTCACAGAACACCTCAGGCTGGTGAGAATGCTGTCAGAAGTTAAGCAAAATTGTTATGTTTCTGGAGAGCATTAATTTTATTGTAGCAAAAAACTGGTCATTGAAGTTCGCACTGTTATATGAAAAAAACTTTCAAAGGGACATTTCAGATCTTTTTAATTAAAACTTCAGTTGCGATTGTTACAGTTTCTATATCAGGTTGTTCAGAAAATATTTTTTTGTTTTATTAATCACAGCCAAAGATTAACTTCAGCTTTGAATACTAAAATTTTGGTTTATATGGTATTTTTAGTCTTAGACATGCAAGGGAAATACTAAAAGTTTAGTGGCTTTAGACTCGACCACTTTGAGTGCAGACAGGTAATTAGAGAAAATTGTGATATTGTTGGATGGCCAATTTTATGAAGTGAACAGTCTATTGGAGGGTGGGTACATGCTTTTTTCTGCTCTTCTGTGTTTTCCTTCTGTACAGGTTTGACAGAGGTCAGTGGTGAAATGGGTAGAAAAATCTGGTAACCCTCTTTGCTCTGAAGTGTAGCGGCATTGTTAGAAAGTTTGGGCAGAGGATTTCAGGATCTGGGGCCATTAAGTTTGGCTTTTCTGAGCAGTGACATTTTAAAAGTATTTAGGAAAAGGAGGAAAAAACGCAAGGCTAAGACGTCTAGAAGAGTGTTTTAGTTTTCACTGAATTGTCACCGGTTAAACTTTTGAATTTAAGGCATTACTCTAAAAGGAGTTCAGGGGTTTTTATATAGTTTTTAGTTCTGAACAGTTACATAAAACTTCTTTTTGAGCATTGGCTTTTTTGCTCACTTTGTTTGCATTGTGAGCTCAGCCTGGCTACACTAGCAGCCTTTGAGAACATCCACGCATATTTATGGACTCTCAAGTTTGAAAACATCAGATCACTGGGTTACAGTGAGGCTCTGGCCAAGTAAATGCACAATTGTTCAGTCCAAATGTTAGCCAGAATGATAACATGCCATTTCCATCATTATTCAAATAAAAGAACCATTCGAAGCTTTTTTTCCCTTAAAAAAAAAAAAAAAAAAAAAAGTCCCCATTAAACTAAAATATGGAGAATATAAGAAGTGTGCAGAAGCGGATTCCAGATCTCCTTGTGAATTGTCAAAATTCATGTTGAAATGAACTGTTAGAACATAGGTTGGAGCCAGGAAGTTGGTTTTCCCTTCCAGAGGCCAAAATGTACTTGATACAAGGGGAAAGTTAGGAGGGAGCCTGAGGGGGTGTCACTCTTCGGTGAGTCCTCCCTGCCTGCAGTGTGGGGAGGGACTGAATTTCCCCAGTAATGTTTCCATTTCCTGTGGGTGCTGCCTAATCCCATGGCTCTGACTGGAGGAGCTGAAAGAAACTGGTCCTCCCAGGACCAGGGCTCGGGAACATCTTTTTCTGCATGGCAGGGGCCTCTCTTTGCTGGATCGTGTGATGCTGGAGGTCCATGCCACGCACAGGAGCTCTGTGGCCACTGATCAGAGTAATCCACCATACCAGATTTTTTGCTGGGGTATGGCAATAACAGGTGTAAAAACTCTCCTTGTGTTAAGTATTGAGGGTATGTCTTTAGATTAAGAAAAAAGGACAAGTACCAATTTGAAAACTAGGTGCACAAAAAGACTTCCGAGAGAATGAAAACGTTGTTTGAAACACCACCAAGTTGACAGCTGTTCATCCTTCTGTGAAAGGTATAGGAGACTTTGCTGATGCATAAAATCGGGTAGGGAGCAGCTCTCTCAAAGAAAATAGCTAGTGTGGCGCCAAGGAGTTTAGAGGTTGGATCCCTTAGAGCATGAATTCTGGGAACTGACCTTTGCTGCCTTATTAAAATCTTCACTAATGGTGTCTCACACCTGGCAGGGAATGGCTAACTGGGGATTGTACTTAAAGACTTGGAGAAAGTCTTGGTTTGTGCAGATGCAAATCAGAAGCACTGTGCGGCTGCTGCAGAAGAGCATGCCCTGCAGCCACTGACACATTTGCTTCCTTCACCAACCTGACCCTGGCTGGGCTGCCCACAAGAGCCTTGTGGTGCTCTCATCTCCCAAGACAAGATTGTCCCTGGTTGGAATCTGATCCCTTAAAGGGTAAACTTTCACTAAATTCATTGATATGGTTTTTTTAGCCAATGATTTTCATTATTTCAGGATTATTGTTTTTCACTTCTGTCCAGAAATCAACTGTGGTATGCCAAGGCTTAACTATGTTTAGTCATAGTTTCCCTGTTAAATCACAGATGTGCTTCTCGAGATGCTTTTTTTAAGATTGGGAGAGCTTCACTTTTAATTAGTAATTTGAAAATTCAGTATTGGTTTATATAGTCACAGTTAATAGCTTATAGTATTTGAAAAAAAAGCCAAACAAAACCTCATGTTTGTGAAACTAGATATAGATAGCAAACATAATCATTTTTCAGAGGGATAGTATGACTACAGAAGAACTTGAATTAAAAAAAACAGTGTTTCCAGGCAATTAAATACTAACTTCAGACTTGGTAACTGCAAAACCAGTTAATGAGTGGACTGTGTACATGCCAACATTGTAAATGTTAGCCTTAATAAGGTACAAGGAAATAGCAACTCAGCAACTGTAATATTTAAAAAGGAACGAGTTCCTGGCACATAATAATTTTAAAAATTGTCCTTCTGTTTCCTGGGATATACATCAGTGTCACTTTAGTGACAGTTAAAGGGCAGGGTAACAAAGTGAAAAATGACAGCTTGGTCCTCAAAGTGAAAAAGTATTTGGCATGTGTGGCCAAGAAACAATGTGATGGGACATTGTGAAAGCCTGACCTCAGCAAACTGAATGGCAGAATTGGCATTGACCTTACCAGAGCACCAGGATGTCATTTGTGAGCTGCTGTCTGATTTGATTAATTTGTAAAATTGGTTGATCTGCTTCTCTTGTTTCATATGTCTGTTACCTGCTCACATGGCTCTGTAAGTACTATTTATTACAGCATATGAATCAAATATAGAGATTTTTGAAGGATAAAGTATCATTATTTTTGTTGTCCTGAATTTATCGAGGTGGTGGACAAGGGGCATTTTTTTTTCTGATGCATGAATCTTCATAATAAATTAACTGTGCTACTTTTTGCATTTTTACATTGTTTGTCATGAGAGAGAGATATCTTGCTTTCTTCCCCTTCCCAAAGGGCTATTGGTTTTTGTTGAGAAGGGTCTGGGATCACAGTGAACATGAGTCTGTTTCTAACACTTCAGCTGCTTTTAGTTTTTAAAGCTGGACACTGGTCAGCTATATCTAAAGGTTTTCCATCTTTGGGAAGATGGTTTTGCACTCTTTACAGCAGTTATCAGTTATATCAGTTTTGCTCTGCTAGATATAAAATATGACCTGAAATGCTGCTCTCTCCTGGTTCACTGTAAACAGTGTATTTTAGAGCTGTCAGGTCCATGTATTTATGCTCCTATCCATGCTCTTTTATTTATCTTTATGACAAACCTTTGAAGTTCTAGCTCATAAATCAGGAATGCAGCAACTGGTTTTGAAAAGTACAAATCTCAGCAATTTTATTGGTTCCATAATTTACCCAATCTTTTGGTTAATGCCAACAAAACTGCCTAACTCTGGATGTTTTCTAAGTCAGCTGATGCATCCCAAATATAAATCTGTCTTACAAAGATCAGTGGTAAAATACCTTAAATGCCAAAGGTCCGCTCATTATTTGTATAATTGAACTATTAATTTGTCCCAAGCTTCTAGAGTGGTCAAAGTGAAAAGCACGGTATCGGTACCATCCCCAAAGTTTGATGTTGACTGAGTTTTTTATATATATGCTTAAAACATTAGAGGCCTCACAAATCATTTAAACTAAGTTAGGAGAAGTGAATGCTGAACAGGTGCTTTAATAGCTCACTGTAAAGCATGTCGTTTAAAATACACCTTCTGTTATCTGCTACATTGACCTTCGGGGCACATTGCAAAGGCTCATTTCTTTTCAGGGCCACAAGTGGTAAGTAGATGTGTCTGCAGACTGGAAGAGGAGGATGCGAGTCTTTTGTCTGTACCTGTACATGGTGCTCTTTCACAAACACTTCAACACTGCTTAGCTTTATGCATGCTATTAGTCACAGGGCCTGGAATTAAGCACAAGTGTTTCTGGAAGCAGCATCTGAATTGTTGTTGCAGTTTATATGCATGCTTTTAGATGGTTATGATGCATACGTGTAAGCGCTGGAGTAAAATCAATTAAGGAGGTAAACTTTCATTTCCTGCTTCATGGTAAACTTGAGGAAAAACTATGCTTCTCTATGACTTTAAAGCTGTGAAAGAAAGAGCAGCCAGCAGATAACTGTGAAGACATAGAAATACACTGTAAAAGGCTCTTTTTTTTTTTTTTTTTTTTTTTTTTTTTTTTTTTTTAAGCAACATGCGAAGAAACCATTGTAGCCAACTCAAATTGTGCTCTGTGGTGGCAATATTTTCAGTGATTGAGGTCTGATGTCTGGTGGTTAAGAATGTGATGTCTATAGCAATACTGTCTGTAGCAATACACAAATCTGTTGTGTTTGAATGAAAATTAACCCAGGGCTTAATTTTCTGTCCATCTTCAATTGTGTATGACCTGGAAAGGATCCAGTGTGTCCGCTGGCTTTGTAAATGAACAATCGGTTTCTGGTGTTCTTGATTGAGCAGACACAAGATCAGCTAGAGGTATCAAACCCTAGAGAGTACATAGTATGGTTTGTTTGGGGTTTTTTTGAGACGGTTTTCGTGGTGGCAAAGGCTCCCACCGTCAGTGCTCTCACCTGTTGCATTTTTTCCCCAGAAACTGCTGTGTTTTCAGCCCTGGCAGGGGAGGGCAAAGTGATTAGGTAGCTTTGAGCTTAGGGTAAAGTACAGTAAAATATTGAAGTATTCTCTGAAGTACAGGACTAGAGCTACAAATACATGGGTATCTGAACTGTTCTGGCATGGGCTGCTTAATCTTGTAGCTGCTTCCCTAGGTGAGGTGGTAAAGGAGCTGCCCAAGATGGACATCCCTTAGGGCCACAGTTATCTGCTGAAATTATGGGCTCCTCCAACAGTCTCAGCTTCTGCCAACCTGTAAATGTGCCTGGGCATGGAAAGAATGGTGAAAAGCTACTAACACTGGCAAGTTTTGCATCATTAACCATCCAAAATCTTGGGAGGAGAGCTGAAGCTAAGATAATTGCCAGATGCCCTTGGGGATTGGAATATCACTTGAAAGACTTATGCTGATTTATTACTTAATAATTTTCCAACTTTTTCCTGATGTTTCTTCCTTGTCCACATACCAGCAGAATTCTCTGTGTTTTAAAGCCTGCAATTCAGTAAAGCAACCCTACAATTCAGTAAAGTAGTACTACCTATAAAGATTGCTCAAGGGAGGTTATCAATTTTTCCCACATTTCTGGGTGGGGACATGGGTGGTGGTATTTAACTTTTAAGGAGGAATCTGTGGATGATTGAAAATGGCTCTTTTTGCTTCTGACTGCACCTGGAACAACCAGAGATAATGGCAATTAATGGTGGTTGTATACTTGTGTACAGTAAATCACTATTACGCCAAGCTTTTTATCTGCATTTTTATTAACAAGAAAACAACGCAGTATTATTTTCGTGAAGTTCTGAAAACCATAGGAACAGAGATTGCCATCTGGACCAAACTAGTAGTCCAGTTTATCTCACTCACATTCCTGACAGCTGCAGAACCTGAAATTAAAGATTGTTTTTCTTTGTAAGCGTGGTGACATCAATGCAAACTAATCACTCTCTCCCTAATTTTTGCTAATATTCAGTGTTTCTCAGTGCTGCTTTCCTGCAGGTGGTGTAGCCAGGACCTGGCTTGTCTCAGTGGCAATGACAAGAGTTTTTGTGTGCCATTTCAGTATAATATCAACAATTTGTACTAACAACCTCCTAGGGGAGGGCTGAAGATTGCTGTGAATTTTTGTTATGATGAAATAAAAAAATGGATGATTAGACAGAGAGCTGCAACTAATATTACTCAGTCAACAGTTTCACCCTGAGAAATCACTGCAGACATTATCTGCTCTTGCACTTCAACATTGCAACAAGAGTTTGGTCTTTAAGTACAAATAGTGGCCTTGAGGCACGTTGAGGCCACTTATATACTGCCTTTCTATGTTGCAGCTTTTGAGGATTTTTTTGAGAGTTGTAATACTAATTCCTAGTGCTGCAGTTGAGTCAAATATATTGTCTTGACATGCAGTCAGGATGAATTTCAGAAACAGATATGTTAGTGACTTGGGAGTGTTTAAGTATCAAAGTTTTAATGGGTTTTCTTCATTTTACAGATTTAATCACCACATAGTAGGCATGTCATTGATTTTTAAGCATATCTCATTATTGACTCCAACTGGGAGTTCATTTTAAAAATCAATGGCATGGTATGGCCATGTGTCTTTCTACTGTTTTCTGCAATTTGTGCAGGGCCGTGGATTGGTCATTGGATTGTATTAATTCTATGAAGTGGCCAGGGATACAGTTTATATGGAAAACACTCTGCTGCCTGAAGTTGATTCATAATTTTTAAGTATCTGAAAGAGAGAAAAAAATGTAACTGGAGGTGAATTTACTAAAGTGCTTGTTGATAGATGTGGCAGATTGAGAGAAGTGAAACGGCTTTGCTACTGCTGCCATTTAGCTGACAGGAGGGCGTTTGTGAAATGGGTGCGGAGTTCATCCTTTACCCTCAGCAATCTACTGTTAACTTCGGTGCACAAAGGGTCAGTGGGACCTTAGTGCAATTTTAGGATCTCAGCGAAAGCCCTTTTGATCTCATTTCACCATCATTTATCATTCTCTCTAGAGCTGCACTATATGTATTCTCCCCTGATTTCCCCATATGTGGGTGTCTGCCACGATTTCTGGCACCAGCAGAGATTTTAGAGATGGAAGGGGAGAAAAAAAAAACCAAAACACTGAGTTTACTTACTTCAAAGTTATGCTTACCATTTTGGGTAGTGAATTGAGAGAACAAAGCAGAATTTAATTTTTGTGTGTCTGTAGCTTTGCTTGGACCTATAAAATATAGATACAGAGATTGATGTCAATGAAGTGTTGAGTAAGAGAAAAAATTTTGATAAAATCATTTTGGGTAGGGGATGGTTTGGTACAAAACAGCCAAGCAAAGGAGTTTGATGATGGATGATTAGAAGCAGAGAGAGAGAGATTTATCCATAGGGCAGGAGGAGGAAATGGTTGGATGTAGGAAATGGTGTGGAGGATTAACTGCAGTTTGAAGAAAGGGAGGAGAGGGAAGATAACTGACAATAGTTTGCAACGATGATTTGTATCACGACAATAGTGTTTCCAACCAATGTTTCCCACCCTGAGGTTTCCAGAGTATAATGACTGGAAATGATGCCTTTACTTTGTTTTAAATAAAGATGGGTAAATACAAAAAAATACAAAATAATCAGAAAATCATCTGGAATTGATACAGTGAATTTTTTTTGCAGGCATGTAAATGTACTAGTTTTGTTGGGGGCAGGGTCAGAAATAGGCAAGATTAATAAAATCTCATTCTGCGTGATTTGTGCAGACTGATTAGATCAATGACAGAGGGGAAGGTTGTCTGTTTTGGGGTTTTGACATTTTAGCAACAAAAAGTATGTTATTTTATCAGCTTGGCATTCCCAACAGTTACTACAGTATCTTATAGTCTGGTTTAGGGAGCAACATAAGATTTGGTTGTATCATGTACAGCGTAACACTTTGGGATTCATAAAAATTTATTGACTAGATCTTCTGTATTCATATGGGACAAGATTCAAGAACATATAGGTAAGATATATAGTGTTGCTAGTAGCAACACAGTAAAAGGAGTTGTCTAAACTCTGCTACCTGTCCATAAGATGTCTGCTTTACCTGTAACAAATTTGTAAGAAACTGCAAGTGCCTATCTGACATTTACTGTTTGCAGTCCAAGGACTGATGCCTCATTAATTCCTCCTGGGACTTCACTGTCCATGACAGTTTTGAGTTACTGTAAACAATATGCTGAAAAATTTGCTTGTCGTATTTTACTGTCAGAAACCTTTCTTCTGTAGCCTTTCCTGTTTACGTTATAGAGGTGTGTAGCGGAGGGCTTACTGGCACTTGTATCTAGCTAAGTTTTCAGAAGAGATCATTATTTTATAATAAGCACATCTAAAATGAAAGGTATTAAATTTTGCAAACTCTGTCATTGCCAACTGTTCTAAATTCTGGTGCTTATTCACATTATTCATCTTATTTAAAGCCATAAGTCAGGGCTTTCTTGTCATCATCTTGATGCCCTATTACTAACTTATTGCTTCTTTCCTTCTAAAAGTGACCAGTAGAGACAATAATTAGTGGGTTTTGGAGTGTAATAATAAAACTCGTTAATGAACAGTTTATCCACAATATTTTAAGTGATAGCTTGTATAATATTTAGAAGTCACTGGCTTTGCTTGCCTTGAAAACTAGTATTGAATTTGTTTGAACACCATGGATAAATATTAGCTAGAATGCCAAGAATAAATGAATGGTTTTGTCCATGATTTTTCAGGTGGGAGTGATGCTGCAGCACAAATACTTAATCTCCTTTTAGCATTTATCATAAAGTGCAGAGCTTCTTGGAGGGTAATTTTGTATTGTAATTGTTGACAAGAGACTTAAGTTGTTTTAGTGCATACATAACTTGGGAATGAATTGTTCAAATGGTTTGGGGGGAGTATGCTACCCAGGATTTAAGAAATTATAACATCTGGAATACCTGTTTCACAACTTTTATTGCAACACTTAAATATTTTGGGTGCCTTTAGATAGGGCATATGCAGCACAGACAAGACAGCATGAACTAAGAAAGACTTCAGTCACTGGGAGAATTCTTTATACGAATAGTCCCTCTATTGTGAGGGACTTTTATTTGCCTGAAAGCTGTTTTATTCTAATGGACTTTTCTGCTCAAGGGTGTAAAGAGGGTAGGATTGGGAATGTGAATTTATAGATCGCTAGCAGCTCTCTACTGCCTTGTGGTGTGGACCTGCTCACCTAGGCCCTTTTTTTAGCGGGTGTGGTGGTCGAGAGCAAGGACCTGCCCTGAGCTCTCCAGCAGATGCCTTCTCTGCAAGGGAATATCCCATCTGGGTACAGGTTGCTGAAAGAGACTTCAGGTGCCTAAAATCAGCTATTGTGAATACTCAGCTCCTGAGATCCTACTACCTGTGTAGATTCAGGTACTTCCAATGCTTGACCTGTTCTCAAACACATTAAGCTACACCCGTGAAAGATCCTAGCTGTGGAGACAGAAAATAGCCGTAGTGAGATTGGTGTGAAATAGCGTGTTGTAAACTACTGTCCTAACTCATTTTCTGCTAGCTTTCCTGTAGAGAGCAGGCCTAATTTAAAACATCTAGAAACCTGACAATGACATACTACACTTACTACTGCAATGGTAGTATGCATAAGTTGTAGTGATAATTTTTTTAATAACTTTGTAACTAATTATTTTAAGCAATGTTTTTGTTAGGTGTGTAAATTGAGTAAATTGTTGGCAGGTTTTTTTTCATTTGTATAGTGTAACACAGCCTGATGAAAGCCCCTTTCTCAGGTGCAGCAATGTTGGAAAGAGAGTTGCCAAGAGCTACAATTGAAGAACCAGCAGGTTTCCTAGTGGAAAAAGATATATGTATATATACTTGGGAATTCAGGTGGCTCTCAGGAACCATTACCTTGCCTGGTTACCCAAGCTCTTGGTTTTGAACACAGGCCAGAATATAATTAGCTGAAATTAATGTGAGGGTGGTGTTAGAATCAAGGAAAGCAGCTAAAGAGAGAAGAGAAGGGAGGCTGCCCCTCCCCAGTGGAAGCAATGGTTTGGTGATAGTGTTAGGCACGTGCACCTCTGAAGGCTATGAAAATGTGGAGCAATTGCTTGTATATATAGTGGGTCTTTCTATTTTGAACATATAACCTCTTCAGGGCTTTCTGGCTCAGAAGGAACCATTACATCTCATCTAAATGCTAGCACTGGAATTAGGTCTGACCTTCCTTTGGGCCGGAAGTCTTCTCTTGTGTCTTTCCACATCTGCTGCAATTTGGCCTTACTTTAGCCTACTCTGTTTTCCAAATGGATTACATATGGGGCACACACATAATGTGGTCTCTCAGATCCAGCCCTTTCCCCTTATATTTTCAGCTTATGCCCCTCAACGCATGACATTTTCTTCATCATTTGCTTTCTGCAGACCTGATATTTATTCTATATAGCCCTGTCCCTGATGACCATAATACCAGAAAGAAACTTTTCACTTTAAATTGTTTATAGACACAAAGCTAAAATGCTGAAGTGGATTTGTGACCCTTTCTGTGTAAAGCAATCTGTAGAATGGCATGATGATTTTGAAAAACTCAGTCATCTCCGTGGGTATCGGTAATACAAAAAGCACATTTAATAAGTTTTTCAGGAGCCACTTTATTACCTTATCATTGTTCCTAGTGGTAGCTTACTGTAATGGACTGAGCATATAAAACACCCCCGGGAACTCCCGTGATTAAATTGAATTTCTGATAACATGTTGCACTGTGAACTTAAGAGAATCATTTAAAGCCCACCTGCGAACCTTTGCTTCCATATTGGAGCAGCTATTTCAGAGAATTAGTACTGAAACAATGGGATGACTCTGGTGAGCAAATGCTTACAGCCTGGACCTTGATCTGTCTCTGCTTGCTTCTATAAAAAGAAATGGGATACTTACTTGTCTCACAAATTATTGGGAGGATCGGCTGTTTGATATTTAAGATCTGTTAAAACACAATTTTTCATGGAAGAAGAACAAGGGAAAAGGCTAATTACAATAGCTGCTCTTTTTGAAAGATAAAGTAAGCGTGCATCTTTTCTGTCACTTCTGGGGTTTGTGGTTTTTTCATTTTGCATTTTATTCTTTGGCCAATTTATGTATGGCAGCATATCTTTAGAATTAAGTATGCATATTTTCAAATTCACCAGCCAAATATATAAAAATACAAAGGCAATGGGATGAAGTACACATTTTTGCGTTTTTCTGGCTTGATGCCCTACTAATTGTGAGAAGCAGAGAATGACACACTGAAGGCAGGTCGCTGTGTGAGGCAGAGTCCACTTTGTGCCTGGAGGGGACAACTACATACAGTGAAGTCTGCTTTGCGCTCTGTTTTGGTTTTTTTTGGTTTTTTTTTTTCCCTGGCATAACTTATTCATCTGATACTGAAAATCTGATCCAGAACATTTTACAAACAAACCCTAGAGGCTGCATATATGCTAAAATAGCACTTTATATTTTGTTTACATCCCTTGCAGAAGATTGGTATGATATAAATTACTGGTTGAGAGATCCTATTTCTGTACTTGCTTTAAACACATTCTCATTTTAACTTCCTAGTTCTGGAATCTTAAAAAAAAAAAAAAAAAAAAAAGAGAGGCCTTAGAAAATTTTGAGCAGAAATAACCGTGGCTTTATATTGCTGCCTTTTGCCCAAGCAGACACAGTTTACAGCACTCACCCTTAGGAGACAGGCTAAGATCTGTATGCAGATTTTGCTGGCTGAACTTGTGACACAAGCTGAAAAAATTCAAGCATCTATTAGTTACTGAAGGTGCCACACCTTTACATTGACAACCCCACATCCTTTCAGACTTTTGCTTTTTATCAGCCTTGTTGATGTTGAGCTCTTGCCAGGTGTGTTTTGTGATTAATGTGTTTGTCCCATTGAAGTAGGGAATAAACTTGAACATACCAGCTGCTCTATCTGTAACAGTGCTTCAAGCAGAAAGCACAGTATTAGTAAATATTGAGTCCTAGCTGGTCTTCAGAAATGGCACTTAATCCTGAGACTCGGATCTGAATTTCCCTTTAGTCTGGAGGGGTGTCGTGGTTTAACCCCAACCAGCAACAAAGCACCACATAGCTGCTCACTCCCCGCCTCCAGCCCCAGTGGGATGGGGGAGAGAATTGGAAGGAAAAAGGTAAAACTTGTGGGCTGAGATAAGAACAGTTTAATAGAACAGAAAGGAAGAAACTAATAATAACAACAACAATGATAAAATGACAATAATAATAAAAGGATTGGAATATCCAAAACAAGTGATGCACAATGCAATTGCTCACCACTCGCTGACCGATGCCCAGTTAGTTCCTGAGCAGTGATCCCCCCAGTCAACTCCCCCCAGTTTATATACTGGGCATGATGTCATATGGTATGGCATATTCCTTTGGCCAGTTTGGGTCAGCTGCCCTGACTGTGTCCCCTCCTGACTTCTTGTGCCCCTCCAGCCTTCTCGCTGGCTGGGCACGAGAAGCTGAAAAATCCTTGACTTAGTCTAAACTCTACTTAGCAACAACTGAAAACATCAGCGTTATCGACATTCTTCTCATACTGAATCCAAGACATAACACTATACCAGCTACTAGAAAGAAAAATAACTCTATCCCAGCCAAAACCAGGACAAGGGGCAAGAAAAACGACAGCTTTGGGATTTGTCGTTTCACATGAGAGTGAGCTGCTCTAAAGGAGCCCCATTAAAGCATGCACCTTCATGTGTTGTATGATTTTATCTCATTGTAGTCTTCCCACAGGAAATGGTAGGTGGGTGTGCACACTCTTTTACACAGTTATTGAGGCTTATACATGCCACAATGCAATGAAGTATAGCTCAGCTGAAAAAAAAGTGAAGAATTGGGATTCTTGGTGACTCAGAACTGTTCTTAAAGCTAGGTTCAAGTTCATGCAACTAATATAGTTGTTACTGAGTAATGTGCATATTAAAGCAGCTGGCAATTCAGAAACGTGTGTCTGGGCAATAAGCAAACATAAAGGCAGATCACAAAGGCCTGTGAAGGCCCTCACGAAGGTGTCTAGTGAATCCTCTTGATCTGAGTCAGTGCTGAGCATCCTTATATCTTTGGGAGATGTCTAACCTGTATCTTGAAACAGCCCTCCAACAATGTGGATTCTGCTATTTGTTTAGGTTGCTCTGTTCCAATGCTTAACTGAATGTACAGTGGGGTAATTTGATCTAGTACCTTAAATTTATGTTGCTGCAAGTTCAACTGATAAGATCTCATTTCCCCAGACCAGATTCATGGAGCATATGATGATCACTGTCCACTCAACCACGTTTGAGTGTGTTGCTGGAGCATGTTCCTCAGTCACCTTTTTGTAGGCTGAACACGCACACGCATACACACACTTCTCTAAGCCTTTCTAAAAGCACATTTCTAAACCTTTCATCTGTGTTCTTCTCTGGACTGTTACCGGTTTGCCTGGTGTTATCTTTTTTTTGTACTCCACCTGAGATCTCATCACTGTTGGACTAGTGATAGCAATGGACTAATTCCTCTGGGGTATTAAAAATGGCACTCCTGTTAGTGCATTCGTAGAATAATGTTTTTCATCCTTTGTAGCAAATTTTGCATCACATTGTTTATTCATTGATCCTGTGATGATGTTAAATTCCTCAAATCCTGTTTTCATAGTCTGGCACTGACCACTTGTATTTATGACTTGTGTGTTGTAGGTGAAATGCTTCTCACTTGTCTTTGATCTTAGACTGCTTCTCCAATTCAACAAGATTTGTTTTCTAACTTCAGCCTCAAAAGTAATTGCCCTTGCTCTCAGTTTTTTTCACCAGCCGATTTTATATGTGTGTTCATTCCATCATTAATGGTATCAACAATCAAGCATCAGAGCCCAGAACAGAGCCTCTGGAGCCTGTGTTGATATGTTTTCTAGTTTTGCCAGAGAATCACTGGTAATTGTCCCTGAGAGCAGTTTTTCAGATAGTCCTGCACTTGTTCTGTTGTGGTTTCATGTTAACCTATGTTTCTGTGGTTTGCTTAGGAGCATGTCGTGTGGAATATGTCAGGAGCATGACTGAAGTTAAGGTAGATCCCATGTGATGCTTTCTCTTTAGCCCACTGTAGACAACTATAGGAAATTAGGTTGATTTGACAGCATTTGTTTTTAGCAGCTCTGTGCTGGCCATCCTCAGGTATTTTGTTATCCTCTAGATGTTTTTTTTCTAGATTAGAACCTTTCTTATTTCTTTTATTGCTCTATAATTTCCTAAATCCTCATTCTATTGTTTCTTCCCTTCCTTGCTTCCTACCTGTCCTTTGGGATTTCTGTCATCATCCATGAATTCTTCAGGAGAATGGTCAATATTCCCCTGGACTCCCTGGAGCTATTTCATCAGGCTCCACTGACAATTCTTTTACCTAAATATGTTCAAATGTACTCTTTCTCAGATTTTTCATCCCTTTGTTGATGAAATCAATTATGTTAAGGGTTTGATCACAATGGAATGTGTTTGTGAATAGTGAAGCAAAAAGGCATTGAATGCATCAATCGTCTCCATTTGTCCATTACTTTAACATTTATAAGTAAAGGACCTTTCCTTTCCTTCATATTTATTGCTCCTTATGTATTTACAAGCTCTTTTCTTACTGTATCTTTTCTTGCAGCATTTTATATGCTCACACCAGAATGTTGTAAAATCACTGTCAGGCTAATAACCCATTAGTTCAGTAACTGTAACCAAACAGTAACTGTTGCTTATTCTGCATGATAGTCAGGAAAATCTGAAATAGATACGTAGAAGATGCTCTCTACCTCTCTGTTATTTGTTGGCTTGGTGTTTTTTCTGGCCTACAAGTATGCTAGAAAACACATGCAAAACAAATGCACAAGAAAAGAAGGGAAATACGTCTCTAGACTTGCAAGTTTGGCAGTGTTACTCTGTGGAAAACTCTGCTTGGATCAAGCTCTGCATGTTTTGAGGGTGGTCATCAGCTGTGCTCGTATGTACTCCCATGAAGACCTGGAGCATGTGTGTTTTTCTCTGTGGCCTTTCAGATGTTTACTTCTCTGGGCCACTGTTTCCACCCTTGCTTTGGGTTCATCACCTCTTCAGTTTGCCAATTTGCTACTTGTTACAGGGAAGTCATCTCCATTTTATTTAGGAAGGGGATTTTGACTTTGTTTTTCTCCCATCTCCTCTTTGTTTTTCTCCATGTAAGGGGAAACATTTGGCCTGTTGTCAGAAAGTGACATTAGAAAAGTCCTTAAAAAGAAGGTGGTAAGAGAAGTGCATATGGCAAAAAACTATATATATTGTGGACAGTACAGAATGTCTGCTCTGTTGAAATCCAAACTGTCAGGCTGTGTGGGTGGTCAGAGATGAAAGGGTGATCCGATAGCAGAGAAAGGATAAAAGATAAGTGTAAATGACAGTTGAGCCTTTAACTATATTTAAAGTGGAAACCCTGTGTTCCTAAGTGTTGAATGTAGGAGAGGGCAGATCCATATAGGGGTGAACTGGTGAAGCTGCATCATCAGCTTTCGTGGCACTCTTTTCTGAAAATCTGGCAATACCTTGGAGTTTTATACATTAAATCCATTGAGCTTTGCTTTCATTATGTAGAAAAAAACCCGAATAGAATCTTACGATGGAACTGTCTTCATCACAGGAACTAACTTACAGACTGGACAAAATCAGTGATATAAAAATGTAGCCTATGCATGAATAAAAGGATATAATTTTGTTATATAAGCTATTAAGTAATGCTGGTGTCAGTTCTGTTTTTAATTTGAAAAGAGAAAGAAGGACTTTGAATATGTAATTAACTTCTTCAAATTGCCTGTGAAACTATGACCAATCATAATTAATTTTATTTTGAAAATTACATCCATGGACTTCTGTGCATTGAATAACATCATAGATGTTACACAAAAATAAAATTTTCAAAATATTGTTTTCAATGGAGAAGGTAACAAAAGGAGTCCTGTAAATCTTTTCATGTGGGGTGTGTAGAAACATAACAGGCAAAGTTTTACTTCCTGACTACGTTATGTGTGTTTTGCAGGTTTTAGTCCTAGTGATTCTTATCTGTAAAAAAAAAAAAAAAAGTTTCTAACCTTCTTTTAGCTCTAGCAGATGTGTACATCAAAAGTTTATAGGGAAAAATATTTTCCCAAAAAATGAGATCTTGTGAAGTAGTAAGAATTTTTATTGTGTCTCTTTATGCAGAAAGCATTTGTTTTCTAAACACTCTGGGCATATAAACATTAAAGAAGTAATGCTGTATATTCACAACATGATGTGTCTATCACTTCTCTTTGTCAGAATTTCTCCCCAAGTGATACTTGCAATTGTAGAGTTCCTAATAGTTTACCCAGCTTTATACTTCTGATGGCATCCTGGAGCAGTGATTTAATGTTCTGCCGGGACTACTTTCAATGTTTGGATTCTTGAATGCTGGAACATTACTCTTGGTTTATTTGCACTGCAGTTGTTTCACCTTCCCTTATTATTTCTTCCTTCCATC
>JANHGO010000073.1:38361164-38414788 GCA_024606505.1 Aquila spilogaster | reverse complement strand
GGGAAGGGAGGCAAACAAGACATCTAAACTCCAAATGCTATTATTTAGCTCCAGTAATCAATCCCAGAAGGCATTTACATATACAATTGGATTGGCTCATTAGAAGTTAAGCTCAGCTGCTGCCAATTAGGATGTGCTAATTTGCATAGGCAACTTGATTGTGTAGCATTGTTAGAGACAGCACTATCATCTGAGAAAGCAACAAAAAAAACCTCACTGAAGTGTCAGATGGATTTAGTCGATCTGAAGTCAAAGTATCTTTGGCGTATGTAACACAGAATGCATTGGTAAAAGTCTGCCATTTCATCACATTGTATCTTTGCTGCATTTAACACCCAGACAGGTTCTCATTTTTCTTTGCTGAGAATGAGATATCTAGGAAGATTTCAGTCTTCCAGCCTACTACAGGGAGAGTGTTGGAGGTGTCTTGAGAGAGAACTTTTATGGGCCACGCTTACCAACAGCAGATCTGCGTGGCATGCAGTTCCTCAGAAACATCCATCATCTAGAGTTCCACTTTTAAGCTACCTAAATCCCCGGATCTCGTGGTTCTGAAAATAACTGGTGATGTAGCTTGTAAGGCTGAGAGACAGTTAAATGGCTCCATTTCAAAAAGTATGTGTATTTCTGCAATGCACGTCAGTGTATTCCTGTTCTTTAAGGAGATGGACACATTAGCCATTACAAGATGATGTTGTTGCTCTGCAATCTTGACAGGTGGAAAATCATTGTGGTGTCATCCCACTTCGTTACCTGAGCACAGAGCTACAGGAGGAAACTGTATGGTTCTTCTGTGTGATTATCAGATTTTTTTAATCTTCTTTTTCTGTCTTTTTGAGTGGAATAGTGTCAATTATAAGCAATGGAACATAGCAGTATATCTCAGGAGAGAGATTTCTAATGGACTTACAATGTTGTAACCGTGATCTGCAGATTTAGTAATTAGCTTATTCTGGTTTCCCACACTGGACTTCCTCTGATTACCTACGTCCATTCATTTGTCCAGTTGAATGAGAAATTACAGGTTTCTAAATCAGAATTGTTCAATTGTGTTTCCTTTCTGCCTTTCTGAAAATAGCTGTGGTCCTCAGTAAAGCGTTAGGTTGGGAGCGGCGCACCGCTTTTACGTTTCAGAGCGCTGTGCTGACGAGAAGCTAAGCAAATCTGTTCTATTTCTGGAGAGCGTTCCTTTTGTTGCAGCAAAGAACTACTCATTCAAGTTTGCGCTGTTACTCAAAAGATCTTACGAAGGGACACTTCAAATTTTTGGATTAAAACTTCAGTTGGAGTTATTAGCGTTGTGGTCGGAGAACATTGTTTTTAGGCTGATTAATCACAGGCAAAGAGCTTTGAGCGCTCATTAGCTTTTTAATATGGTGTGTTTAGTCCTGGACATTACTGAACGTCAGAGGTTTTAGGCTTGAGCACTTCGAGTGGAGCGTAGGCAGGTAAGTGTAGAAAATTGTGATATTGTAGGATGCTCATTTATTTTTATCGAGTGAACCATTGGAGAATGGGCTCATGCTTTTTTCTTCTCTTCTGTGTTTCTCTTCTGGACATATTTGACGGAGGTCATGGGTGAAATGGGCAGAAAATCGGAGTAACCCTTTTGGCTCTGAAATGTAGTGGCGTTGTTGAAAAGTTTGAGCAGAGGATTTCAGGATGCGGGGACATCAGGCTGTTTTTTGAGCTGTGACACTTTAAAAGTATTTAGGAGAGAGCAGTGCAAGGCAAAGATGGATTTAGTTTTAGTTTTGGTTGAATTTGTCATTGGTTAAACTTCTAAATTTGAAGCTGTACTGTAAAAGGAGTTCAGTATTTTTTCCGTATCTTATGGTCTCTGAACAGTTAAATACAACTTCTTTCTGAGCGTTGGCTTTTTTGCTCGCTTTGTTCATGTCATGAGCTCAGCCTGCCTACACTAGCAGTCTTTGAGAACGTTCACACACACTTACGGACTTTAAAGTTTGAAAACATCAGATCACTGGGTTGCAGTATGGATCTGGCCAAGTAAATGCACCATTGTTCATTCCAAATGCTAGCTGGAATGATAACATGCCATTTCCACTGTTATTCACATGAAAGATCCATTGAGAGCTTCTCTTTCTTAGGCCCAATTAATCTAAAATATGGAGAATGTAAGTGCACAGAAGTGGATTCTGCATCTCCTTGTGCACTGTAAAAACTCATGTTGAAATGAACTGTTAGAACATCCATCAGAGCCAGCAAGTCAGTTTTAGTTTCTAGAGGTCAAAACGTACTCGATAAAAGGGGGAAATCAGGGGGGAGCTGGGGGAGTGTCACTCTCCTGTGAGTTCTTGGGTGCCTATAGGAGAGGCAACAGCTGAACCTTGCCAGCAGCATTGTCCATTTCATAGGGCACTCCCTTGATCTGGATGCCATCCAGAGGGACCTGGACAGCCTTGGAAAGTGGGCCCGTGTGAACCTGATGAGGTTTGACAAGACCGATTGCAAGGTGTTGCGTTTGAGTTGGTGCATGCCCAGATGTGTGTAGAGTCTGGGAGAAGAACACTTTGAGAACAACCGCGTGGAGAAGTGCTTGGGAGTCCTGGGGTACAAAAGGCTGGACATGAGCCAGCGGTGAGTGCTTGCAGCCTGGGGGGCCGACTGTGTCCTGGGCTGCATCGAAAGAGTGATGGCAGCAGGGAGAAGGAGGGGATTGTCCTCCTCTACTCTGCCCTTGTGAGGCCCCATCTGCAGCACTGCATCCAGGCCTGGGGCCCCCAGCTCAAGAAGGATGCGGAGCTGTTGGAGTGGGTCCAGAAGAGACCATAAAGATGCTCAGAGGGCTGGAGCACCTCACCTATGTAGAAAAGCTGAGGGATGTGAGCTTGTTCAGCCTGGAGAAACAAAGGCTCTGTACTTGAGGGGAGCTTATAAGCAAGAGGGGGACTGACTTTTTACACAGTCTGATATTGATAGGACAAGGGGGAATGGTTTTGAACTAAAAGAGGGGCTAGTTAGATTAGATGCTAGGAAGAAACTCTATACTCAGAGAGCGGTGAGACCCTGGCACTGCTGCCCAGAGAGCTGTGGGTGCCCCATCCCTGGATGTGACCAAGGCCGGGTTGGATGGAACCTGGGCTGTCTGAGCTGGTGGGGCGCAGCCCGCCCACAGCAATTCCAATCCAAGCCATTCTGTGATTCTGTGAATACTGAGTGTGTGTCTTTAGAGTAAGAAAAACGAAGTGCTGATTCAAAAACTAGATGCACAAAAAGTCTATTTGAGAGTATGACTGTGTTGCTGAAAACACCACCAAGCTTACAGCTGTTCAACCTTCTGCTAAAGGTACAAGGGACCTTACTGCTGCATAAAGCAGGAAGGCAGCAGCTCTCTCTAGGAGAATATGCAGCGTGACGCTAAGGAGTTGAGAGGCTGGATCCCCTCAAGCATAAATTCTGGGAACTGACCTTTGCTGCCTTTTGAAGATCTTCATTAACAGGTGTCTCACACCTGGAAAGGAATGGCTGTCTGGGAGTTGTTTTTAAGGAGCTGGAGAATGCATTGGTTCATGCAACAGCTGCAGGAGAGCATGCCCTGCAGCCACTGTGTGCCCGCTGCCCTTGGCATGCCACCTGCCCACAGTGCCTTGCGAGACCACGTTATCCCGGTGGGAATCTGATTCCTGAAAGATCAGATGTTAACTATGTTCACTGATACATATATATTATACGTATATGTATGTTTTCTGCTAAGGATTTTAGTTAACTCTGGATTTATTGATTTTAGTTTTTGACCAGAAATCAGCTCAGCTGTGGTATACTAAAGCATAGCTGTGCTAGCCCCTGGTTTTCTCTTAAATCTTGTGTTTCTTGATAATATTTTGTTGTGTTGTGTTTTTATTTTAATTAGTGAAGTTTTAATCAGGTACTTGAAAATTCAGTGTTTGCTTATGTATTTGCAGTTAATTGCTTATTGTTATTAAAAGAAGTAGATCTCATTGTGAAATTGGATATAGATGCAACAGAACATTGTCATTTTTAATAGAAATCATATGAAAGGGAAGTAACTTGAAGTTAAGAACAGCATTTCTAGGCTGTTAAATACTAACGTCAGAGTTGTAACTGCGAAACCAGTTAATGAGTGTGCCGTGTATGCGCCAGCATTGTAAATGTTAGCCCTAATAAGGTACAAAGCAATAGCAATTCTGCAACTGTAATACTTACCAGAGAACCAGTTCTTGGTACATAATCATTTGAAAGCCTGTCTTTCTGTTTGCACTGTTGCTTTAGGGACAGTTGAAGGGCAGGGAAACCGGGTGAGAAATGACAGGTTGGTCTTCAAAATGAAAAGTATTTGGCTCGTGTGGCTGAGAAGTGATAGGATGGGACATTGTGAAAGCCTGACCTCAGCAAACTGAACAGCAGCGTTGGCATTGACCTTACCAGAGTGCTGGGGTGTTGCTTGTGAGCTGCTGTCTGCTTTGATTCTTTTCTCAGTGGAGTAAAATAGGTTGAACTTGTCTTGTTCTCATATGCCTTTAAGCTGCTCACTGGCTTGTACTATGCATTATGACTTATGAATCAAATAGAGTTTTGAAAATAGCATCTTTGGATTTAGCGAGGCAGTGGACAAGAGGCTTCTTGTTGTTGTTTTTCTGATGCACGAATCTTCAGAATCAGTCAACTGTGTTCCTTTTTGCATTCTTACATTGTTTATTGTGTGCGGAGGGAGATCTTGATTTCTTCCCCTTCCCATGGGACTATTGGTTTTTGTTGAGAAGGGTCCTGGGATCACGGTGGATGTGAATCCGTTTGTAATACTTTGACTGCGTTCAGTTTTTAAAGCTGGACGTTGGTCAGCTGTCTCTAAAGGTTTTCCATCTTTGAGAAAATGGCTTTGCACTCTTTATAGCAGTTATTGGTTATATCAGTTCTGATGTTTTGTTCTGCAAGATATAAAATATGACCTGAAATCCTGCTCTCTCCTGGTTCACTGTAAACAGTGTATTTTAGAGCTGTCGAGTCCGTGTATTTATGCTCCCATCCATGCTCTTTTATTTATCTTTACGACAAACCTTTGAAGTTCTAGTTAATAAATCAGGAATGCAGCAACTAGTTTTGAAAAGTACAAATCTTGGCAATTTTATCGATTCCATAATTTACTCAATGTTTTGGTTAACGCCAATGAAACTGCCTGACTCTAGATGTTTTCTAAGTCGGCTGATGCATCCTAAATATAAATCTATCTTTACAAAGATCGGGGCTAAAACACCTTAAATAGCATAGCTCCGCGCAGCATTTGTGTAATTGAACTATTAAGCTGCATCAGGCTTTTAGAGTGGTCAAAGTGGAGAAGCATAGTATTGATACCATCCCCAACGTTTGATGTCAACTGAATTTCGACTCGATGCGTTTAAAACGTGAGCATGGTGGTGATGGGTTGATGGTTGGACTAGGTGATCTTAGTGGTCTTTTCCGACCTTAACGATTCTACTATTCTATAAATCATTTAAACTAAGTTAGGAGATATGAGTGCTAAGCTGGTGCCTTAATAGCTCGCTGTTAAGGTTGTAATTGAAAAGATGCCTTCTATTATCTGCTGTGCTACCCTTCAGGGCACAGTGCAAAGGCTCATTTCTTCTCAGGTCCGTGGGTGGTAAGTGGGTGCTTCTGCTGGATAGAGGTGGGTCTTGCGTGCATACCTGTGCGCATTGTGTGTTCACAAACACTTCAGCATTGCCTCGCTTTATGTATGCTGTTAGTCACAGGGCCTGGATTTAAGCACATTCTTCGCTTCTGCTTGAAACAGCATTTGAATTGTTGTCGCAGTTTATACGCTTGCTTTTAGGTGGTTATGATGCATACATGTAAGCACCGGAATAAAAGCAATTAAAGAGGTAATCTTTCCTTTCCTGCTGCATTGCTTCCTGGTGAACTGGGAAAAGTCTCTTTCTATGACTTTAAGGCAGTGAAAGAATGATCAGCCAGTGGATTAACAGTAAATACATAGGAATACTCTATAAAATATAAGTTCTGCTTTTCCTTTAAAGTGACATGTGAAGAAAACATTGCAGCCAAGTGCAATCGTGTGCTAAGGTGACAATATGTTTGGTGATTGGGTTCTGATACCTGTTAAGAATAGCGATGTCTGTCCATAGCAGTACTCGCATCTATCAGGAGTGAATTAAAATTAACCAAGGGCTTAATTTTTTGTCCGTCTTCAGCTGGAAATCATCCAACGTGTCCAGTCTTTAGAAGTGATAAATCAGTTGATGGTGTTCTTAACCCTGTGAAGAGAAGGTCAGGTAGAGAAATGAAACCGTAGAGAGGACATAGCATGTATGGGTGAAGATCACAAGCAGGCGAGGTTGGATGTCTGTGGTTGTTATAACCATTGCCAGCCACAAGGAGAAATGACTGAATAAAAGAGTACATACTTTTTTGGAGGCGAGTTCCATGGTGGCAGAGGCCCTCAATGATTGCTTTTTTGTTTCTAGAATCTACTGCGTCTTTAGCTCTGGCAGGGGAGGGAGATGTGGTTAGGTAGCTTCAAGCTTTGGAGGAAGTTCAGTACACTGAACGAAAGGACGAAACTAAAACTACGCATACTTGAGCTGTATTGGTATGGGCTGCCTAACCCAGTAGTTGGAAGGATGCAGTATTGCTTCCCTTGGTGAGCTGGTAAAGGACCTGTCCAAGCTCCCTATCCCTTAGAGAGTTACTTGCTGAAATTTTGGTTTCCAACAGTCTTAGCTTCTGCAAACCCGTAAGCTCAACTGGGCATGGAAAAAGTGCTGGAAAGCAACTAATACTGACAAGTTCTGCGTCATTTACCACCTGAAACAATGGGAGGAGAGCTGGAGCTCAGGTATTTGCCAGCTGCCCAAGGGGATAGGAATATTGCTTGAAGGTGTTATGTTGATTTATTATTCACTAATTTTCCAACTTTTCCTGGCCTTTCTTCCTTTCCCACCTGCCAGCAGAATTCTCTTTGTTGTAAGCCCTGCAATTCAGTAAATACGTATTATCTCTAAAGATCACCCAGAAGGAGTCATCGGCTTTTCCCACATTTCTGGGTGGGATCACGGGTGGTGTAATTTAACTTTGGAGGAGGAATCCCTGGGTAATTGAAAATGGCTCTCTTGGCTACTGACTGCACCTGGAACAAACAGAGACCATAGTAATTAGTGACTGCTATGCACGTCTGAATGATAATAGCTATTATGCCATGCTTTTTACCTAGGTTTTAATTAACAGGAAAACAATGCAATGTCATTTTCAATGAATACGCAAAACCACAGGAACAGAGATTGCCATCTGGACCAAAGCAGTAGTCCAGTTTATCTTGCTTTCATCCGTGACAGCTGCTGAACCTGAAGCTAAAGATATTTCTTTTCTTTTTAAGCACAGGGACATTCAATAAGAAACTGAATCACTTCATCCCCAATTTTGGCAAATATTCAGTGTTAGTGCTGCTCTCTTGCAGATGGTGTAGACAGGACCTGGTTTTATCTCAGTAGCACCAGCAAGTTCTTTGCGTGTCATTTTAGTACAACATCAACAATTTGCACTAACAACCTCCTAGGGGAGGGCTGAAGATACGGATTTGAATTGAATTTTTGTTATAATGAAGTCAAAAATGGATGATTAAACAGAGAAACACTGTTCCTAATTTTACTCGGTCAACAGTTCCGTCCTGAGAAATTGTTGAGACCTCTTCTGCCCTTGCATTGTAATGCTGCACCAAGTTTGCTTAGAAGTATAAATACCGGCCTCGAGGCACTTTGAGATAACTTACGCTCTGCCTCTCTGGTTTGCAGCCCTTGGAATAATTTGCTTTTGGGGATTTTTGAGAGTTGTAATATTACTTCTTTAATGCTGCAGTTGAATGACATGCATTTTCTTGACAGGCAGTCGAGGAATTTCAGGGAATAGGGAAGTTAGTGACATGGGAGTGCTTAAGTATCAAAGTCGTAATGGATTTTCTTCATTTTAGAGATTTAATCACCGTGCGGTAGGCATGTCATTGATTTCTAAGCATATTTCATTATTGACTACAATTGAGAGTTCATTTAAAAAAAAAAAAAATCAATGGCATGATATGACCGTGTGTTTTTCTGCTACTTTCTGCAATTTGTACAGCGCTGTGAATTGGGTTGTATTAATTCTAAGAAACGGTCCTGAGTGTGGTTTATATGGAAAGCACTCTACTGCCTGAAGTTGACTGATAATTTCTAAGTAATGAGAAAAAGTGAAAAAGAGAAAAAAGATAACTGGAGATGAAGTTACTAAAGCCGCACGGTGTGAAGGAAGTGCCCTCTGAGAGACGTGGCACACAGAGAGAAGCAAATGGCTTGTGGCTGGCAGGAGGCTGCCTGGGAAACGGGCGAGGAGTCCGTCCTTCACCCCCAGTGACTGCTGCGAACTTCGACACTCAGAAGATCGGTGCGATTTTTTGGATCTCAACAGGAGCCCTTTGGACCTCATTTCATCATCGCTCATCAATCTCTCCCGAACTGCGGTATTTGCGTTTTCTGCTGATTTTACCGTATGTGGGTGTCCGCCACTATTTCTGACACCGGCAGAGGTTTTAGAGATTAGATTAGGATTTAGAGAACTGTTGAGTTCATTCACTTCGAAGTTATGCTTGCCATTTTGGTTAGCCAATGGTGAGAACAAAGCAGGTTTTTCACTGTGTACAGCTTTTCTTTAACCAGTGAAGTATAGGTAGAGAAATAGAGAGAGATATCAAAGAAGTGTTGAGTTAACAAAGAAGGTTTTGATAGAATCTTTTTTTTGGTAAGGGACGGCTTGGTACAGAATAGCCAAGAGAAGGAGTTTGATGACAGGCGGTTAGGAGATAGATTTATCCTGAGGGCAGGAGGATGGGATGGGTGTAGGAAATAGCATGGAGGACCGACTGCAGTTTGAGGAAAGGGAGGAGGGAGAAAATAACTGACTATAATTTAGAGCAGTGATTTACATCACAAAACAATGCTTTGAACTAACGTTTCCCACCTTCAGGTTTCCGGGGCGTACAAAAGAATCAGAAAACCATCCATAATTATGTAAGAATAATATGTATACATTTCTACTTTGCAGGTGTGTGAATGCACTGGTTTTGTTGGGATGATGGTCAGAAATGGGGAAAACCTAATAAAATCTTGATCCGCATGGCTTCTGAAGACTGATTAGATTAATGACAGAGGAAAGAGTTGCTTGCTGTAGGGTTGTGACGTTCTGGCAAAAGAAAAAAAAAGCCTGGTAATTTGTCAGCTTGGCGGACCCAATTGCTGTTATAGTATCGTACAGCAACATGAGGTCTGGTTCTATCAGGTACAACATAGCACTTCTGGATTCATAAAATTTATCGACTGAGTCCTCTGTGTTCACACAGGCCGAGATTCACGAACGTGCCGCCACGTAGCGTTGCCACTAGCAACAGGATAAAAGGAGTTGTCTAAACTCTGCCGACTGTCCATAAGATGTCTGCTTTACCTGTAACAAATTTGTAAGGAGCTGCAAATGCCTATCTGACATTTACGGGTTGCAGCCCAAGGACTGATGCCTCATTAATTCCTCCTGGGACTTTGCTGTCCGTGACAGCTTTGAGTTGCTGTAAACAATATGCTGAAAAATTTGCTCCTCGTATTTAACTGTCAGAAAACTTTCCTCTGCAGCCCTTCCTGCCTGTGGCACAGCAATGTGCAGGGGAGGGCTTGCTGGCGCTTGTACCTGGCTCAGGTTTTGGAAGAGGTCATTATTTTCTAATAAGCACATCTAAAATAAAAGGTATTAAATTTTGGAAGCTGTGGTTGCCAGCTGTCCTAAATCCTGTTGCTAATTCACATTAATCATCTTCAAACAGTAAGTTAGAGCTTTCTTGCCGTCATCCTGGTGCTTTATAGCTAACTTACTGCATCTTTTATTCTAAAAATGACAATGATTAGTGTTTCTCAGAGTTTAATAATAAAACTGGTCATTAATGAGCATTTTATCCCAAATATCTAAGTGACAGCTTGTATAATGTTTATAAGTCACTGGTCTGCTTGCCTTGAAAACGAGTCTGCAATTTGTTAGAGTACCATGGATAAATATTAGTTAGAATGCCAAGAATAAATGCATGGTTTTCTCTGTGATTTTTCAGGCTGAAGTGATGGTACAGCAGAGATACTTAATCTCCTTTTAGCATTTATCATAAAGTGCAGAGCTTCCCGGAGAGTAATTTTGTATTGTAATTGTTCACAACAGACTTAGCTTGTTTTAGTGCATACATAACTTGGAAGTTTGAGGGAGTATGCTACCCAGGATTTAAGGAATAATAGCATCTGGAGTCCCTGTTTCACAACTTTTACGGCAAGACTCATATATTATGTTGCCTTAGATGGAGTTATTTGCAGCACAGATTAGATAGCACAAAATAAGTAAGACATCAGTCATTGGGAAAATTCTTTATATGGAGCCTGTGAGGGACTTCAATTTGTCTTGAAAGCTGTTCTATTCTATTGGGCTTTTCTGCTCAAGGATGTAAAGAGAGTAAGACGGAGAGCGTGAATTTATAGAACGCTTGCAGCTCCCTGCTGCATTGCCTTTTCAGTGCTGGGGAGGCTTCTCCCTGGGGATTGAGAGCAAGGACCTGCCCCGAGCCCTCCAGCAGATGCCTTCTCTCCAAGGGAGTATCCATCCTGGTACGGGTTGCTAAAAGAGATTTCAGGTGCCTAAAATTAGCTACTGGGACCACTCAGCTACTGAGGTCCTACTTCCTGTGTAGATTTGTGTACTTGGATGCTTGACGTGTTCTTGACCACTAATGTGTAAGTTACATCCTTGAAAGATCCTTGCAATGGAGGCAAAAAATAGTCATAGTGAGATTGATGTAAAATAGCACATTCTAAACTAGTGTCCTAACTCATTTTCCCTAGCCTTCCTAGGACTGTAGCAATGACGCTTGATGCTTGCTACTGCAGTAATAGTATGCGTGAGCTGATGTGATAATTTTTTTAATAACCTGGTAACTAATTATTTTAAATGACAGTTTTTGTTGGGTGCACAAATGGAGTAAATTGTTGGCAGCTTTGTTGCTGTGTGTAATGCAGGGCAGTCTGATGATGCCCCTTTGTCAGGTGCAGCCGTGTTGGCAAGAGAATTGCTGAGAGCTACATCCAGAGCACTGGTGGGCTTCTGAATAGAAAGAGATTTATCTGTATACCTGGGAATTCAGGTGGCTCTCAGGAGCAATTACCTTGCCTTGTTACCCAAGCTCTCTGTTTTGAACACTGGCCAGAGTGTAATTAGCTGTAATTAATGTGAGGGAGGTGTTAGAAGTGGGGAAAGCAGCTGAACAGCACGGAGGAGGGAGGCTGCAGTGAGGTTTTGGGTTAGGGGTGGGCATGTGCATCTCTGAAGGCTGTGAGAGCCCAGGGCAATGACTCATTGACGTGGGAGGTCTTCCTGTTTTGCATCTATAACTTCCTCAGGGCTTTCTGGCTCAGAAGGAGCTCGTGCATCTCCCCGAAATGCCACCACCAGAGTTATGTCTGGACTTCGGGCCAGAAGACTCCTCCTGAGTCTTCAAATCTGCATTTCTGTCCCTACTTTTAGCATGCAGTTTTCCAAATGGATTGCATATGAAGCACTCGCGTAATATGCTTCCTCCGTCCTTTCCTCTTACATTTTCCCCTTGCTACCCTTTTGGATGACATTTTCTTCGCCATTAGTTTTCTGTAGAGCGGATACTCATTCTATATTACCGCATCCCTGATGACCGTAATGCCAGAAAGAAAGTTTTTGCTTTAAATTGTTAATGGGCACAAAGCTAAATAGCTGAAATGGATTTGTGACCCCTTCTGCATAAAGCAATCTGTAGAATGGCATGATGATTTTGAAAGACTCAGTCATCTCTGTGGGTATCGGTAATATGAAAAGTGCGTTTAATAAGTTTTTCGGGAGCTACTTTATTACCTTAGCATTGTTCCTAGTGGCAGCTTACTGTAATGGACTGAGCCTATAAAACACCCCCGGGAACTCCTGTGATTAAATTGAATTTCTGATAATGATTTGCACTGTGAACTTAGGAGAATCATTTAAAGCACACCTGTGAACCTTTACTTCCATTTCGGAGCAGCTATTTCACAGAACCATCACTGAAACAATGTGATGACTCCATTGAGCTGTTGCTTACGGCCCAGACCTTGATCCACCTCTGCTTGCTTCTATAAAAAGAAATGGGATGCTTACCTGTCCTGCAAATTACTGTGAGGATTGATTGTTTGATGTTTAAGATCTGTTAAATGCATTTTTTCATGGAGGAAGAGCAAGGGAAAAGGTTAATTGCAATTGTTCTTCTTTTTGGAAGATAGAGTAAGTGTACATCTTTTTTATCATCCCTGAGCTTTGGGTTTTGTTTTTTTTATTATTATTATTATTACTATTTTGCAATTTATTCTTTGGCCGGTTTATCTATGGCAGCACATATTTAGAATTAAGCGCGCGTGGTTTCTAAATTCAGTGGCAAAATACATATGAAATACGGAGTGAATGGGATGAAGCGCACGCGTCTGTTCTGGCCTGATGCCCTGCTAATTGCGAGAAGCAGTGAATGGCACACTGCAGACAGGTCGCTGCGTGACACAGGTAGCCTGGGAGGGCCAATACATGCAGTGAAATCTGCTTTGCGCTCAGCTTTTTTATTATTATTTTTTTTTCCTGGCATAACTTACGCATCTGATATTGAAAATCTGATCCAGAATGCTTTACAGACAAACCCTGGAGGCTGCATATATGCTAAAATAGCACTTTAATATTATGTTTATATCCCTCTCAGAAGATTGGTATGATTACAAATTACTGGTTGAGAGATCTTATTTCTGTACTTGCCTTAGACACATGTTCATTTTACCCTCTTAGTTCTGGAAGAAAGAAAGAAGAAAAGAATCCTTAGACAGTTTAGAGCAGAAACAACCATTGCTTTATATTGCTGCCTTTTGCTCAGGCAGACATAGTTAACAGCTCTCGCCCTTAGGATATATGCAGAGATCTGTGTGTAGATTTTGCTGGCTGAACTTGTGTCTGAAGCTGAACAACGTCAAGCACCAGCTTGTTGCAGAAGGGCCACGTGTTCACGTGGGCAGCCCCGGGTCTCTTGAGGCTTTTGCTTTCTATCAATGCTGTTCATGCTCAACTCCTGCCAGGTGTGTTTTGATGTGTCTGTCCCATTGAAGCAGGAATAAACTCAGACATACCAGCCACGCTGCCTGTAACTGCTTCAAGCAGAAGGCTCAGTGTTAGTAGACACCAAGTCCTAGCTGGTCTTCGGATTTGGCACTTAGCCATGACGTTCAGACTTGAGTCTGCCTTTAGAAGATGGGCAGGTTGGGGATTTCTTGTTTCACGTGAGTGAGCTGCTCCGAAGGAGCCCCATTAAAGCACATGCCTCCACGTGCCGTGCGGTTGTCTCGTTGTAGTCATGGCATAAAGTGAAGAACTGATGTTCTTGGTGACTCAGTTTGAAGTGACCTTAAAGATAGATTCAAGGTCATCCAACTAATGTTTGTTATTGAGCCAAGCGTGTATGAAAGCGACTTATAGTTCAGAAACAGATTTGTACATTCTGTGAGCAAACATAAAGGCTTATCAGAGACAGGTGCAGGAGTGCCCTTGGGTGGATGATTGGTGGCTCCTCCCAGTCCGAGTCAGTACCAACCTGTGTCTTAAAACCACCCTCCGATAACACGGATTGCACTGCTCCTTAGGTTGCCTTCTTCCAGTGCTTTACTGTGAAAGTACAGTGAGGGAATGCAATCTAGCATCTTAAATTTATGTTGCTGCAAGTTCAGCTGATGAGATCTTTCTCCCCATGACTAGACTGGTGTAGCATTTCTTTACTGTCCCCTCAGCCATGTCTGAGTGTGTTGCTGGAACATCTTCCTCAGCTGTCTCTATGTCAGCCGAACATGCGTACATGCTTCTCCAAGCCTTTCTAAGAGCACCATTCCTGAAAAATGCTCTGTGTCTTGCTCTGGAGTCTCACCAGGTTCCCTGCTGGGACCTTCCTTATACTCATCTGAGTCCTCATTACTGGGCTAACTCTCACTTACTACAAACGTAGCTCCTGGTAATTCATTCCTGCTGAAATGTTTCTCATCCTCAGTGGCAAGCTTTGCATTGCGCTGTTTATTTACTCATATTGTAATATATGTTAAACTCTTCCAACCCTGTTTTCATTGTCTGACGCTGTATTTGTATTTATGATTTCTTATTGCAGGCGAAGTGTTTCTCTCTCGCCTTTGACTGCTTCTCCAATTCAGCGAGATTTGTTTTCTAGTTTCATCCTCTAGAGCAATTTTCCTTCCTCCTGGTTTTGTTACCAGCCAATTTTATATGTGTACTTATTCCAATGTGGATGGTATCAACGATCAAGCATCAGAACCAGTGGTGCCTGTGTTGATAGATTTTCTGATTTTTGTCAGTAAATCAACAGAAATGGTTCCTGAGAGCAGTTTTTCAGGTAGCCCTGCACTTACTTTGTTCTGCTTTCACGTTAACCTACATTTCTGCAGCTTGCTTAGGAGACTGTCGCGTGGAATACGTCAAGAGCATGGCTGAAGTCAAGATAGATCCCATCCAGTGCTTTCTCCTTAGCTCACTTTAGACCTCTCTAGGGAATTAGGTTGGTTTGACAGTGTGCCCTTGTGGCCAAGAAGGCCAATGGTATCTTGGGTCACGTTACAAAGAGCATGGCTAGCAGGGTGAGGGAGGAGATCCTCCCCTTCTATTCTGCCCTGGAGAGGCCACATTTAGAATACTGTGTCCAGGTCTGGGCTCCCCAGTTCAAAACAGACAGGGATCTCCTAGGAGTCCAGCAAAGGACCACAAAGATGAAGGGCCTGGAGCATCTCCATTGTGAGGAAAGGCTGAGACACCTGGGGCTGTTCAGCCTGGGGAAAAGACTGAAAGGGGATCTGATAAATGTTTGTAAGTATCTAAAGGGAGGTGGGAGGCAAATGGATGAGGCCAGGCTCTTGCCAGTGCTGCGTAGCCGTAGGTCAAGGAGCAATGGCCTAAAACCTGAACATAGGAAGCTCCATACAAACACGCAGAAGTTCATTATGGTAAGGGTGACAGAGGACCAGAACAGGTTGCCCAGAGAGGTGGTGAATAACTCCATAGAAGGAGACTCCAAGACCGGTCTGGATGCCTCCCTTTGTGACCTGCTGTAGGGTTCCTGCTCTAGCAGAGCTTGGACTCAGTGATCTCTTGAGGTCCCTTCCAGCCTCGGCGATTCTGTGACAGCATTTGTTAGCAGCTCCATGTTACCTATTCAGGCATTGTTATTCTCTGGCTGCTTGCTTAGGGATGATTCTCTAGGTAGTTTTTCGAAATAATAATCTTCCTGATTTCTTTCACTACTCTGTAACTTCCGTCATCTTTATTCTTTCTTTTTTCCCCACCCTTACTTCCTAATAGCTCTTCAGGATTTCTCTCCTCATCCATGAATTCTCTTGGAGAGTGGTCAATATTTCCCTCGACTCTCTGGAATGATTCCATCAGGCTCTGTTGACAGTTCCATTCCTTTACCTAAATGTGTTCGAATGCATTCCTTCTCAGTTTTTTCATTCCTTTTCTCTGTCGTTGGAACTAATTATGTTAGGAGCTTGATCTTAATGGAACATTTTTGTGAAGAGTGAAGCAAAAAAGCACTGAACGCAGCAGTCATCTCCATTTATCCATTACTTCAGTATTTGCAAGGAAAGTACCTTTCTTTCATTTATTTATTTTTTTCTTTATTGCTCTTTTCTTACAGCATCTTTTCTTATAGCATTTTATATCCTCGCACCAGAACGTTATAAAATCACTGTCAGGCTACTAACACATCAGTTTAGTAACTTCAGCCAAACAGTAACTGTTGCCTTATTCTGTGTGATAAGTCATGGAAAGCTGGAATGAATAGGTAGAAGTTCCTCTCTGCCTCTGTTACTTGTTGGCTTCAAATTTTTTCTGGCCTGCAAGCGTGCTATAAAAAAAAAATGTGGAAAAAAGAACAAAATCAAAAGAAGAAGAGAATATATATATTTCTATACTTGCAGTCTTGGCACCATTATTCTGCAGAATAAACTCTGAGCTCTGCGTGCTTTGAGAGTGGCCATCGGCTGTACTCGTGCACACTCCTGCATGTCTGTCCTCTGCAGCACTGCAGGTGTTTATATCTCAGAGCCACCATTTCTACCCTTGTTTTGGGTTCATCACCTCTTCCCTGTGCCAGCTAGCTGTTGTTAAAGGGAAACCATCTCAGTTTTATTTAGGAGGGAGGGAGGAGATTTGGGATTTTTGTTTTCCGCTTTCCCTTCTCTTCACTGTTCTTCCTCCGTGGAAGGGGAAATATTTGGCCTGTTGTCAGAAAGCAGCATTGGATAAATCCTTAAAGAGTAATAAGAGAAGGGCAAATGGCAAAACCTCTACGTGCTGTGGATGTTACAGAGCGTCTGTTCACTGAAATCCAAATCATCAGGATGTGTGGGTGGTCCGAGATGGAAGGGTGCTACCATAGCAGAAAGGGGATAAAAGATCCACCTAAATGACATTTGAGTCTTTGTATCTGAAGTGGAAACTGTGTTCCTAAGTGTCAAACGTAGAAGAGAGCAGATCCAAATAGGGCTGAACTGGTGAAACCGCTTCAGCTTTTGAATCAGGCAATCCCTTAGGGCTTTGGCCATACACATTGCATCCATTGAGCTTTGCTTTTGTTATTTGGAAAGCAGAATCTTACAGTATTAACTTCCTTGGTCACAGGACTAATACATACACTGTACAAAATCGGGTGTACAAAAATGCACAAAAAAGGATATAATTGTTTTATAAACTGTTAAATGCTGGTGTCACTTCTGGTTTTAATTCTAGAAGAGAAAGAAGCACTTTGAATGTGTAATGAACTTCTCCAAACTGTCTGTGAAGCTATGACCAATGATAATCAATTTTATTTTGAAAATTGCATCCATGAAATTCAGGACTTTGAATAACATTATAGCTATTACACCATGGTAAAATGAAACTTCCTATTATCGTTCTTGATGGAGAAGCCTTCAAAAGGAACTCTGTGCATCTGGTCATTTCACGTGTAGAAAGTCAACAGGGCAAGTTGGAACAGCTTCACTCCCTGACTACATTATATGTGTTTTGCAGGTTTTAGTACTGGTTTTGTTGTGTTGTTCTTAAGGAAAAAACAAAACAAAACACAAAGCCCAACAGTTTACAGCTTTCAGTTCGAGCAGATGTGTACATCAAATGTTTACAGGGAAAAATATTTTCACAAAAAATGAGATCTTGTGAAGTAGTAAGAATTTTTATTATGTCTCTTTATGCACAAAGCATTTGTTTTTGAAACACTGTGGGCATATAAACATTAAAGTAGTAATGCTGTATATTCACAACATGATGTGCCTATCACTTCTCTTTGTCAGAATCTCTCCCCAAGTGATACTTGCAACTGTAGAGTTCCTAATAGTTTACCCAGCTTTATACTTCTGATGGCATCCTGGAGCCGTGATTTAATGTTCTGATGGGACTACTTTCAATGTTTGGATTCTTGAATGCTGGAACATTACTCTTAGTTTATTTCTGCTGCAATTGTTTCACCTTCCTTTATTATTTCTTCCTTTTATCATTGGGATAATGGAGAACAATTCTCCTTAGAATTAGAATGGGGAAAAAAGATCTTGTTTTCTTGTCAGAGATGCATAGATTATAAGGCTTGAGAAGAGGATTGTGATCAACTCATAGTCCTTTTGGAAGTGACAGTTTATGGAAGTACCCTGACTTTATTTTCTCAATTTTGGACTGGAATATATCAGCGGAAAAAAAATATTAAAGCAACTAGAGAATCTATCACTTCTTTGTAAGGTCACTGAGGTTCCAGTTGCATTGCAGTTAGTGTTTGCACCTCACTTCTCTCCTGGATTTATTTAACTTCATGTTTTGTCCATTTTCTTTAGTCTGAAAGGACAAAGAATCTGTGATGTCATATTAGAAGCTTATGTTGGATGATTACAGTCAGAATCAAGGAATATTTAAGGTTGAAAAGGAGCTCTGGAGGCACCCGGTCCAAGTGCTCTGACCTGTGTCTGCTTGAAGTTAGAATCTCTCCAAGGATCGAGATTCTTTATTGGAGACCTTTTATAAAAACCACCTCACAAGAATTTGGCTGCAGAATACTATGAGAGTGACAGTGATGAAAGCTGTACTAAAATGAAGGTCAGTGAAGTCTGTTTGTTCGCCCTTGTCTGCTGAGTCATAGAGAGCAACCAGGTTTGCCAGGCAAGATTTGCCCATGGTGCATCTTTGTATGGTTTCTCTAACCACCTTCATGTTCTTGGAGAAGGCTTCAAGAGGATTTTCTTCCTGATTTCCCCAGGAACTCAAGTGAGGTTGACTGGCTTGTAGTTTCTCATATCCTCCTCTTGTTTCTTGGTGGTGGGCACAACTGTCCTAAGTTTTTTGATGAAGATGTTACAGTGGCATCAGATGGCGTTAGTTATTGTGACCAACGTGCCCTCTTCACTTGCTGCTTTCTAGGATAGAGTTGTTATTCTTCAAGTATGGTTTGTATTCTTTGTTTCTGGATTGATGGATCTGATGTTCGGGAGCAGTAGGGTAGAGGTTTAGCCTCTGCTTGGAGAGCATCCAGCTCAATTTAAAAACCTGTCTGCTAACTGGACTTCAATATATGTAATGCATTACACTGAGTTTCTAGTGTTCTTATTTCTTAAAATATTGCACAACATAGAATTGTTTACCTTAAGGAAGTATGTTTTCTCAGCACCTTTAACTTTATTAGCCCTATAGTGTGTAATGTCATTAGCGCATATCTTGAGTTAGATTGACAAGATCATGAGCACAGCTGATTGATACAGCCCTTTAATTACTTATTTAGAAAGGATATGTTGCCTGTTCCATAACGTTGCCCAAGATTGATTTCAGTTGGCAGGCCTCTGCCTTCTTAGGTCACTGAACACTCTTTTTGCTCTGATAGCTTGTTTACTTTCTTCCAATCTTTTGGAATTTCCTTAGTATTCACAGAGTTATTCAAAATTGATGTTGAGGGTAAAACTTGCACCTCAATAAACAGTCTTTGAAGGTGTTGACCTGCAGGTCGTGCAGGCCTGCTGCTTTAAAAAGGCCTAAGTAAAGAAGCTTCTATTCAACATCACCCTCAGCTACTTTTTAGAATGAAAGATAAATGTCACAATCATCAAACGGCATGACTTTATCTTCTGACTTATTTTCCAGATACAGTAGAGAGAAATTTATTGAATGCTTGTACCCTTTTACATCGCAGCGTTGACAAATACATCATTTCATTTGCCAGTCAACGAGTAGAATTTGTGTCTTATTTTGTTCCCAACACAGATTGTTTGGTGTTTAAAAAAGCGTAAAGGAAAAACAACACAACTAGGCTACGATAACCACCAGTTTCTTCCATCTCCTCTTACTTTGTCTTTAATTCCTACATGCAGTGTATCATCACCTCTATTAATTGTCTCACTGATACATCATGTAACAAAAGCAATAGATTTATATGAATATTTCTACACCTGTTTACAATGGAAGTCAATGGACTGTCGATAGCCAAAGAATGATTGTTTTTCTCACTGCATTTTTAACAGCTACCCCTTTTTTTCCTGCTCTGTTTTAAACCACTCTAAGCACGCAAACATGTTTATTCACTGATGGCTGTTTTCTCTTTTGCCCGTGCTAAACTTCATTTCCTGTACGTAGATAGCCTTCTTTCCTGATGGTAAGTTACAAGGCAGTTGGTGACGTATGTTTAAACAGTTTTAATTATCTGACACATTTTATGCTTGGTTCATAAACCTTTTCATTTTTGGTGAAATCAGCTCCTTGAAAAGCCAGAAACCGTAGTGATGTATGAAATTATGCCTTACTCATTTCCATGAAGGCGCTCTTTCAAATACAGTCAGTCTATTTATTTGGTTTTTTTTTTTTTCAAAAGGATATCTGTTGGCAACTATTTCTTTGTGTAGACTTTTGCACCTGCATTTCTTTTAAATAATTTTGGAGAAATTCTCTCCACGGTCTATGGCTGCATTGGAAAACTTAACCTGAATTGTGTAATACTAATTGTGAAATGACGTTCATGTAGTTCTTGCCATTGTGCGTTCTCGAAATACCTGAATGGGGATTTGTCTTGTTTCCTTGGCCGAGGCAATCAGTAAGCACTTTTAGGGAAGCGAGAGTTCTGTAAGATGCATAGAATTATTTTCTTCGTTTTTGTCTTTACACTCTAAGTCAAAAGTATAGGAAGACATGCTGTTGATTAGCTAATAAGCAAAAAAAAAACCCACAGAGCTCCAGGCTTCATCTTCTGATATGCTAATTCTTGAAATAAAAGAGCAGTGAAACTCTCTGTAAATGGAAAGCGCCAAACGTCTGACAATAATACACTTGCCAGAACTCCGAGAACCATTTCTTATCTCAGCAAATCCTTCCAGCCTTGACTGTCATATTAGCCAGTTTTATTTTTCATTGCTTGTCTTTGATCATCTGCTGCACGTTCCCATGGGAGAAAGTTATGCCCATTTGCCTGTGAGCTACTTGCAATGTTTAATGAGTATCTGTACGTTCTATCAAGGTTTTAAAAGCACTTCTGCTTAGATAAATTGAACAATCCTTTCATTAGTTTTATATGTGCAGACTTTTTGTTGCTCTGAAAGACGATAAGGCATTAGAGTATTTATTTTGTGGGTGGACTTGCACATGGCTTTTTTTTCTGAAGGTATTTTTACCAACGTTTTCATTTAAACTGTATTAGAAGACCTAGTTTGTACCAGCTTCTGCGTTACTGTGTAATGCTACCTCTGAGTGTTTTTCCAAAGAGAAAGCAAAAGATGGCATTTGTAAACACCAGCGTGTAACATGTTAAAATATATCTTACTGATAGTGACATCTGGCAAGTTGCATGTCAACTGTGTCCCAAAAGGAACTAATAGTATTTTTGTCCTTCCATAAAGCGGTATCCATTTGTTGAAATAGCAAACCCTTTTCTTTTTTTCTTTTTTAATTTCAGATTTGTTTTCCTCATTTTTATTTTGCTGGATTTTCCATCGCAGTAGTGAGTGGCATATAGGTAGAAAATTGAGCTGAAGAGTAGGCACGTGCAGGGTACATCCTGCATTTGCTGAGTTGAAACTTGGACACTGATTTAGTTCCATTTCTGTTCTTATTCTTAGACTGTCTGCATTTAGTTTAAAGTTTATTGGTTGTCTGTAAATTGTTCCAAGTTCGAAGTTATTCGAGTTTGTCCATCTGTGATAACACTGTTTCATCAACTATTGGTCTGTTGTTATGGTAGATGATCATTTTGAGGAGGAAGAAATGCATCCACTTGGAAGGACTTGTGTTCAGTGCTGGTATCTTTGTGATAATTAGGGGGAAAAGGCCACTGCTATGCGAGGGAGAAATGTGTTTTAAGGTTGCAAAGGGGATTCCGATGGTTGATTGCTATGGACCCTGTCAGCCAGCTGGATTCTGGGGAAAGCGAGAACGCTTTTTGTGCCTCAACACAAATCTCGAAATGTCTTTCGAAAACAGGCTGCATTTAGAACTCAGACCAGACAGGAACGCAATCATTTTAAAAGAAAGTTGATTCTTTTTTTCTTCACTTTGTCAAGGAAATTTAATGCACAGATGAAAACTATTTCCTGTTGTTATAGTGACATGAAAACAAAAAAATCTTGAAAAGACAAATTTCCTTCTTCTTTGGAAGACTTCTGGAACAAGAATGTGGACCGTGTTGTTTTTATTTAAAGGATTGCTGTCTGAACCATGAAGGCAGATACACTGCTCCTTCATTGGAGTTGGGCTGCTGGGAACGGGTTGCTTCCCCACTGCACGTGTCCTGAGTGCATTGGAACCTCATTCCTTCATCTATGCTGTGTGTGCAGGGCGTGTTCAAAAGAACAGTAGTGTAATCGTAATCTGTCGTGTGGAACAGAGGGTTAGAATGGTTGCTTTCAGGTGTGAACCAAGAAGTGATGTTGCTTTCATAAGAGTTATGGAAGGCAACTGGGAGGCTGTGCTAGAGGACGTGGGCCAAAACTTGTTCAAAATCTTTTTCTTTGTTCCAGTGGATTTGGCAGTTGATCTAGCATGTCTGCCAGAGACGGATGTTTTCCAGATAGGGCCGTTGTCATGCAGGGGTTCCATAGCTTCCTCTGTGCATGGTTTAACTGAGCAAAGCTCCAGAAATCCCAAAGGGCAC
Organism: Aquila spilogaster; assembly: GCA_024606505.1. Taxonomy (NCBI): domain Eukaryota; kingdom Metazoa; phylum Chordata; class Aves; order Accipitriformes; family Accipitridae; genus Aquila; species Aquila spilogaster. The sequence goes on along the minus strand of JANHGO010000073.1, from coordinate 38,392,551 downwards.
ATGGCTACTGGGTTCCCAGCAGATGGGCTCTTGACATCCCTGCCTGCTATTCTCCCTCTTCAGGGCAACAGACAGCATCTGTGTTTCCTGGGTTTTGGAAGCACAGTAAGACGAGTAGGGTTTGGAAGGTTCGAACTCAGGTCTTGAGACAGACCTCAGGAAAATGAGAAACACCACCGGTGTGCTAGTGGTGATAGCTATGAGGGAATTATTTAACTTTGGTAATAGATAACATTAGCTTTGAATCAATTATATGTCTCCTCTGAGAGCAGTGGGCTAGTCTGCAGGAAGCATGTGAGAAAGGGAGGGAAACTTGGGCAGCAGTGCTGGAGTGGGAGCAGGACAGGGACTGGCAGATGTGTTACTGAGCAGATGTGGGAGGCTAAACGATGAGAACAAAGGAACAAAAGGGATTTCTGAATAGGCAGACGAGGAGATTTAAAGGGGGGGAAGGAACTGTAGAAAGAAAGAATATGACAAATTAAGGGGAGGAGGTCTCTTCAAAAGAAGAAAAAAATGGTAAATATTGGAATAATGTGGCATATAATAAGGTAAAGAATGAGAGAATACAAAGTGAATGGTCTTAAGAAATATTATGAGAGAGTCTTTAGTGAAAAAATTAGGCGTTGTTTTCCTCAAATAGATTAAAATTAAACAGGGGAAAAAAAAGCTGCTTCATTATAGTAAATGAACACATTTTGTAAACTGCACAAAACTGAGAATTGGTAAGCAGAATTACAACACAAAGAATGGAAGGAGTATTTGTTAGGACTCTTGAAGCAGGTAACAGCACACGGTGTGGAAGAAGAAAGTGGACTACAAAGAAGCCACATTGCAGAAACTTCTTAAGAGGTGTTGTATAGTTATTCCTCAGAATTCCACAAGTTAATGTTCTCTATCCACTGATAACAAGCTTGAATGCATCGATTGGCTAATATTGCTTCAGAGTGGTGTGAAACACTTCTCAAGAGCCTCTCAGTCTGTATCTTGAAAACTGTGCCAAAGGGAGCTGTCTGACCTGCTAGTTCCACGTAAGATATAAACCTATGCAACCAGCAGTAAGCAATTCCAAAACATTTGGGAGGAAATAATCTGCAATTGTTATCCAGGCAGATAAAGCAGATTAGCTTTCAGATAAGAGCGTCTTGTTGCAGAGACTGCATTCCTCAGTATAAGGAAAATAGAGCAGACGTAGCTTTTGTGGCCATGTATGTCTTATCTGGACATGCAGATAGAAGCAATGTGGCCCTTTATTTCCAGCTTGATTTCCTTGGGGTGTGTTTATTCTTATGTCCTAAAATGCAAAACAGAGAAAACGATCAAGTCCAGCAAAAAAGATCTCCTTAGCACATTGTAGAATGTCCCAAATACAGATCATTTGTGAATTAACTGTGAGCAAAAGATGCTGTGATATCCTACTAGACTGGTTGACCAAGTAGGTCATCCCTCTTTTAAAACCCAGCACACATCCAGAAGACCCTAGGGTTTTCACAGCAAAGCATTCACTCATCGCTATGTGAGCTAGCCTGCAACCATACTGGCAAGGATCCTGCTGGTTGGCTTGTTACTGCTCAGAGTGTAAGTGAGAGGACCGTCGTCTTGTACGCCAGCTTCATTTCATGGTTTTGCAACTCAGCTGCAGATAGAAAGTCTGTCTGGTAGGTGAGGGGGAGAATTTGTGCACTGAGTAATGCATAATCAAAATTCATTGACACTCTGGCAAAGAAAGGACTGCAATGTTTAACCATGTGCAAGTTTGACAGCCAGAACTTCATTGGGCTGCCATTCAAGAGATCTCCAGTGCTGTATGTCTGCAGATGTATTTCTGTATCGTACAACTCTTTTCTGCTCTGGGATTCTTGTTCTTCTGTCAGATCTTGATTACTTGTATAGGTTTGTGAATTTACCATCGTTTAGGCAGTCATCGATTGAAATCTGACCAAAGCATGTGAAATGGAGCGTGTTGGCAGCAGAAAAATTAAGTGAACCAAACTCTTCCACTCAAATACAAAACTTTGTTACTGCTTATGATAGAGAATGAAAAAAAGAATTAGCTCAGTAATTGGAGGATGGAGCTCATAATTCAGGAAATCCAGTTGTCAAATCCTCAATGATAAATTTAAAATCCTAATTCTAGTGTATATTCCTTAGCTGTCCTTCAGGACTCCGTAATGAGTTAGCTCCTTTCTCATGAAAAAGATAATTTTCTAAATGTGTTCTGAATAATGTGGAAACTGTTGTACATTACAGCTGGAAATGTTTTTCCCTTCAAAACATTCCGTAACTGTATGTGACAGCTCCTCCATTTTTATACCACAGCAGATCAGATATACCAAATCGCTTCCAAGATAAAAGTACTATGAATGTGTTCACGATCTTTAAAAAGGCACATTCCAGATGTTCCTTAACTCCTTGACTGCCATCAGATGTGTAGATACCGATGTTACACAGCATTCTTAGTGGAATACAGTTGGCCTTCAGCTACAAGCACTGCAAGGGTTAACAAAGTCTATTTTTTCCACACATGCTCTAAGTCCCATCTATTAACTTGGTATGACCTAAGCTCCATAAAGTAATGACAACATGCTGCTCAGCAAGCTTTGTTTATAACTCTCTCGTCCTAATATTGCTCTTCAGTTGCAATTAGTAAAAACGGAAAATGATGTGCTGCTAGTCACTTTCACATTGATTTTAAAGAAAGATAAATACATTTTGACGGTCTGTAAACAGATCTTCTAATAAGGCACCCTCAGCACAGACTTAGTGATGGCATTTCTGGCTGTCGCCTCAACAATTCTGCAATTAATTATTGCTAAAAAGAAAGTTTCTTTCGTTTCCAAATAAATGCAATAGCGTAAATAAAATGTGAATTAATGGATTGGTTTGGAGTGTAAAGATTTCCTACCTTGATTCCTTCCCTGAGTGATGCTAAAGGTGAGCATCAGTCTTGGGTCTGAGATCCCCTCCAGCGAGAGAGGAAGGAGCAGTTGATTCAGTTGCCCATAACTGTGCTTGTCTGCGTAGGACGGCTGCGTGCGGTGATTCAAGGTGGGATTTAACAGAACGTTAGCTGCTCTGCTTTAACTCTCGTGTGAACACAGTATACGCTGAGTGCAATTATGCAATAAGGCCTGCTGGAATGCTGCAAGTGGAAACACTGAGCTGCTTGACTTTGGGACTTCCGTTTTCTTCCATTAGCCTGATGAGACAGAGGAGTTCCGTTTTTGGTGATTTTTGTGTTCTGGGCTGTGACCCCTTGGTTTCCACTATAGCGCCGGGCATACGGTGGGATCCAGACAAAGGATGATAAACAAAGAAGATACAAGGACAGTGACAACAGTGGGGATTCCATGGGGTTAGGCTTCACTTCATTCATTTGCAAGGAGTAATTCCCAAAACTGTCAGAGGAGCAGCACGTTCAGGCGGGTGGCAGGCACTCAGCTAGGGATGCTGCTGCTCGCACGTGCTGCACCAGTGCTTTTCTAATGACTCCTCAGTTAAACCTGTAACTTTCAGAAAACTTTTCCTCTGTGGGACTGTGTTGCAGAAACAGAACACCAGGGGAGACATATCTGAAAAGGGAACAGCTGGACAAAAATGTTCCTCTCCTGAGCTGGGGAGAGGGAAAGGAGCTTAATACTGTTGCAGGTACGCAGGATTATTAGTAAACTGTGCTGTACAAACATAGTGGAACTGCACTGAGCCAGTGCCACAACCATTTCACAATGCATAACTAGAGGTGAGGATTTTGTAGCGGGAATAAAATTAAACTGAAGAAAGGACGCAAAACTCAGCATTTAGGTACTCATTATTGATCCGTGACAGCCCATCATACTCATGGACGTCCTTCCGTCATACCGTGATGGATGAACCGTGCCTTAACATGAGTATAGCCAGTAGCCTGATGCTTTGTTTCTGACAATTTCTTCACTCTCATGCTCACTCAACTACTGAAAGAATGGTTTTGAGCATCTAAGACAAGCACCCCAAATTTAAGGAAGTGATCGAACTCCTTATCTCATTATACTGCCAGATTGACTCTTCCAGCAGCTAATAACAGCAGTTGCAATTTCTTCCTCGTGGAAGCCTGCCTTGATTTCTTTCTTTTGCTGCTAAATGGTAAAATAAGCTGAGAACAGCAAAAGATTTAATTGGGTCACTAATTAAATGCCAGGCGCGGGCTGCCTGTTAAAATCAAAGGTTAACTGTAAGAGCGTTTGTGACGGAGGGGACCCAATGTCTGGAGATATGCAAAGCAATAGGATCGATTTTTTGCGGAATGTGTTCAACCGCCCATAAAATGCATTTTTAGACTTATTAATATTTTTCGTAGTTTACTGTGTTGCCAAACACAGGCTTTTCTTTTTTTCACTCTGTAAGCGTGCCATTGAAAATCAGCAGATTAGAAGATGCAGTAATTACTATGCTGGGATTGCAGCCATCTCTGGAGATTGTTTTTATTCAGATTCTGCAAAAGAGAGAGTTTTTGTGCTTTAAAGAGAGATGTTATAACATTGAATTAAAGCCCAAAACATTTTGTATTGGTATCAGAAGCGAGATTATTTCTGCGGTGGCGCTTAAAGAATTTATGGGGTTCATGTGATTGAAGAACCTGGCACTCTGTAATACATTACAGAGCTCCTATTTGGCATTGACTAATATCCCCATTTTATAGATGGGGAATAGAGTACAAAGAGATCAAGGTATGTTGACATTCCCAATGGGAGTTCAGGGTAGATAAAAGCTTTAGAGGAGCTATTTAGCCCTGGAAGTGTTTGGAGGCTGTGCTTAGATTCCTTTACCCTGGTTTTCTTCAAGGTAAATGAACCTTCATGGCAATGGAGCTAGGGCTGCAGGCTCGTATGCATTTCTGGAAGAAATCTGAAAATCTTTCTCGCATGGAAGAACTACAGAACTTTTCCTCTCAAGAATGTTTAGCTTGTGATGGTACTGATAGAGCTATTGAGAGCTGTAAACTGTTATTTAAAATACCTATATATTAATATATCCCTTTACTCGTGTGTGTGTGTGTGAAAAGAACTGATAATTTGCTACAAAAGAAGGCATTGAGAATGAATGGCAGGTGAATTTTTAGAAACTTGAAATAACATTTTTAAGGAACTTCCAATACTGGAATACTGAAATTGTACTTGGCTTGAATATCTTTGAAGTCCTTGCATTAGCTGAGCAGTGTGTTCATATTAATTGGGTGAGACAGATCAAGTAATGCCCGAGAGCATTGAAAGAAGACATTCGTGTAGCCTCAAGGTAAGTTTATTGTAGGCTGAAAGCTTTCTTGCCTTTATTATGTCAGACTTGTGGCTAGTTTGTCAGTTCATCTATTGTTAGTGTAAAATGGAGATCAGATGGTCTGCTTTGCAAGGGTGGGTGACCTGCTTTGATCAGGATCCCCAGAGTTTACAGCTGAGCCCGTGTTTCCACTTAAACAAAAAGTCAGCTGTCCTGAAGAGTTTCCCACTTGTTTATCACACAGATAGCTTTTGGGGCTGCTGCTCCACCCTCTCCTTCTCCTGTCAAAAAGCCAAGCCGATGACTGAGCGTGAAGCCTGAGTGTTTCATACCAAACCAACTTTTTCCAGCCATTCCACTTTGTTTGAAAACTATTCTTCAGCAGGAAAGAGGAAATTGTGTGAGTTGTGTGTTTCTGCTGGCAGAGTTGACAGTTGTTGCCTTCAGACAAGAACGCAGCATTGTTTCTCTGCTCCTTTCAAGCTGTGAATGAGCTGAGGGAAAAACTCCTCAAACCTTTGCAAAGCAAAACTCAAGCTCATGAAGGCACCTCCTGTATTTTTGCGTACTCGGAAATATCTGTTTTTCAGTAGTGAAGCGTTAGCTCAGTGAAATTAAATGACTAGGATTACTGCCATAAAGTAAAGCACACGTTTAAGGGCTTTCCTGGGTCAGGGACTACTCCTTCATCATGTTCAAACTGGATCTCAAAACTTGTGTGACTGTCAAGATGTCTCACTGTAGGCTCCAAATGTGCTAAGTTCGCAAGCCTTTTCCATGCAAAAACAGAGAGAAAGGAAGGATGGCTTTCTATATGGGGAGGATTTATTAAAGCACATACCTTAAACGTGTAGGTTGCTCCCAAAGTAATGATTCCTATTTATTTCCATGGAAACTACCACAGATACAAAGAGCACGGTAACACTATTCGATGGAGTAAATTCTCAGCTACGAAACGCTATTTTTCAACGCAGTCGCCACCATTAGCTGTGCATTTTCACCAGCAATGAACAAGAGCTTGCATGCTGCGCTCATAAACATCTGCACCAACAGAGGTGACCCACTGCTGCTGTTACCACTGCTGAAATGCACCACATACCCCCTCACTGTGCTCACATCCACTGGTTGGTCTCTATAAATGTACAGCAAGCATCGATGAATGCAGTTTTTTCCACGTGTAGGAGTTCAGTTCCATGCCTTTACTTCACATGCACTTCCATGTCAGATGCCATTCTGCCAGAATGCCCCTCTTCTGCTATCTGTCACATGACAACAAAATGTAATAGGATATTGGTGGGAAGATTCAGCCTCCTCTGTCATACCACCAACATCTGCCTGTGATGTCGTGGGCCAACGTAATGACATAGGAGGCATTACTTTTGGAGCAGCCGTTGTATATGGTCATTGCTTTGTAGTGGTCAGATGGGTACCATCGTCTGCCCCAGGCCAAAATGGTTTACTGATGACTCTGCTCTGGAAGGAGTAATTTTACCATGCTTCTTTGCCTTCTTTGCCCTCAGAAGAATGGGAAATGGGTTGAGCCCTAATCAGAGTGATGGAGATTTTGTTTTCAGATGATGAGTTCTGGTTTGTCATCCAAAATAAATGTAAAGGCCTTCTTCACTTTGGCTTAAGAGAAGCGATAATCCTGGTCAGGCTTCCATAGCAGTCTCAGCATCTGAAGGATGGGAAAAGGAAAGAAAAAACTACACAAATACATTTAACCGGCCTGTACAGATGGCAGTACCAAATAAAGTTTGCACAGGGGCCATAAGACCGCATTAATCTCCTGTATCTCTGGCTAATAAAGTAACTTTTGTAAAAAAAAAAACAAAAAACTTCTGCAAAGTCTGACAGTTTTTACATTGCAGATCATGAGACTCAGAGCTTTATTCTCGCTACGTGGTGCGGTGCTTGGCGAGCAGTCATTCAGAAATCTCTCTGAGGTTTAAGGTGCTATTAAAATATGGAGGATGGGTGCATCTTAAGATGTACCGTGTTTGGAAGCTAGAATGTTTATGCTCGTCTGCTTTCTTTCAACCTTCAGATTCTCTCTGCAGGTAAATTTGTCTGCAAATTCATCTGGAAGTTGAACAAAGCTGTTGTGAATAATGGCTGTTGCTGAGAGAGAGTTATGGTGTTTCACTCAGACGTTGCCCTGTAGCGTGATCCGTGTATTTTAGAGGATTCCTCGTGCCACCTTCTTGGCCGCTCTTTGCACCTTTGTTCCAAAGCTCTCATTGAATTAATGGCTGATGTAGTAAAGGTTCACGTGGACTTTCAGTACATTCAGGACTGGATAGCTGCTAAATAGTGATAAGTGGCGGGTTTGGGGGTTTGGTGGTGGTTGGTTTGTTTGTTTTTCATTCTTATTGGGAGTTTATGGTCTTCAAATGCCAAAAGATGGAATGTGAGCGTTTTTGGCTAGTAATGAAAAAGTTGTCTGGAGTACGATTTCTGTTTGGCATACAGAACAGCCTGTATTAAAATACTAAATTTGCTTAAATTACTGTGATGTCACGTATATAGGAAGTGGTTTAATTAGACCTTGTTCATTTGGCACCTGTAAATTTGAGTTGTTGAGTGGGTCAGTGCCCTGTGGATGATACAGAAATCAGATGATGAAGGACAGGTAAGTTTGTCATCTCTTCATTAGAAAAACATCAGAGGTCTGAGTTCACAAGGGGATGCAAAGTGAACTTTCCTCCTGATTAGTGAAGTCCAGCTGTTGTGTCGCCACAGTCGAGTAACATATTGTAAGAGGTAAATGTTAGAATTTGGAAAGGTGATTTCTGCTTGCAAGGAAGGCATGACAAATGAGAATTACAGCATACCACATATTTAATTGCATTTACCATGACATCTAACAGATGCTGGGAGAAAATGGGATCAATAGTTTTGTGTCCCAAGGGAAGGTCAGCTCGCACCAGATGTACCAGTTCTCTTCCTCCTTTTTATATGATAAAAAAATGTGCTGTGAATTGATTTAAATCTCACTTAAATCTCCCTGGAGAAGATAGATACGTAATAGTATTTCGGTTTTACTGACAGTGTAGGTACCATTCATTTACTCAAACTCATTCCACCATGCTAATGAGGTAATCTTATTCTGAAAGAACAAGCCATTAGGAGTAAAGTTTGTATACAGACACATAACACTTCTTAATGGGGTGTGTGCTGTCTTTTGCTAGTATCCACCAGGGAGCTTAAAATATGAAAGAATGCATTTTTGCCAGTTGCATATCTTTTCTATGATTTACTCCATCAAAAATGCAAGGCTTAAGTTAAGCTTGAATAAAGACTTAGAAACGGGAATGGGAATTGCTTTTGTAGGAGAATATAAGGTGTACGGTGATGTGTTCTGCAAAACATCGTTACTGTAGCAGTAGAAGGAAAAATATAAACTTTAGGAGGAGACTCAAAGCTGATGGATGGTGTGTTATAAAGATGAATTTTGACACATGCCTATCTTTTTATCTCAAATAAAGCACCTACTCAATTCTGTTTTTTTTCAAATCCTTACTTTATAGGCATATTCCGCACTAGATAGCTGAAGCTCTGTATGAAAAATTGCGGCGGTTTAAGAAAGGAGATAATTAATCAGTATGCTCACCTTCAAGATTCAGATCGTTGAAAATGGGAGGTTGCAATCTCTCTGCTTAGATGTAAGTTAAATCTGCTGGATGCTGTCAAACATTTAATTTGACGAAAGAGCGATGTTACAGATGGGCCCGTCATTTTTGTATGCCACCTGGGAATTAAGTGTCATGTAAAGGTCAACTGTATTTGTAGAAATCTGTGGTCTCTTGACGCTCAGAAAGAGATTTCCTGGAGAAACTGTTTATTAACTCTGTGGCATGGTATGCGGCCTCATACTTTTGATCACAGAGAGCAAGTGGCTATCAAAGAGAGGGCATTGCAAGGTCATTAAATTCCTTTTCATGCTGGGTAATCATACCCTCTGTGGATAACCAGTTGCCCTGTTCTCTGTGTCTCACGGCAGGGTAAATTACAGAATCCCTACAGGTGCTCTTACTGATTTTAGTGTTTCCCATCTGCAGGTCAATTATTCACTTACAGCAAATACAGGATATGCGGTGGGTTGATATTGGGCACGTTTCCTTTCATCCAGCGCTGCCAAAATGTGAAGATGAGAAAGGTTTTTTTGTCCCTATCCTGAACGAGTAGCTGTTTCTGAAACATTTGGTGTTGTTTTCGTTTATATCAATAAGTGATTCTTGAAGATTCTGTTCAGAATGTATGTCCTTTAATGACCATCGATCAGCCTTTAATGAGTTTTGATTGGTTATTTTCAGCTACCTGATCAGTGAGGACGATAAGAATTCAGGTACAATTGATTAAATAGTAATAAATAATGGTCCCTACTTATTACCTATCTAAATTTGAGCTTGAATAATGTTCACAGCAGTTGTGGGGATTTGGTATTTTCCTGCAGGTTTTCAGTGTCTTTCCAGTTCTTCAAAGAGTGAGTTGTGGTGAATAAGGACTTCTCGTACCTTCCTTGCGAGAGAAAGTTGGCCCTGATTCCTTAGAACACCCTCTTTCTGATTTTTTACAGCTAGCGCAAAGGACAGTGTGTGCAAGAGAGAGGTCATCTGCAGAAAGAGCGCATTAAAGTTGGGTGAAGTTGGAAGGGGGAGTTTGAAGGCAGCCAGTTCTAGCCACTGGGCACACGCAACTGATGAGCCATATCCACCTCTGTTCTAGTGCCGGGTAGTGACTTCGGAAGATGCAGCCTAAGTTCACTGTGCCCCGCGTGTCTTGTATGCATTTTTGCCTTGCAGATTGAAGGTAGAACGTAGTAATGAGGAAGCAATGTTTGCAAAGTGATTATTAATAGCGTTGCAGAATCGACTCTCGGATTTAAGCCTATAGCAAAAGCTTTATTGACTGAATTAGAGGTGCTCAACACCTGTCAAGCAGCGCCTTTCCCTATGAGCAAGGAAGAGACAGTCTGCAAAGACTGCACAATTTGGGGCTTTCTGGAGGGGCTACGTTGTATGAGTTTTGCACTCTTCTTAATGACTTTATTGTTGCTCCTTTTGGCAGACCTGGGGAGAAAGTTGTAAAGATGTTCACTTAATGTAATGAATAGTCATTAGCTGATGTTGCCATAAACACATCAGAGGGTGTTCTCTGAATGAATGCTGCTTATTGCAGAAACCCACTGGATCTCTCTCCTCCTCAATTCAGTATACAGAATGTGCAGGGTAAGAAAATTAGTTCCAGTAATCTCTTTATCCAGCCAGAAACAAATACAGCCCCCAAAGCCCTCTAGAAATCAGTGTTTTGTGTTAGAAACTATGTTTTCTAAATTTTTGGTTTATTTTTAGGAAAAATGTATTTGAAACATTTTAAATTTGTTTTGATAGGATATATTTCTTCTGTCCCGCAACAAACATTGAATTGCTTTTGTTGTTTGAAAGTGCTTTCGTTTGGTTTGATGACAGCTTTCCCACATTTTTTCCACTGCGTTAGAATCAGAATCTTTCAGAGCAGTGAATTTCTGAGGGAGGACTGAAGTGCTGTTAATCTGACGTAGCTGTCTGGAGTTCCTGGGCTGGACTCATAATCTGAGGCGAACCAATTAACCTGGTTCTACTCTGGGCTCATAAAATATTGAGTACGCTGAGGTATTTTGAATAATTGAGTGATAGGTATGACTTCTAACAGTACGAAATTCAGTCGTACTGTTTATCTTGGGGTGGGGAGCTCTGAAACTACAGAAGGAATTCTGGACCTTTGCTGTCCCATCTGGTTTTTGGTTCACTAATGGCACAGGCGTTGTCTGAAGAACGCAGTAAAGATGTGACAAAGCTGCCACTGCTGTTGCCTCCTGTTTTTCTTCCTTTTGTGACATGTTGAGCGAGATACGGAATTTTATCCAAAAGATTTTAAGCGATAAAACATCACAGCCATGGGGAAAAAAATGTACAGTAAATGGCATCCTTTAGTTGTGATTTCTGCCTTCCATCAGCAAGATATGATTGAATCTAATAAATGAGAAGAATCCGCTGAGCCAGTTAAGGTGTTATTGAAATGGATTTTGACAGAGACTGCTGCCTAAACAATCAGAGATATCAGCAGGGATAGGACACAGCATGTATATTCTGTCTATATACCATTGCAAGCACCTTGAGGTTTTATCCTGTGGCTCCTGACTGTGTTTCCCTCTGTTTGTGCTGCCTGGAAGTGGCATGGCTTGACATTGTTCCTACCATAAAGAATAAAAGAAAATCGTACGACGCTCTAGAATAGAATAAGATGGAATGGAGTAAGAAAACAAGTTGTTATTCTTCTACCAAGGCTCGCTGAATGTCTCCCATCTTCTCTGCCCTTTGTCCTCGCTCATCATTTTTACTTTTTGTTGCCATCGCTAATGTGTAACCCAAGGGGCGAGAGCTGACTCAATCAGCTGAAGCAGTTGCAAGCCTGTGCTGCCGGCTGCAAGGTGTTCGCTGGAGGGATTGGTGCAGCGGGGATGGGGGTTGTGAACGCACCCCAAATAGCGCTGCCACCTGCATGTTGTATTGGTACTCGATGACCTAACAGATCTGGGAAACTTTCTGAAGCTTCTGGTAGGCGAAGCAAATTTGGGAATGCCTGAAAACGCTATCAGTGATTTTACACTTTTGTGTGTGTGTTTGGTACGGTGGATGAAGGTGACAGATTTGTTTTACGTTTCTGTATGCAGTAGTAGCATTTCAGAAAGGATGCAGCCAGAAGTATCACACGGCGAGATGCTGGCATGAAAAGATAACTTATGTCAGATGGGTTCGTAAAGCATTCTTTTAATTGCCATCAGAGCCATGATATATAAAGCTTCAAAAGCATCTGGAAACATTTGGGAGATGTTATCAACAGGAAAATGTTTAAAAGTAACGTAAAATAAACACAGCTTTTTATTCCTCTCTGGTGGATTTTTCAAGGAGGATTAAGGTCTCCATTACATCAGCCAGCGAGCAGCTTGCGAGGTGTATCATTCACAAGTTATTGCTTCTACAGGACCATCTTTTTGGCAAACCTGTTTTTATCATGATCTCAGTCTGATTCAATTCCGCTGATGGGTGGTTCACGTGGAGCGGGATTCTTCTTTACCTCTGTGGCAGCTAGGTGTTGTTTCAGCAGACTGGGGATGGAAATGCGCTTTGGAGAACGCTGCTTTGCTTCCCTCTCTGTTTGCCCGTGGCAGGTGGCTGCTGGCGTTGTGTTGCGGGGTCCGGCCACGTGCCTGCAAGGGGAGGCACGAGACCCTCAAAGCATTGCGGGGAGGCCTGGGGTCTGAGCTAGACCGTTAGGCAGGAAAGCTTTCCTGGAGAAGTTGCTAGCAGGCTCCCAGGCAGAACTGTGAACATAGATGAATTTCATTAGAACTCCCCTTCAGAAAATCCCTGGACAAAGAGAATACTGAAATCCCAGAACTGGCAGGTTTGCTTGTTGTTCCCTTCTGACCATCCTCCCATTGCTCACGTGGCAGCCCAGGGCCGACCAGCAGCACTTAGGAGAAGGCCACAGCTTAGCCATGTCCCCATGGAGTGCTTCAGCCCCGTTGCTTTGTGTCTAGCTCCCTGCTGGCTCTGGGGCCACGAGAGGTGGCAATCTCCTGCTGTCTGCTGTGGCAGGCTGTCAGCTCCCCCAGTGACCCCATCCGTCATTTATACCCCCTGAAATATAGCACTGCTTCCTTCCCAAGCCGCTCAAAGATATTATTCTGTTGTGCGAACGCAAGACCTGACAGTGTGGATTACAATCTGCAGTTGTTTTGTTTTTATAATGATTAGCTATCTAATTGCATGTCCAAGCCTGGTTGATGCATTTACATTTGTAAGTAATTAGGATTTATTTGAAAGCGTGCTGTTTTAATGTTTTGTCTCCACTTTCTACAAATGAAATCACAGATAAATTTGGTTTTGAAGTAATAAACTAGAAGGAAAAAAAAGTGCATAAATAACAGCGCTGAGCATATCCATCAATCCCAGTTCATGCAGCACTGGCTTCAGTGAGCTATGATTGTGGAAGAGATTGTCCTAAATTCGGGGGGGACTCGCCTGAGTAGGATTTACTCTTTCAAGTAATGACTCGTTGTGGTCCCGTTACAAATACAATCACGTTGTAATAAGCTTTCACACCCGAGTACCAATTACAAGTACGTACCTGTCCTCATAATTTATTATCCCAAAATTATGTCCCACAGTATCTGCCTTTTTGTCTAAATGCCAGCAATCTCATTTGTCTTTCTACTACTGCCCTGTATGTTCAGCAAAGTTTAGGCAGAATAATAAATGATATCATTATCCCTCTAAATGAATATAAGAGGGAGAAAATAAAACTGAAAGCGAGGCAGGAAATTGTTAATATGTTTACAGAATTATCGTAATTGCATTAGTGAAAATAGGTTTTCTTCCACTTCTGGCTTTCCTTTGGATTGCAGCAGTCATTTGAGTACAGCAGGATCAAGATATGAGGGGCTTTTCCAATTGCTTCCATGAAATGGCAGGCAGGCAGATAGAGTATAATGAGCAAGAGGATGACAATGAGTGTATTGTCATGAAGGCAAAATATTTTGAAGTTCAGTTGTGGTTTACGGTTTCAGACAGTCTGGTTGAAGAACTGTTTTATTACTCGGTTTTGTGGTGGTTTGTTTTCTTTTTGTTGTTGACCTCTTTCCCTGGGGAGAAAGGCAGCATCTCGGGGTGGAGGCTTAGTGTCAGAAGCCCCTGCGCTCTTGGTGACAGTGACTTCACAAGCCCATGATTTCCTGGTTGTGCTGGAAAGAAAGGATACTCGAAGTGCCTGACTGCTTCAGTCTGCTCTGGGAGTCTTGGGCAGGAGGAGGCTGAGCAGTTTCTCCACGGGCACTTGAGTTGTGGATGCACTCTTGGCTGGTTGGGTAGATGCTTTCCTGTCTCAGAAGAGGGTTTTGTGTTTTTTAACGGGGGGATCGTATTTACCGAGTGCTTACTTTTGGAGCAGCACTGACTAGATAGACAGACAACTACGTCTCGCATCCAAGGATGCGTCCAGCCTCAAGTCCAGACGCTCCCTTTCAGAATCAGATCAAAGCCTCTGAGGACCATACCACAGCTGAGGTGGAATTAGACTGTCTCACTTGTTCAAGCTATGATTTCAGAAAGGCTGTGGGGACAGGAGGGATTTTGCTTGTCCCCCATCCTAGAGAGGTTGTATGCCCAGAAGAGCTGTGTCAGTAGGAGGCTATTTTTGCCACGAGTCTGAGAATGACCCTCTGAATCTCTAGCAAGATACCATAACTATTCTACTACTATTTCTGCTCCATTTCCACTAGCTACTTAATGTGTAGTGTAAAAATACTCCCATTTATTTTTGTGATATTGTGCGTGTGTTTAGACCTTATGCACGTTTTGAAAGGGCTGCCTTTTGACTTTGTGAAGCTTTTTTTCTTCTCTTTTCTTTAACTGCGGGCAACATTGGCTGGGAAGTAGACTATTTATGAAATAACGTTGCCCACTGGCGGTGAAGGAAGAGGCAGATATACAGTAAGTGTTTTATGTCATTGTGACAGCTTTCAAAGCAGCTCATTCCAGAAATTTAGTCCAGGAGGAAAAAGCATTAGTGTGTGCCTGGAGGAATTTAATGCTACAAAACCTACATATAAGTTCATATTAGAAAAGATTACATACATTGAACAAAAAGGCTGAAGATCTCAAGAGGCTTCAATTTCAATGCCAAGCCTCACAAAACAGGTACAATGAATGTGATGTTGCACATGCCACGCTGTAATTACAGCATTCGGGAGCCCCCTACGTACTGAAAATAAAAGAACCAAGAAACGGCCTTCGGAAATGTGTTAAACAAGCAATTTATTATGGCTGTAAAGCAGTAAAAAATTAAGGAACTCCAATGTTAATAGTTGAATCTTAGAATCCAGCCACCTTCTGTTTCTCCATGCTCTGGCTTGCTGCAACTTTTGCATCTGCAGAAGGGAACTGAAGGAAGCTAGTATGGGGTTTTAAAAGCAGAAGCTGTGATGAGGCATCCCTCGATGCCTTTGTGACCCAACAGGTCCCTCGGTGCATAGTGAGGAGAGTAGCTGGAAGCAGCAGTCGGGGTTAGCCCTGACTCTGTGCAGCACCAAAGATGCCCAGCACATCCTGGAGATATTTGGTAGCAGAGAAGAATGGCAAGATACACTGGCACCCTGCAGAGAAAACTGTTTGCTTCTCCAACCTGGACTTTTTTTGGTGTCCTCTAATTGTACCTGTTTGTTTTCCCATTGCCTGCTCAAGCCAAGTCTTCATGCACAAGGCTCTTAACCTTCATGATCTTTGTGCCTGAATGTCATTCTACTCTTGTTCTCCAGCCTAGTGCTTGTAGTCTTACTGCTTGATTGACTGTAATGTGATTCCCACCTGATCTCTTTGCTTTCCCCTCTCCCAGCCTCCATTTACCCATGGAGGATTTGGGTGTTTACCTGGTTACGTGCAGTAAGAGCAAAATTTGCCTTTTCCCGTCTCTTCCATGAAGTTATTTCCCATATACTGTTTTACTTTCTTGCAGCATTTTTTAACGCTGTTTAAAATGAGAGGCAAGTAAGATTTATTTATTTTTTTTAAATGACTTATTTGCCATTGACTGACACTGGATGAACCTTCTTTGATAACTGACATTTAGGAGTAACATTGCTGGCTGAGATTTGATAAAACCACTGAGCAAAGCTTGAGTGTGAAGCCTGGTGGTGTTTTGATGGTTCAGTGATTCCCATTGCAGTCCATCCTGTTTGATCTGGATTTATAAATATCAGAGCCTTTAATGCTGCTGAAGAGGGTATTGGCGATATCCAAATGTAAAGCTGTAGAATAAATATGAATGGGGATGTAATGTATAATATGAATAATTTGCTTAGAGTTAAGTGATCCTCTGCTATGTGTGTTAGATTAATTGGCAGCATCTTAGTATATCTAGGCTTGGATTTGAACAGAGAAATGAAAAACGTACTTATTTTTGTTTTATTTAATGAATACATTATGCCTTTCTAGTTGCACCTGGCCTACGATCACTGAGGTTAACTGCTCCTTGTTTGTTTGTTGTCAATTGTAAAATGATAGTTGCCCTGTTCTGAGCAGAGGGTCTGGGGAAACTATAGCAGTGGATGAACAATAATGGCAAGTTGCTAACTAAATCTAACAGAGGAGGTATGCATTTCATTGTATTCGATTTTGTGAAATTAGGGAGTTTAGTATAGCATTAAAATGGGTTCTTAGTATTAAGCCGTCACTCAGAGAAAATGATCACACTGGAAATTGTCATTTATTTGATTTTTAATTTGGCTTCAGACAAACTCCGTTGCGCAGATATTCCTCTAACTATAAACACTGGCCAGTCGGTGTAAGCCTGCTGCTGCCTGGCTCTGAATGAATCCTAGGTGTTTGCTGGCAGTAGAGGAGGTAGCATAGTTTGCAGTCACCAGGCAGACAGAAAGAAAAAGGAATCGTCTTCGGAAGCCTTAACATTTTCCCATTCCTTCAACAGCTCACATAGAGTAATAATGATATTTTAATTAGAAAAAATTACAGCTCCGTGCTGCTGCTCGAAGGGACCGCTTCATAATTACAAAAAGCAAGATTGCATTTTCTGTTATCCTTACTTTTAAGGACTGCTTTGAACAAAGAATATCTTTCATTGGCTTTTATAGCTCTGCGTTGTGGCTGGGGAGGCTATCGCCCCACAAATGCCCTTTAGTGGGAACCTGCCGTAGCTACCAGCTCAGGGGCTGAAAATATACAGATGTGGGGTGCTTTTGTGAGCGCACGTTATTATTCTATTCTTCTTTTTTTTATCTGAAATAAAAGAAATAGTGTAATTGAAAAATGAATGGATTCATTATCAGTATAAGAAGAGATGGCGTGCTGTGCTAGTTAAGTCTTGTGCCGTCTTGCAGATCCATCACAAGGTTTAATCACGGTTTGTATCTAGCATTTGTTGTGATACTTGGAAAGTGCATACCATAAATAAGCGCACAGAACATCTGGAAAATGTGGTTTTTCCTTTTCTTCTTCAGTAAGAAGTTAAGCATTCGTTACGTGGTCTGTATTTTGGGGGCATGTTCATTTTTTATGTAACTTTCTTACGGTTCCCGAAAAAGAACTGGGAATTTCCCTTTCCAGCTGAAGCAGGGCCCCGTGCTGCTGCCTCTCGTGCAAAATGGAAGCGGTTTAGAGAAGGTACAAAGCTGATGTGACTGGGCACGTTGTCAACGGTCAGACCGGAGCTAGGGCAGGGCCAGAATCGGGCTGTGCTCAGGAGGGCCCTTAGCGTGGGCAGCCGGCTGCCATGGCTGAATGACGCGGAAGGCGCCGGTTGTTCCCATGCCGTCTCCAGCCTGCTGGTCTCCAGCTGGGGGCCTGGGCCTGCCAGCTGCATGTCAGCAGCGCTCCCGGGGCCGTGATGCAGAACCAGGATTTGGAAAGGGGCTCGATGGAACAGCCAGGGAGTTAACGCTCAGCGCCTTGGGTTTGTGCCGCTCATTTGCGAGGCAGTAGCATATGGTTATTCCCAGCTCTGGAATAAATGCTATCTGAAGAGCTAATGAGATGCAGTTGTTGTCTTTGTCCATTAGTTCCATAAATATTAAATAGCTCTTCTGTGACTGACCGAATTGTTCTCGGGTTGGCTCTGTGATTATTCCTGCAGTCTCAATAGCAAAGCAAAAGGTGTATCAATTCCATCCTGTTGGCATGCCGAAGAGCAGGGTGGTCTTCAGCATCATATCTCTGCTTCTGTAGATCCTTGTCCAAAACTTCTGTTATTTTCCCTAGAACAACATCTAACAAGGCCCTCTTGTCCTCTGAAGCAACACTAATTCCATGGAGGATGTGTGTATATGCAGAGAGCTGTATCTGGGGAGGGCTGGGGAGAACGTGGCCCGGGATAGATAGCTTAAACATATCACATCTCCAGGAAGTACGCTTTTATTTTCAAACATGGTGCAACTGATGGCAGTTTGGCAGTCTTTCTGTTTTGGATGGATATGATGAAAAGGGTGCATTCCAGTTATCTGTTGTTAATTTAGCATTCATGGTTAATTCATAACCCACAAATCTCCCATACTATTTATATTTTTTGAAGACTGATACAATCCCATTTCCCAGTTGTAATACAATCGGGGCAGTAGTTCAGAAGCTGCTGCCATATCCTCTTAATTAATGTACAATTTAAAGTCTGGGTGAGAACAGTGGATTAGATGAACACTCATTCGGTCAGGGGAGATGTCAAACATCTATCTAGCAACAAGACCCAACAGGCAGAAAAGATTGAAGTTCAGCTCCATTCAAGTGTTTTCCTGGCTATTATTTGTGTTGGTTTTTTTTTTAATCTCATGAAGCAGTATGTAGGCAGAAAACACCTCAGCATTTGCCAGAGCAACGGTATCTATACACTTAGCACTCAGCAAAGTCTGCAATATTCCAGAGATGTTTCAAGGGAAAACATTTTATCTTTTTTTCCTGTGCTGCCTCAGCATAATAGCAGTGCTTCCCATGTAGGTCAAGAGACTGTGATTTTGTTGGTCTCTTTACCCTAACATCAAAGTGCATAAGTGTTAGCTTATTTGAGTGCCCAGGGGGCTTTCTTTCTGATTCTTATTTTTATTATTTGGGTGCAGAGAGGGTGAATGAAAGGTCTTGTTATGTGTAAATCAGAGCATGCAAAGAAGAAAAGATACGTATTATAAAGAAGAGAGGAGCAGCACACTGTGTGCTAGATGCGTTAAGCAACATTAGATGAGGCAGTGCTTTGCACGGTAGATATCTCTGATTTTTTACTTTTTATTTTATAATATTGTTTTTTTCTTGTTTTCTCCCTGTCATTAAGCTTTACTCCCTCTCTGGTTGCTTCCACACCTTTTAGTGCTTCCTGACCTGTGTGACAGTGCAAGCACGCTTAGCATCTGCAGTGCCTTCATCTCGAGGACCAGACACCTTAATGCAGAGCGCTTTCCTCAGGGTCAGTGTTGGCAGAGCTCACCCTGATGCTTTTCCTGGGAGCTGTTTTCCCGCTGCCTAACCAGACTTCTTAGGTCTGAGTCATAGCCCCAAGCAGAGGGAGAAGAGATATGTCCTGGGTAGTGAGGCTGGTGACAGGGGCAAGCTATAGCAGTGCTTCCTGCTCTCTCTCTCTCTGTCCTACTCAGTCTCACTGAGACATTCTTGCTTGTCAACAGCTAAATTAATCTTGTGTATGCTTGCATGAACCCGAGGCATTAAAGTTGAACTTAGTTACTGTTGGTGAAGGTTCACTCAATAAGACTGGGAGGAATTGTGGTGGTGGCACAAAGGGTACATGAGTTGAAAGCACATTGGCTTTGGTCTTTAGGCAGCACTGGTCAAGTGCATTTATTTCCTGTACTTCAGGTTCAAGAAGGGTTTTTTGTTGTTGTTTGTTTGTTTTAAGGAAGAATAGTGAGAATAGGGTGATGTTTTGTGAAATGCAAGGGATTCTTCTGTAAACTTCTCAGCAGAAATTGAATACAGTGACTTTGCTGAGCTAGAAAATGAGATCTCATTTTTTGTCATAAATAAGTGTGTATTGGCTTTGACTGGGATGGAGTTAATCTTCTTCCTAGTAGCTGGTATGATGCTGTGTTTTAGGATGAGGATGATGCTGATAACACACAGATGTTTTAGTTGTAGCTGGGCAGTGCTTACACAGAATCAGGGAGTTCTCTGCTCCTTGTGGTGAGCTGGGAGGGGGCAGCAAAAGGACAGCTGACCCAGACTGACCAAAGGGATGTCCCTTGCAGTGAGGCATCGTATGCTCAGGGACTGACTGGGCAGCAGTCAGCAGATGGTGAGCAATTGCTTTGTGCATCACACGTTCTATGTATTTTCTGTTATTATTATTTTCCCTTCCTTTCCTGTCCCCGTTAACAGTCTTTATCTCAACCCATGAGTTTTACTTTTTTTTGCTTCTCTCCCCTGTCCTGCTTGGGAGTGGAGACTGTGTGAGTAGAGATGTGGTGCTGAGCTGCCTGCTGGGGTTATACCACAACAGAGAGAAGAACACAACTAATTGCGTGGGTCCAGATCTCTAATGATCTGTAGGGCGCATCACAAAGTTCCTCTGAGAGCAGCGTTACTTGGAACAGTGAGCTTACGAGCACCCATGCATCCATCTTGCTCAGTGCTTAAACCTGAATAAGATAGTCAATGAACAAAATTATTCCATACGTATAATAATGCAAAAATCAAGAAAATGTTAATGTGTATTACAGTGCATTTGGGAAATTCAGTTCTGTTAGTTAACTCCACGTGTGGGACACAGATACCCACGATAATAAATGAAGAAAGGATGCGTATGATGACGGTGGGTTTTAATACAGTATACTCAAGTCGGATTTTGTTGAATTACACGGTTATCCCAAGCTCACGCTGGAGAGCAGCAGTTCAGTACCACCCTGTTCCTCGCACACCCTCAGGCACTGATGGAGATTAAAATTAACCTTTCCCATTCCCAAGCAAATTTACCGTGAGGCCGCATCAAAGTAGAAGTGATACAGGAGTAAGGAAGCATTCAGGGTGGGTGGGAGAGGACAGGCTTCCTTGATTTAGCTGTGCAACTCTGTGGTTTTTGTCCAGGGACACATTACAGTATCCAAAACTGGGCATCAACCTCTTTTCTAGGCCGGGTAGAGGGAGCCCGGTGGAGGGAGCTATTGCAGTGCAAGGGCTGAGCATAATCAGGGATGAACTGCCTACGTGTCCGCAGCTACACCTGCTTGCACACATTGGTTTTGTTCAGATGGAATGCACTGAAATATTAATTCCCAGATAAATAATGAAAGAAGTCAGTTCATTTGGGAAAAAGAAGTCAACTCCCAAAATATGAAAAATGCCTGCTATCTTCAGCACCTGATTATGCACGCTACTGAAAGTAGTGCATGTGTGCATATAAACAGATGAAGATATTTTGTTTGTATCTGCATATTAATTATATTCTCATTACGCGTGCCTTCACGTAGGCATTTGCCATAAGTGCTGGCTCAGGTGCAGGGAGGTCAACCACACTGAAATGACTTGCAAATAATTTCAATTTGCTTATGCTGCGTGAGGGAAAAATGGTTCTCTTCCCCACAGTTGCTGCTTGCCATGCTTTCGTATTGATTTGCCTCTCATACCTTGGGACACTGATGATGGAAACAAATGAGCAAGGAAAAGGCTGCATGAAATATTCTGCAGGAGGCTTGTCTTGCTGTAATGGCTTTGTGACCGCTATAGATGCTCTTCGAGGGCCAGTGCTTGACATGCCCATCTTTGTCTGTTAGTGTAAATTTTAATTTAGTGGATTTAATTTGTGTTGTTAAGTGGCAAGAATGTGTGTTATTGGAGTAATTACTGTAAAGCTATTTAATTATTGATTTCCCCAGCATAGCGGTCTTGACATTTTACCAGATATAATGAAGGAAAAGATGCACATTAGCAGGATGGATATGGAACAAACAAGCATTTTCAATACAGACTTAATTCATTTTAATAGATATACAATAATTACCTAGGAAGTAAGACTGTTTTCTTCATTGTGACGTTAATGATTCAGATGGGGTGACAGAGGGGTAATGTATAGGTATATTATGACTGTGTTTAGAACACCAGGGCTGGCTTATGAGAGTCTTGAGGACATCAGCTTTGGCTTTAAAGATGCATAAAACCTTCAGACATACCTATCTTTTTTCTTTACTGCTGAACATAGTTGTGTAATAATATGTATTTACTTTACCCCCACTCCTCTCGTCTTTTAATGATTTTTCCATCTGAAGCGTATAGGAGAACGAGAATCGACTTTGCTTCTAGCTGGAGAGCATGGGACTAGGGAACGAGCCTGGTGTGATATAGCTCTGTGGGATTTCAGGGATCCCCAGACATTTTAAGCTTACGCTGTGGGCTAGTGAGCTGCCTTTTCACACAAGCACCTCTATTGTAGTTCAGTGATTCAGCCGCAGCTCTCCTGGACGTGATTTAAAAAATAATAAGAATAATAATAATAAAACAGCCTTCTCTCTCAGGAGAACAGTGCTTCAGAACCAGAAGCAAACGCGAAATGAAGTCTTTCCTCTCCTGGTGAATCCTAAGTCACTGTATATGAACATCCTGGGACTGTTAACTGAAGCCACCATTAAGGAGAACTTGAATTGCTGCCAATGCAACTTTTTCCCTCATTTTTTTAATATGGCCTTGCTACTTTGCATTTCTATACATGCAGCTGTACCAGAGTCGATCTCCATAACGCGGAGCCAGCCCATCACGCTCAGGAAGCACGGCACAGCCTGTGTCAGCTCCAACCTCCGGCGCAGGGATGGAGCAGAGCCACAGCCCTGTGGGCTTTGCTGCGGTGCCAGCACCTCCGCTCCCTGGTGGGGAATCTTGTCACATGGGCTCCAGCGTGGTCCTGAGTTCACATAGCCCACTTGGAAAGCAGCGGGAGTGTGGGGTGGAGAAACGTGCTCGCTTTTGAAACAGGTTACAGTCATGCCCTGGGCCATAGATAAGAGCACAGAAGGATGCTGTAGGGGCTAATCTTTATCGAGGATTTGAGAACTTTTCGAACGTAAGGATGCATTCATGTCCAGGGAGAGTAAAGTCACCTTCAGCTCCCGTGACTTCCTCTATAGCTGACAGCATCGTATAAAAGGCAAACCCAGATGCCTGCAAAATATAAAAGAGCAGTACCATGGAGACATCACTTCTGATAGCTGCTGATCGTTGTCTGTTTCCAAAACACAAGTCTCTCCAAACAGCCTTATGTTTGGGACTTTCCTGCTTGCTAAACAGCACCTACGTGCGTCATGTGCATTTTGTCATAGGAACGCCAAGTTTTTAAAGAGTTTTAGTGATGGGAAGTTGTGAGCCGTCTGTTTCATTTGCCTAAGGTGCATAAGCTCTAGAAACCAAAGGGACGTGACTGAATTGATGCTGTAAGGCTTTAAATGGTTTGCTTGACAGAGATGCCTCAGACTTCAATCTGTCCCCTGCTTGAATTTTACCATAACAGAAAAAAAAAGCAGCTGGCAGAGAGGCAAAGGAAATCTTGGTGACTGAATAGTGAGGCGAGGAAGCTGCTGTCGAAGCAATGTTTCTGACCCCTTTCCTTCTCTTTGTCAGATCTATGTCTGTGCGCCGGGCTCCCTGCAGGGCCCGGCCTTGCTGTGTGCGGCCAAACGGAGTCGGCAGTGGGATGCAGCATGGTTTCAAATATACGTGTACGGTTTTTGCTGGTGTTCATAACTGCAGAGGTTAATGTAAGGAAATGCCTAACAAGCAGCGGTAGGATTGCTGGCTTCTGTCGTTTGTGTGGAAGTGAAGTGGGAGATTTGCTGGCATCTGCAACGGTTTAAGTCCTGGTTGAGGGAGAGCCAGTAGTGGAAACTGGTGCTGTCCAGTACGTAGCATAAAGAAGCAAAAGGCCAGATTGCGGTGAGACGAGTTTTTCTGTATTGCTTCAAAGGCAGCTCCCCATACTGCACGTATTACCAGGGGAAGGAGCAGCCTGCGTGCAGCTGCTGCACTGTTTACAGCCAGTGCTCTGCAGGGAGCTCCCGACAGAAGGTCTCCGCTTTGGATGGAGATCTCACCTTTCAAACCAAAGCGAAAACCCGGTAGAGCCTCTTGGGACAGCCGTACTGCATCCGCAACAGCTGAAAAGCCCAGCTTTTCCCCATGTCTGTCTTCAGTGGGTGAGCTCCCTGATGCTGTGCTCAGCGCCTGGGCTCACTGCCCGGGGTGAGCAAGAGGGAGGGCCGTGCAGAACGCTTTGTGCTGGTGTGGCCTCGTCCTCTGGGTGGCACGTATGGGTGCATCAGTAAGTTGCTGTGCGGCTCAAACAGAGAACGGCTCAGCAATACAGCAAGTCAGGTGCTGACCTCCTGAAGGAGCGATGCTGGCGGCACGTAGATCTGGTGGACAACAGAGAGCTGAAACAAAGGAGGACGCGGCCTCTGTGTTACTCAGACACTGAGAAGTTTGTTGGGTCAGTATCCCGGCTTATCACCTGCAAGGTGATGGGCAGCGGTGCCCTGGGTATCGCGTGCCTACAGAAGAGCTTTATTCAGATCCCTTTTTAGTCACAAATGTTTAAAAACATTAATTACATTGGAGATTTCATGTTGTGCTTCTACTGATGATGTGACCGTGTCGCTCTGGATGCAGTGGTGACATTGGTGGAATGGTGGCTGTGGTCTCTATCCCGAATAAGCTGACAACCTGTTATCCAACCTATAATTGTGATAAACTGAATGCAAATATTAGTATGTAAATAGCGAGTGCCACATCTTTGGCTACTTCACATCTGCTTAAGGCTGTATTTATGCAGGCCTGCTGAGAAATCCCATGGTGCTTTCTGAAATAGTTTTTCAGGAAAACTGCCTTTAATGAAGAAAGTGGAGATGCGCTCCTTACGCCTATTTAAGAGACTACAAACTGCTTCTGCTTCACTGTCGAGGAAGGGTGCTAAGAAGTGAGAAATGGAATAATTAAAATCCCCGTTTTTCCAATACGCTTCGTTGGTCAAAAGCCAGAAAAGCTCTCTCATTCTCTTTAAATTTTTAGATGATGAAGTAGAGAAAAAGGATCAATTTCCTGCTGAGGAAAAAATATATATCTTCCTCTAGTAAGCATAGTTTAAGTTTTACATAGCATACACACACATGCAAATGTGTAGCACTTATATTTTACATCTGTAGTTGAAAACTTAGAGACCGCAATCCTGTTTGGAGTTTGTAGTACTCGATGCCAAAGAACCTTTGGAAATGGCTCATGCCCATTAGGTTGAGTCCTCGTGCAGGTTGCTGTCCTAATCGATGGAAGCATGAGTTCACTCTGCCTTAAAAGTTGTTCCACCAGAAGCTAATGGCTTACGAAGATGCAGTCCGTTGGATGTTTATGCTCAGCAGGCGGCTGTTGGTCAAAGTGTGGTTCTATAGATACCACTTGCAAAACTGCCTTTAATTTCATTAAACCATACATTGAAAAACTGTGTTATTACAAAACTATAGAATGTATTCATAAAGAACGTATAGAAATGTTTTGATTATGCATCTCTTTGGGGTAATACTAGTTTTTATGGGAAAAAAAAAAAGTAACTCCCTATATTTAGGAGGAAGATATGAAAATACCGTGAAAGTTTCTTCTGTTTTGAAACCTCCTAGTTATCCAGGAGCACTAATCCTTGCATTTATAATGTGCGACCTTTACTGGATTCAATAATGTTTGCTAGAGTGGGGCAGGTTTTATAATGCTGTACACTTGTGCATAATATTCTGCATACCCAATTTCAACTGCAGCTCCCATGAATTATTAACGAGAAATCCATGAAAGAAAATAGACGGAAACCATCTTCTGCAAATGTGTGTCTTTGGATTGTTTTGAGTTGCTCTTTACCTTTTTCTTGACCCACCTTTGTGTCAGTGACTTCTTAGGCACGAAGGGCCAGATTTTCACAGTACGGGGTTCCATAGTAAAGATGGTTTTGTTTTGTTTTAAGGATTCCTATTTAGGCAAGCTGTAGAAGATAAAATTTTAATGTTGTAGGTCATGTGTATTTCTAGCATTTCTGCCATTATTTCTATAGGCTAGCTTCTTGATGATTATTTTTTAATTAGGATAGAGATTGTATTTTTCACAGATTGATGCATTTATGGCATAATGGATCACTCTGAAAATAATGCCTCCTATTTATTTCCATGGAAACTACGACAGATACAAAGAGCACAATTGCGCTGTTTGATAGAGGAAATGTAATGGGATATTGGTGGGAGGGTTCGGGCTCTACTGCCATCCCACCAACGTTCGTTTCTGATGTTGTGGGCCGACATCATGAAATAGGAAGCATTACTTTTGGAGCAGCCCTTGTATATGATGAAGGGAAAGATGCCTGCGTTCTCCTAAAATGTTGCATTATTTTGGATTTCTGGTCCTATTTTTTGCTGTTGCATACAAAGTTTTTTTGGTCTCTATCCTGTACATAGAATATAAAGTGGGAACATTCAAGCTCTGAAGGCTGAGGCTGGGATTACTGCAATTGCGCCATCTACTCTCATACCAAAATCCTGTCCACATACTCAGTCTTAAAGATCCTCAAACTTGTTCCTTCCTTCCTTCCTTAGCAAGTAAGGGAACATGTTTGCAATAAGTAGTAGTGTTCTTTGAGGAGACTCTTTTTCCGTGGGTCTTGTGATGTTTTCAGCCTTGCGGTTGTCAAATTCCTCCCGTGATATATTTGTTAGAAGTTCTGCTTGGTTTTTTGAACTTTTCCTCACTGAACTGCACCACGGTTTGTTTTTTGTTCTGTTTGTTTGTTCCATAACAGTTCAAACATTATTTAAACAGAGAGCGAAGACAGTTGAATGGTTTGGATGGAAAATCTGGCAAGGATGCGGTGTAATGCACTTAAACGGTCGTTTACTGAGCAATCAAATATGCACTCTTAAAGTCTCAAAGAGTTCAAAAAAAATCTGCCATTTTGAAGGTGACATATCTTCTTTCTGTTTTGACATTCGTCTGCGTTAGTGTACACTTGTTGGATGCGTGTATCTAAATCCCTCTTGTCAGATATTCCAGAATCTATTTACACTTTCACCCCCGGGCTCCAGTTGCACCACTTTCGAAGCACTTAACACATTTCAAGTGCCTAAGTGCTAACCAAGTCCTCTCTCCATCGCAGAAAGTGCTGCTATTAGAGCTACCCAAAAGTACTTTCAGGCATTGAATGGACAATTAATAAACTTGAATGCTGATAATGACGAAATAATGTTGCCAAAGGCAAGGTAGGGCTGAAAAGGGGCCTGTCATAAGATTTCATTTGAAACACTTAAAATCCACTTCTGCTCACAGAAATCATCCCAGACAAACTATCATGACCAAGAGAGACAATGTTGTCAAAGCTTCTGCACAGTCTTGCCATCTTCTGAACTTTTCTTTTCCTGGGTTTCTATCTGAGCTCTTCATACTTTCCTAGGTTTGTTCAGAAGATCGTTAGTACTTCTTATCCTCATGGAGCAAGAGGTGGGCTGCCACCTTTCAAAGGGCTGGGCTTGTTTTAGGGGAGGAAAACCAGCTGATCTTCAGCCTCAGCACAGCTCTGCCTCTCTTCCCCAGCGCTGGGGATGCGATTTCTTGGTAGCACAGTCATTTGCACGTTAGCATTGAGCATTAACAACTCTCAATATAATGGCAACCGAGAGTGTTTATCTACTGCAAGATTAAGCTGTTTGGATGGAATTCTGAAGATATTAAATTGTGTAATTAAACATTCACTTATGGTCTGGTGGCTTTAAAGGCTGTCGGTGCTTAGCTCAGGAATATGCCAAAGTGCTCTCCTGAACTGGAGCCAGAATTGGTACCCAAAACCCTTGTTCCTCTTGCCCCAGAGCCGGATGTTGAAATGTCCCCTGACTGACAGCATCTCACTAATGTAATTGTACTGCTCAGCATGGTGATTAAACATACGTAGCGGTCAAGAGGTTATGTTCACCTGATGGATGCCATCTTCTTTCCTCCAAAAAATATTTGTGCCTTACCAAAGTACAGTAACCCGATGCTGATTTGAAGGAGCAGAATTAGACTTTCACTGCGCTTTCAAAACTGACAGATTAGATAACCTTCTCCGGAGCTTGATGATAAGGAGGGATACTTGTAACGCAGTAATGAAAGGTTGCCTGAAGTGTTTGTTCAACACCCCAATTCAGCAGCCTTTAGACGTGCCTGCTAAATATTTGATTACTTTTTCTTCCAGTTTGTGCTTGTGGATGGAGTTTTGTTACGTGTTTGCTTTTGCAGTCGTGATTTATCTTATTCGCGCTACAGCAAATATCCCTTTCAGTGAAACCGCCAGGTCAGAAATGGTACAACGGGACAAGATATAAAATCCTTTCCATTATTCATAAATGCAGTGTACATGGGACCTAAACAGACACTCTACTTAAGAAATGAGAGATTTATACGGATGACCCGATTCATTAATCTTTCAGAACTTCCGAATATATTTATCCCAGAGGGACTAACTGAAGATTTAATGTTTTCTTTATTTTATTTCATGTCATTATGTTCATTATGTGTTGTGCATCTCCTCTGGAACATAAATTGCTGTCAGTAAATTAATAACTCACTGAGACAGCCCATGGTAGGGATTGAGTTGTTTGGTTGTTTGTTTTTTTCACCAGTGTAGCCAGATTATTTTTATTGATGCTAAAAACTGATATGAAACAGAAATGAAGGGGAGGTGAATCTGATTTAAAAACATTATTTATGGAAATCTGTGCTTACACTACTAAAGCTCACATGCCTGTAAAAAAAAAAAAAGTCCTAAGAACAGCTTGGAAAACATCCTTTATTAGCACCACTTGTGTATTTAACTTCAGACACCTGTGTTTCTCATATTTATTAATTCTTCAATATATTTTTCTTACTTGACTGTGACTCTCATATGAGGAACATAATTTTCACTGCATATGTTCTTAAGGTCTCGCTGTAAACCGTAGCAAGTGGGGAAATTTCAGAATTAAAATAAGCCCCGTGCTTTGCTTAAGTGAATCCCCTGTTATTTATGTTGGATACACGCTAAGACATTTTTGTTTTTCACCACGGCCAATGAGAAGAGCATTGAGCTTTGGTGGTGCTTTTAGCCACTCTGTCTAGTAGCAGTGTTCTAGAGAAGTGAGTTACCCCTTGTGTTTCTGGCCAGGTGTCCGATGGCAGCTGTATTTTTAAAGTCATTTAGTTCAACTTTATTGATGTTCGTTGGATCTTTTGGAAGAGTGAAACACTGCTCAGTAAAGCATACCGGAACAGTGTGCGCAGTGGTGTCTTGCTCGCTCTCTTCTAAGGGGTTAATCCAAAATGCGTTCTGTTCATGAGATTTTTTTTTTTTTGAAGGCTATTTACCTGATTGATACCAAAACGTCTTGTGCATATAGACTGCAGTGGTTGCTTTTGATTTCGGTGAGAGGTTGGTATCATCAGTTACTGTGTGTAATAGAAACACGGTTTGAAAGTCTTGGTCGGGAAGAATGCGGTCAACATAGTGTATAACCTGCTGCTAACATTCGCAAAAGTAATTCAGGTGTTGTTGTAAGGTATAGTCATTGCATTTCTGAGCTGTGTTTTCATGCAGTGCTTGTGCCAGCAGTGGATCTAAAGACTCATATAAGTGACCTGAGGAGCATGTCAGTGATTGCTGCTGTTCTCCTCTCCCTTTTTTAGAGAGAGGACAGGGGCATCAGCCTGGCCTTGACCAAAATGGCCTTCAGGTCAGCTCAGCCTTCGATCCACAGGGTTGCACACGGAGCAGAATTTGGTATCTTTTTTTTTGGAACAGAGACAATCTGATGGTTTTGATTTGGGAAGAGCAATGCTTTGAAAAGACCTCCAGAATGTCAAGACCCATTCCAACTTGTTTTCGAAAGAGAGGACTCTTCAGGTTGGATATTGCTAACAGGTTGCATGTGTTGAACTGTGGGTCCTTCTCTGAACGACCCATAAGATTAAACTTCTAACAGTGAGATACGCAGAATCACAGGGTTTAGTAGGGACCTCGAGAGATCATTGAGTCCAACTTCCTTCTAAAGCCAGTTCCCTACAGTAGGTTGCTCAGGAAAGTGTCCAGGTGGGTCTTAAATATCTCCAGAGAAGGAGAATCCACCACCAGTCTTGGCAGCATGTTCCAGTGCTCTGTCCCTCTGACAGTGAAGTTCTTCCTTGTGTTAGTATAGAACTTCCTGTGATCCAGTTTCTGCCCGTTGTTCCTTATTCTACTGTTGCTCATCACCAAAAAGAGTCCACCCCTATCGACCTGACTCCCACACTTCAGATGTTTATAAGCAGTTATGAAATCGTCTCTCAGCCTTCTCTTCTCCAGACTGAGCAGCCCCAGATCTCTCAGCCTTTCCTCATATGGGGGATGCTCCGGGCCCCTAACCATCTTTGTGGTCCTCCACTGGCTGCTTTCTAGGAGATCCCTGTCTTTTTTTGAGCTGGGAACCCCAGAACTGGACACAGTGCTCTGGATGTGGCCTCACCAGGGCAGAGCACAGGGAGAGGATCCACCTCCCTTGCCCTGCTAGGTACACTGTTTTTAACGCACCCCAGGGTACTGTTGGCCTTCTTGGCCACAAGGGCACACTGCTGGCTCATGGCCAACCTGCTGGCCACCAGGACATCCAGGTCCTTATCTCCAGAGTTCTTCTCCACCAGGTCAGCCCCTGTACTTGCTCTTGTTGAACCTCATCAGGTTTCTCTCTGCCTAGCTCTCTAGTCTGTCAGGCATCTGCCACTTTCCCAGCCTTGTCCTGCATCAGTACTGCTTTGCTTTTGCCAGGGATAACTCGGGAGCTTCAAACCGTTGCTTTTTCCTGCTTTAAATTAGTGTTAAAGTTTGAAATAGCAGTATTTTAGCCTGTTAACCTGATACTGGATAGGGCTTGTATTTTCAGTTGGCAGTCACAGAGACGTAGTTGATGTTGAATACATATAAAATGTATATATATAAAATATATATGGTTCCATCGCAGTTCAGTGCGGTGACCCAGGAGTGGTGGGAACAAGGCAGAGGTAACTGGGACTGCTGCGAAAGCAGAGTGCCAGCCATCCCTGCATTGTCTTGTTGCAGAATTTAGTGCAGAATGAAAGCTGTCTGCTGTGAGCGCGTCGAACAAATGCTGCGTGGATTTAATTCATTCCGAAAAGCATATACGGTAAAACACATTTATTTACTTCGTGCTGTGGAATGGAGCCTTTAAGTCTGCTTCTAATTTATTCCAACTTAGAAATATGAGGTAAACGCAGAAATCATGCATTAATAAAATCTCTTTATGTTCCCAGCTGGCATGAGAAGTAACAGTTGTGGTTCACTGAAAATGACTTTGGGCCAACACTTTTGATGTGATTTTAGGTTTTATTTTCAGCCATGCAAGAACTCTCCTGTGATGCTTTCTTTTTAGTGTTCTATGGGCAGTTGGTGTTTTTGTGTGTCACTGAAGAATTAGTTAAAAAAAAAAAAGCTCTTTTGCTAATTTTTTTGTCATAAAAGAGTGTTAGGAAAGCCAAGTCTATAAAAAGAATTAAAAAAAAAAAAAAGAAAAAGAGCAAATAGTGCA
>JANHGO010000073.1:38328437-38361064 GCA_024606505.1 Aquila spilogaster | reverse complement strand
TACTGAACTCAAAACATAGCACCATACCAGCTACTAGGAAGACAATTAACTCTATCCCAGCTGAAACTAGGACAATATTAATTTGTAAGCAGCAGATCCTTAGCTGCTACAAATCTACCTAAAGCTGTATCCATACAGGCCTGCTGAGAATAAGGCTAAATAAGATATTATAGTCCACTGGATTCATGCTCAGCATGTGGCTGTTAGTCAATTTGTGGGCCTATAGATACAACTTATAAAATTTTCTCTAATTTCCATGCAACCTAAATTGAAAAACTGTTTGATTACAAAAATGAAAAAAATGTATATTCATGAAGAACATAAATGTTTTGAATAAACATCTCTTTGGTGTAATATTAGTTTTTACAAGTAAAGGGAACAGTAAATTTTATCATTGCAAAGAACTTGACAGGTAGTGTAATAATATTGCCACCTGTTTTGTATATACTTGGGAAATATTAGGAAAAGCCAAGTGCCTTACTCTTTTGTGAATCCAAGTCTGCAGTACTCAAAATAATTGAAAAACTAGGAATATAAAAATAAATCACTTATTTCTTGCCATCTGTGTGAATGCCATTTTTGAAAAATTATAACCTTTACTTGACTAGGAAAGCTATCTCAGTGCCATGGCTGAATTACACAGTAGTACTCAAGATAGTACACTCTTCTGGAAAAGTAATTCCACATTTTTAGGAGGAAGATGTAAACATGTTACAAAAGTTTCTTCAAATTTGAAACTTTCTAGTGATTTGAGAGCTAATCTTTGCATGTAAAATGAGCGACCCTTGCTGGATTCATTAATGTTTCCTAGAATGGAAGCAGATTTTGTAATGCTGTGGACTTGTGTGTAATATACTGCATACTGAACTTCACCTGTGGTTCCTGTAAATTATTAACAAGAAATCCATGAGAGAAAATATAGAGAAACCATCTTCTGTAAATTAGTATCCTCAGATTGCTTTCAGTTGTTCCTTACCTTTTCATTGACCTGTCTGTGTGTCAGTGATTTAACAGGCATGAAGGGCCAGACTCTCACAGTTTGGCTTCTACAGTTAAAGACAGTTTTTTAAAACGATTCCTATTTAGGCAAGCTATGGAAGATAAAGTTTTCATCTGGGGGTTCATACGTATGTATTGCATTACTGCCATTATTTCTATAGGCAAGCTTCTTGGTTATTTTTTTATTAGGGTAGAGACTGCATCTTCTTACAGGTTAATGCATTTATGGCATAATGGTTATATATGAAGGAGGAGGGAAAGATGTGTACGTACTCTTAAAAAAAATTTGGATTTCTGGTCCTAATTTTTGTGTACTAAGTTTTTGGCCTCTCTGATATGCATAAATTGTCAACAGGAAACATTTTGAGCTTTGAAGGTTGAGGCTGGTGCTACTGCAATTGTGCAATCTCTTCTTATGACAAAATCTCATCTACTTGCTCAGTGTTAAAGATCTCAGACTTCTTCCTTCCTTTCCTTCCTTCCTTCCTCAGCAGGCAAGGAAATGTGTTTGAAATGATAAATAGTATTCTTTGAGATTTTTTTCCTCAAATGAGAGTTCTAATGTTCTTTAAACCCTACAATTTTCAAATTGCTCCCGCAATTTATTCATTAGTTCTCCTTGGTTTTTTGAACTTTTGGTCACCAGACTGCACCATTTTTCTGTTAAATAATTTAAATGTTATTTAAACAGAAAACAAAGACAGTTGAATGGTTTGGATAGAAAAATCTTGCAAAGAGGCACTGTAATGCACTTAAGAAACTCTATAACAATAATCACTTTAATGAGCAATCAAATATGCATTCTTAAAGTCTCAAGCAGTTAAAAAAAAATCTGCCATTTCAAGGGTGACATATCTCCTTTCTGTTTTGACATTCATCTGCATTAGTGTACACTTGTTAAACTTGTGTATCTAAATCCCGCTTGTCAGATATTCTGGAATCTATTTACACTTTCACCCAGGGCTCAAGTTGCACCACTCTCAAACCACTTAACACATTTCAAGTGCCTAATTGCTAACAAAGTCTTCCCTCCATCACAGAAAGTGCTGCTATTTAGCTCCCCAAAAGTACTTTTAGGCATGCAGTGGACAATTAATAAACTTGAATGCTAATAATAATGAAATAATGCTGCTAAAAGCAAGGTAGGGCTGAAAAGGGGTCTTTCATTAGAATTCACTTAAAACACTTACAATCCACTTCTGCTTGCAGAAGTCACCCCAGACAAACTACCCTGGCCACAGAGGATAATGTTTTCAAACCTGCTTTACGATCTTAAACTTTTTTTCTTCTTTTTGGATTTCCATCTGAGTTTTTCATCCTTTTGTAGGTTTACCCTGGAGGTTATTTGTATTTCTTATCTTCACGGGATAAAAGGGGGTGTACCGCATTTCAAAGTGCTGAATTTGCTTTAAGGGAAGAAGAGCAACCAATCTTCAGCCTTAGCACAGCTCTGCCTCTCTTCCGTAATGCTGGAGACATGGTTTCCAGCTAGCACGTGCCTACCCAAACTTTTCAGTCACTTCAGCACCGAGCATTAACAACTCTCAATATAATGACAGCTGAGAGTATCTACTGCAAGATCAAGCTGTTTGGACTGAATTCTGGACATAGTTCTGAATTCTGTAATTAAACATTTGCTTACAGTCCAGTGGCTTTAAAGACCCTCGGTGGTTAGCTCAGGAGTATGCTAAAGTGCTCTCCTGAACTGGAGCCAGAATTTGTACCCAAAACCCCTTGTTCCTCTTGCCCCTAGGTCATATATAGAAATGTTCTCTGATTGACAGCTTTTCACTAATTTAATTGTATTGCTGAACAAACATAGTGGTCAAAAGGTTACATACACCTGAAAGATGCTATCTCTTTTCCTCCAAGAAAAGTAGTGCTGCCTTCAAAAGGTACAGTAACCTGATATTGATTTGAATGAGTGGCATTAGACTTTCACAATACTTTTAATAGTGATGGGCAGATTAGTTAACCTTCCTAGGAGGTTGCCAATACCAGTGATGATAAAAAGGGGTATGTGTAATACGGTAATGAAAGGTTGTTTAAAACGT
The DNA here is from genome assembly GCA_024606505.1 of Aquila spilogaster. NCBI lineage: Eukaryota > Metazoa > Chordata > Aves > Accipitriformes > Accipitridae > Aquila > Aquila spilogaster. The sequence goes on along the minus strand of JANHGO010000073.1, from coordinate 38,358,011 downwards.
TTGCTTAACACCTGAATTCAGTGACCTTAAGATGTGCCTGCTAAAAATCTGATTTATCTTTCCTTCCAATTTGTGCTTATAGATGGAGTTTTATTGTGTGTTTGCTTTTGCATTTGGGATGTATGTTAGTTGCACTACAGCTAGAATCTCCGTCAGTGAAAACACTAGGTCAGACACAGTATGAAGGGACAAGATATACAATCCTTTCCGCTATTCATAAATGCAGCATACATGGGACCTAAACAGACACTCCACTTAAGAAATGAGAGATTTATATGGATGACCCGATTCATTAATCGTTCAGAATGTCTGAATATATTTATCCCAGAGGGGCTAACTCAAGATTTAATGTTTTATCTTATTTCATGTCATTATGTTTATTATGTGTTGTGCATCTCCTTTGGAACATAAATTGCCGTCAGTAAATTAACAACTCGCACTGAGACACCCCACTGTGTGAACCCAGTCTTTCACCAGTACAGCCAGATTATTTTCATTGATGTTAAAAACAGATACGAAACAGAAATGAAGGCGTGGTAAATCTGATTAAGAATTTCTTTATGGAAATCTGTGCTTATGCTACTAAAACTCCCATGTCTGTAAAAAACGTCGTAAAAACAGCTTGGAAAATATATTTTGTAAGGACTGCTTATGTATTTAACTTCAAATACCTCTGTTTCTCAGAATTATTAATTCTTCCATACATTTTTTTCCTTAATGGTAACTGCCATATAAGCAACATATTGTTCATTGTGTATATTTGTAAGGTCTTGCTGTGAACCACAATTACTGGGGAAGTTCTGAATTTAAGCTAATTCTCATGCTTAGCTTAAGTAAGAGTTCCCTTTTATTTGCATTGGGTAGACACCAAGATATCTTAGGTATTCACCACACCAAATGAGAAAAGAATTGAGCATTGATGGTGCTTTTAGCCTCTCTTTTCAAGTAAACGATGTTCCAGAGAGGTTACTTAGCCTTAGTGGTTTTGGCCCAGGTGTAAGATTGTGAGTATATTTTTAAAAGTTGTTTAGTTCAACTTTATTGACTTTTTGGGGGCCTTGGAGAAGAGTGAAGTGCTGCTCAGTAAAAACACCAAAAAGGTGTGCATAATAATGACTTGCTAGCTCCCTTCTAAAGGTTTAATCCAAACTCCATTCCAGTGATGAAATTTTTTTAAAGTTATTTACCTGATTGATAGCTAGACGTCCTGTGCATATGAACTGCAGTGGTTGCTTTCGATTACAGTGAGAGGTTGGCATCATCAGTTAGTCTTTCTGATAGAAATATGTTTTGAAAGTCTGGATTGGGAAAAATGTAGTTGATGTAGCATAACCTGCTTTTATCTTTCACAGAAGCAATTCAGGTGTTATTATAAGGTAGTTATTGCATTTCTGAGCTATATTATCATGCAGCACTTGTCCCAGTGGTGGATCTAGAGGCTGCTAAAGTGGCCTGAGGAGCACATGCAGTGATTCTTTGGGTCCTTCTCCTCACAGAGAAGGCAGTAGCTTCAGCCTGATCCTGACCCAGTTGTGATTCAGTTCAGTCCAACCTCAGATCCATGAAGTTGAATTTGGAGTAGAATTTTGTGCTCCCCTTCGAACAAAGAAAAAATATCTGATGGTTTTTAGTTTGGGAACAGCAGTGCTCCTTTTTTTCTTCAACTTACAGAAGACCCCCCAAAAAGGTCAAGACCCATTGCAGCTTGCTTATGAAAACGCAACCTCTTCTGGTTAGGTATTGTTAACAGATCGCACTGTTGACCTGTGGGATGGTCCTTCTCTGAACAAGTCATGAGATGAAGCTGTTAAGGATGACATGTAACCAGCTCCGGGCAGCAAGCAGCCTTCCAGAGCCACCACATCCCCAGTCTCATACTGCTTCTGTTTACTGCTTCACTTCTGGTAGGGGTGAGCGGAGAGTTTGATTCCCATGTTTCTTCCTGCATGAAATTATTGTTAAATTTTGAGATATCAGTGTTCTTGCCTGATAACATGACGCTGAATAGAAGTTACATTTTCAGTTGGCAGTCACAGAAATGTATTTACTGTTTAAAAATTATAGTTAGCTCCATTGCTGTTCAGTGCAGTGACCCAGCAGTGGTGGAAACAAGGCAGAAGAAGATGGGACTGTTGTTTGAAGGTTAAGTGCCAGCCTTCACTGTGTTCTGTTGTTCTTACAGACTTTTGTACAGAATGAAAGCTGTCTGCTCTGAGCAAGTAGAACAAATGCTGTGTGAATTTAATTCATTCTGAAAAGCATATATGGTAAAACACATTTGTTTACTTCATGCTGTGGAATGGGGCCTTTAAGTCTGTTTCTAATTTATTCCAAGTTAGAAATATGAGGTAAATGCAGAAATCATGCATTAATAAAATCTCTTTATGTTCCCAGCTGGCATGAGAAATAACAGTTGTGGTTCACTGAAAATGACTTTGGGCCAACACTTTTGATGTGATTTTAGGTTTTATTTTCAGTCATGAAGAACTCTCCTGCGATGCTTTCTTTTTAGTGTTTTATGAGCAGCTAGTGTTTTTGTGTGTCACTGAAGAATTGCTAAAGAAAAAAAACCCAAATTTTCTTCTTCTATTTTTTTTTTTTCTTCCAGAAAAGAGCATTAGAAAAGCCAGGTCTATCCAATGTTTATCATCAGCAGAAGAACTGGTTAAAAAAAAAAAAAGTAAATAAAATGAAAGCACACATTTGCAAGTTGTTATTTATGGAGCAGGCAATGTTAGTGAATTATTTGTTTCTATCTAACAGCAAAATTTAGTCATCAAAAAATAGCTTTCATTTCTGAGATCCTTACTTCTGTGCTGAACAGCAGCCTTGTTTCTGTTACCATTTCCCCTTCATTTGCCACCCTTTCATCTCTCCTTAGAACATGCATCCTTCCACTTCTTTTTTCTCCATCTTTTTCTGTGCCATTTCCTGCTTTCTAGTGTTGCCTAGCATCTTTATTTCTCCACAAGTTTTTCCTCTTCTGAAACTGCCTGTAGCATGAATTCCAGCAGTTCCCTGACTATCCTATTTGCAAATTAACATTGCCCAAAAGAAAGATCTGCTTTAAGCTGTAACTCGACAGTGTTCATGTATTTGTATTTTTAACAGAAACTATTATGCCTTGTCAGTTGGTACCACATTTTGCGAATTAACTTGTTCATATTGTCCATTATAGAAGAGGTGCATGATTAGTATGCTAACTGACCTCTGAAATATGAAAATGTACAAGACCAGACTCTCATTTTCAATAAATTGTCATATTTCCACTGGAAATACAGAATATTAGCTAGGAAAAGAGACAGTTCCATACTAAAGAGAGAATATTATCTAGTAATTAAAATGTTCAATAGTTTTTTACTTCATCCTGATATAGAGGCTGGGTTTTTTATATATGGTAGAGCAAGATAATTGTTAGAAAGTCTGTTTTGCTTAATCTTATTGCTCCTTAAATAAATGATGTTGTTGTTTTCTTCTGTATCGTTAGAACATTGACATGGGCACTTAGTACATCCTCAACCAAAAGCTCTTCAAAGGCACAAGATGAAGTCCATTGACTTCAACTAGGTGTGACTTGGTTTTTTCCCTCCTGAAGGAGGAAGCTTTCCTGAATCAGCATCTCCGTTGCCATCCTTATAACTGCTGAGCCTATATGGCTAATGACAGGATAGTCCTTCCTGAAGTAATTCTCAGACATGCTGTAATACTCATCTCTAAAGTCAGAGCCATTCTGGAGTCAAGGGTTGTTTGGTCCCCAAGCATTTCATTCTGCTGCTGCAGCCATTAATGCCACAGATAGTTATTTGTCTTACCAACTGTCAAGTTAACCATCGTTATTTGAAAACATTGTTTGACTTGAGCTGTGTGATCTGTAGTGTCGTCTTAAATATCTGTCTACAATCCTTTTGCACTATTTAACTGGAAAATGAAATCTGTGTATCAAAATTTGATTTCTTAAGGGCCAATCAGTGAATCATGCCTTTGTTGTTCTTGAACACGTCACGACAGAGGGCAGGATTTTAAAAACAGCTCGGGACTGGTCTACCTTTGCTGTCAGTGAAGTCAGTGATGAAACGCCCCTTTTTTTTCAAGCACTTCCAGAAATGCCACACATCTGAGCCAATACTGTTAATGAATGCCAGCAAGTTCCACCCAGAATAGTTATTCCTTGTGCTATTTTATTACTGGATGCACTAAGGGAGACTTTTTCCCCAGCAAAGGAAATTCCAATACATATAAGTTGAAGTCTTTTGGGAAAATGATTTGCTGGAGAAAAAAACTTCTCATAATCAATAAATACATGCTGCATTTAGTTCTCTTTCAGCAAAATAACATAATAATTTTTTCTTTCTTGCTCTTATGTTGAATGACACTTGTCTACCTAACAACATTTTAAAAATGTGGCTTGAATTCTGCAAACATTTCTCACTGTTCAATAAGGCTGGAACTTTTCTTATGTATTGATTGCAGTTCTCTCCAGCTTTACTCCAGACTTCTCACACAACCTTGGCAAGTGGCTTTATCTTTCTACATCATAAAATTCCCATATGTAAAATGAATAGAATAATTCTTACCCCACAGGGATCCTTGTGGCTTAGTTCATTAATGTGTGTAAAGCACTAAATAGAAAAAGGCACTACAGAAGTTTAGAATATCACTATTGATATAGCTGTGAGTCTACAGGCATTCAGTTATCATGGACCAGAGGATGATAGGATTCACATCAAAGCCACAGTGCAAATTTGTATAAACGCGATCTACATCTGGAGTGAGAACCATTTCATACATTCCCCAAAGAAATATTTACTCAGCTGCACAATATGTATTGTTTTAGTGAACATCAAAAATGATGGGAGTTTAAGACACTCTACTGGCAGTAACCTAATTAACTCACTCTTGATCAAATATTTCAGATGCCAGAATCAAAATAATTACATCTGCAGTCCCAACTGAAGACAATACACTGGGAAATAACATAGGGTCAGTTCTTGGACTAGTGTTAAATAGCACAGATTTGTTGACTTTGGTGGAGCCACACTGATTAACTGCACATGAGGGTCTGGCCTGCACTGTTTCAGCTGGAAGCTAAAACAGAGTTGGGCTTTTAAAAAACAAGGGTATTGTTTAGTTGAGCTAAGTCAGAAGGGTTATACTTTTCACTGGCACTGAGTTTTGCAGAATATGCTGTCCCGGAGGACAAATCCTGATTGTGAAGTGCTGGTGAAGTACTGTGTCTGCCTGTCATTTTGTTCTCTAGGTCGATTAGACTTGGAATACATCTAGCAGAGTATGCTGTTAATTACTCTATTTATTCATCTTCAATGTATATTGTGGGTTTTAATGCTTTAGTTTCTTGCCTTTCTTTCAACAAATTTAGCATAACATGCTATCAACTATTGAGTGTCTTACATTTATTTTGCAAGATACACTTAATCTAATGCTAAACTATGCCAGAAGCTGATTTGATTGAGAGCGAAAATCTGCAAAATCTAGCCAGGATATCTTGGTCTCTGATGGGGATCCCTGATGTCTCAGGCTCCTTGACAGTGAACTTGACAAAACAAAGCAGAAAGAGGACAAAATCCTGGATATAGGTCAAGAATTTCTAACACTTACATGCTTTTTAAAAATTGCTGCAAATTATTTTTTTAAACAGCACTTGTTCAAAATATTGGTTAGGGAGCAATCACCATGGATGATTTAGGAAGCAGCTTTGAGAGTGCTCAACATAGATCAAACTGTCAGTCACTGTAAAAGCTGAGTCATGGCTTCATAACTTATTTGCTTACTTAGTATTCCATGTGAAAGCCTCAAACGTCGACTCCAAACTTTTAGACCTTCTGGACCTTTGTTTGTCAGAACATAAGAACTTCAGAAATATCAACAGCACATTTTGATTGTTTCACTGTGTTGGACTACCATCTCTCATCTCCCTGATTCAGTCTTTGGCTGTTCTTCCTTATTCAGGTTATTGATTTGTTTGTGCAACCGTGATATTTTATAGTACTACTTTACACTATTAACAGACTTTATATCTTTTGAATATTAAGTGATTTACTCCAAACTCTATTGAATTGCTGTTATGAGAGTCTGCAGATAGAGAGGATGGACACGTAATGACTGTTTTCCCCAAGAAGGATTCAGTGGCAGAATCCAGGACTCTCCTGGCTGTGTGGGCTCTGAAACACATGCTTCATTGCCTTTCATCATTTCAAATGCTCCCCATTCAGCATTTTATTTTGCTTTTTTTACTTTTGCATTTCATTATGTATTTGCTGACTAGAAGGGGTGCTGAGGAAACACCTCAGCATTTTCTGTTTTCTGTTATTTTATGATGTTATAATATTCATCATGCCTCTTCCAGTGGCAGTCTTTTCAGGTGACACTTCCCTATTGCTCTCTTCCTTTCTAAGGAAGAAAAGATTAGGGAATTTCTAACAGTTACAGAAGCGTCCATTAGACAAAGGTGTTAACAGCGCATTTTGTTCCTTTTTTCTTGTAAAATATACTCAGGAATGTGGACGGACTAGTAAAATAAACAACCCCTGTGTACTTCACCTTAGGATGTGGTAACATCAAAGGGTAATTTATGGTTCTGTTTGTCAGGTGTCAGTTTGTTCACAGGCTAATTGAAGTTGTATGGAATATATATTGGTTCAACAGTGGAAGGATCAATGAATTGATTTATTGTAAATTGCTGTCAACAGTTGAGCCTTTTGCTGCACTTAGCAGGCAGTGTTTATGTGTAGTGGTGCATGAATGACCACTGGAGATTCACACAGGCCAGTTATGCTGCTAATTCTTTTGGTGTTTTAGAACGGATTCTGCTTTTGGTGTGGTCTTTTCATATTTCTTGGCAATTGGGGTTCAGATACAGCATAGAAATTGGTAAAATGTGGAATGTCGTGGCTTATGCTGTCATGGTATCATTCTCATTGGCCCTGCAGGCCCAGAGAAGAGACTTTGCATGCAAAAGAAGTGCCTTTTTTTTGTACTTTGGAGTGCCTCAGTTTTTACTTTTGTTGTGGCAGTAGGCACGGGAACAGGCAAATAAAGAAGAGATTTGCTTGTTTTTAAACCTCCCGTTCTTCCCCCGTGGCCACAGTGCTGTTCAGCACTGATGCAAAGAGCAGTGCAGCATAGGCGCCCTATTCCTCTGTGCATGGCAGACATGCAGGGGATTGTAGCAGGGGATTGCCGCCCCATCTACCCAGTTCTGCTGTGTAGGAAACTGCAGGGTTGGGTACGATGCCCCAGCAGGAAGGACATAGGACTGAGCTCTTTGTGTCCACCACAGGCCACGGAGTTGGCTGTCGACATCTCAGCGAAGGTGGTGGGAAGATGGGGTTGTTTCCAGGACTGCTGCCATTCATGGCAATGGCCACACCATTGCATCGTCTACATGATACCAAGACTTGGCTGTTTGCAGCTGAGTCTTCCTGTGCTGAGCTTGCTCTAGTGCCTCAGTTGATATTTAAGACATCTACATACGCAGGCTGGCTGTGAGTATACTTGCAACCAGAGGTGTATGTGTGTGAGAACATGACAGGCTTTCCCCTATTTTGAGAATACTTAGATGCACATAAATTATGTATTTCTTCTAACTGATGCATCATTTAATACATCTTTTCAATATTTACTGTGTATTAATCTGTTATTTTAATGCATTTCCAATCAACATATCTTCTGTAGTTGGTCTCCAGTGGCTACTCTGTGCATACGCAATTATCACATTTCCTGGAATGAAATAATTATTGAAATATATTTCTCTTAATGTCTGCCTTTCCCTTCAGCTCTTTTTTTCAGCTGCACCAACAGTAGGATTTGTTATTAGACCAAAACATATTGACCTTCTTGTCATTGTGTTTTTGCATCTCCCTCCCTGATTACACCTAAGCACTACAGCTGGATATCCATATTCATGTTGCTCTACCACAGAAAAAATAGTCCATCTGCATAGACTTAGCAGTACATTCCCACCTGAAAAAGAGAGCTTTACCCCATCCATCAAACTGGGAACATACTTTCCAAACCAGAAGTACATCAGTGACACGCACTGCAGTGTTGTTCTGGGTATATCATTTTAACATCCTGGGATGAATGCAGCGTAAAAAGAAAACTCAGAGAACAGAATCTGGAGAATTAAAGAAAACAAACAGCCTATATTTCCAAGGAAATGAAGATTCAAAGAGATGAAGTGATATATATGGCCACACAATGAGCAGAAAGAGAGATTTGAGATGTTACATTATGCCCACAGAATTGAATTAATGATACAAGGAATGGATCATCCTGATAAGCTGTACAGAGTAAAAAATAAATAATGAAGTGTCTGTAATTAAAAATAGTGTTCAAAATTAACTGACCTGCATTTCTGATGCATTTCTCACCCTTGCACTAAGCATGAAATAGTCTGCCTCTTTGCAATGTGCCTGTTAAAAGCTCTTCATGCCAGGAGAGGAGGTAAAAAAACAAAAGCCAGGCTGCCCCAAGGAAGTTTCCCCAAAACTTCTGGGAAGTGGGACTGTGTTTGCTCCATTCTGGATCTGGCTGGATGAGCACAAACTGGGGACTTGGGAGTCTGCCGGAGAAAGAACCGACATTTCTCCTGATGTAGTGGGGTGAAGCCATGGAGGCATGACAACTGCTGCTCCGCTGACTGTAAAAAATTGGTGCAGTCCAGGGATGGAAAGACAAGCCACTTCTGCTCCCTCAAAAAAAGCCCTGTAGAGCTCACAGTGCAAAGCCTGGCTGCCTCTGTTGGTTTACGTCTAGAGCTTCAAGTGTTTTGGCAAAGTTTTCGAATGTCCCTGGGTGATTCAGTGTATAAACCCCACCGAAAGCGAGTGGAGCCGAAGGGCTAAGGTTGCTTGAGCACTTTGGAAAATGCTATCCTGTAACATTATCCTCAAAGATCAAAACACCAAATTGGATACACTAGCTTAAATGAAATTACCACTGCGTGCCAATCTTTTATCAGTCACTTTGCCCCAGGGCATCATCCGTTGTGGTCAGAAGAAATCTTTCTTATTTTCCCATGCTGTAAATTGTACAGTAAGGGTCAAAATCTGGTCTAGAGCTCACCACTATCTTGGTTTCAGCTGAGTTGATTAATATGTGAATTAATCTTGCTAGCAGCAAAATTTGATCTAACTTGTTCTGAAGCATGTGGCACTGACAAGGATACTGGACCCTCGGTCTATTCTAACATAGCAGTTCCTGTGTTTCAGAACTGAAGTGAAGATAACATACTTTGGATGTGAGCCCACGGTCAATGGCCATCTATTAGCAAGATTGCTGCTCTAACACAAAAATGCTTTAGTTCAGAAATTGGTTTGAACTAAACTCAGGGAATTTAAGAATTCAGAGTTTGGGATTTCATTACCATTAAGTCATACACTTATGCCTAATTGCAAAGACACATTTAGGTGTGTCTTGGGAGATTTCCTGCTGCACAGAGCTCTGCAAATATGATCTGAAACAGTCAAAAAGCCTTAATTCTGAATTTATTAGCTTATGATACTTCACCTTCCATCTTGCATTTACCAGCATTGTCCTGTCTTCCATCTCTACTCCAAACCTGCAGGCCGCAAGAGAAAGAAAATTCCTCCTCCTTTTCCTCAGCGGTCTGGCAGAGTGGAGGACCTGGGATTGGAGGGCCCTTTGACTGGTTGGCCAGATCAGAAAACGCAATGTGAAGCCCTTTGGGCTCCTGTGTGTTTGGAGGAGAGGGATTGTAACCTAGGATGGCCTTCTCTATTTGCTATTGAAAATGGTCTTTAGCATATGTAAATAAGTAATATTTCTCCTTACTGTCTTAGTTCTTTTTTGTTCTTTCAACAGCTGTATTTTCTTTTTCATCTCTCTTTTGATCTACATTTATTTTCCTTCTGGCGCTCTCACTCCTTTGAAATGGGTAGCAAGCATTTCATTTTGATGTACCCTTGTCTCTGTCCTTCTGTAGCTGGTACTTTTGGGAAAGGGAAGGAAATCCTTCCAGGATGCCCTTGCACAGAAGGCACGGGCCGGATGGGAACTGCACCCTGTCCCCAGCCACCAGCTCTGTAGATTAGGCCCTATACATCCCTCTCCTCCAGGAAAAGCTGCCACTGCAGAGTGTCTATGGCATGGATGGAGGTGTCATCTTCATTTCCCCGAGCACATGCAGTGTCCAGCCGTGGCTGGACAGGCTGAGCATGGGGAAAAGCGGTAGCTGTCTTTGCAATGCTTACAGTAATTTTGGCTTAACTACAGGGGACCCTTATTACTAATTACACTCATTCTGGAAAGAGATCACACCCCACCCCCCCCACCCCCCCTTACATTGGCTGGTATCATTGCACAGCTATTTATCAGGTATGGATGCGTACTCTTACCATATTAATGTGTTTGTGCCTAAGTTAATTAAGTGTAACTTTCATTAGTGTTTCCACAGGAAATGAACAAACCAGATTTACCACTTTTTGCATTAATTTTACACCTGAAAGGGAAGTGCTGAATCAGAATCTACTGCAGTAAGAATAGTTTATAGCAGCAAGGAAGAAATATCCCATATAAATATAGTTAACAACTGCCTCATATATCTGTAGAACTTTAGAAGGGTTCAGCTGATGTTTTATTTAGTAATGACATGATGAAAAAGCTTATACAACATTAATAATGCTGAACACTTGGGCCCTGTAAAAGGTCTCAGACTACTTGTCTTGAAAAGTGGACTTTGCAAACCGTTTTTGAGAACAACAAACTCCTTTTTTATGAAGTTAAAGGGAATTCTCAAGAACAGTATAACATAGTGTACCTGTTATTGTATACGCTGATGGTCTCACCTGCATGCGGCGTTGAGCACTGAGAAGCTGTGTGCACAGGGCTGCAGGGCCTTTGTCGTCCTTCATCGTTACTCCGTAGCAAGCGAAGAGGTTTGTTGGTTCATGCCTAACACCTGACCCATGGTGTCTGCACCTTTGCTCTTGCGGATGTGTGAGACTACCTTCAGAATAAGCTGCACAGACATTCTATGGGGTTTTATTCTGAATATTATAGAGCGGTTAAATGCTGCCTTTCATAAATATGCATTAGATATATTTGTGTTTTCCAATTTATTATGTTAGGTAGGGAATATGAGTTCTGCATTTTAAAAGCAGTTATGCTTTTCTCGGAATGCTTTTGTCTTTATGTCTTCAAAAAGAAAAAAAATCAGATTACCTTGTTTCCTGCACTGTGCCGGGGATGTGTTTTAGTGACATAGTTTGGTATTTAATTAAAATAAACATAGAGAGAAGAGATTCTCCCTAAGGAAAGAAGTTGACTAATTGAGGCTTCTCTACATTAATTCAGAGCATTAAAGCATTAATGCTTTTATAAAACTGTCTTTTTGACCTACATAGGTTCAGGTAAAATTAGAAGCTACTGTCAACAGCTCTAATTTGTCCATATAGAAATAAATGTGGGTGTTTCTGTAATGCTCCGTTTTAAATGGCTTATGATGCTGCTTAAAAAGTGTGCTTGAATTAAAGTTATGGGGTTAAAGTATTGTGCTGCAAGTTAAAGTGTTTCACTTATAAATGCCTAGCGCTGGGAGTGATAGGTTACTGTGCTCGGGTGAGGAGCTGTAAATTGTTAACTTGCATTAACTCAATCACCTATCTTTGCTTTTAACCTAAACTATCAAATGTAAAATCCCGGCCTCGGCAAAAAGCATCGTGTTTTATGACTGAAAGGAACTCAGTAGTAAATCACCTCTTGCCTGTCAGCCCATTCCCACCTGCAGAGGATGCTTTCAGCAGGACACAGCGATGCTGTCTGAGGTCCCCAGATTCTCAGAGGACATCTCTCTGCTTCACTTCAGTCCTCTGCCAGCTTTTCACATGCTGACTGTGAACCTTGAGCTATCCTCTGCTCCTGCTAACCAGGGGGAGAGAGCACTCAATGCCCTTTAGGGCTGGCATTTGGGATTGCTCTCATAGCTCTCCTTTCTGACCCTGGCAGGACTCATGATGCAAAGCCATGCTAGAGCTACTCTACATAGATATCTAAAAGGGTCTTTATCCAGTGTTCATTTATATCTATATTTTTAACAGTCTCTCAGGTGTAGGCTATAAACAATTTTCCTCGATCCATTTTGGGTGGGATTTTTGTTGCACTGTGGCTTCAAGAACTTCCATTTGTTTTGATTCTCCTGTTTTTAAATACATGTTTCATTTTTTTTTCCAGACTAATGCATACACATATAAGTCTTTTTTATGTACTGAAGATTTCCCCAAATGTGAAAAGTGTTTCCCTTATGAAAAATTACTGTAAAATTTAAGAGGTAATGATAATATTTCTGTGGAGGTTTTTTTAAAAAATGAAGCACAAAGTGTTATGCCCATGGGACAGAAATCATAAGATGGATCAAAAATATATAAAAAGCTTGTCATTGTCTCATAAATTCTTCAGCTTTTCAGACTATTTTCCTGTTCAACTCAATTAGTTTCAGCTAAAGTCATCTAGAGGCATTTTCCTTATAGGAATTGATGAGACTATTTATCTGGTAATTCCTGTTATTATGTTGTAATTATACATAATGATTAATTTTTCATGCAGAAAGCTTAACTATTTTTCCTAAAATGCATCTGATGATTTTTATCATAATACAACAGTTCTGGAAAAGCCCAGTACCACTGAGTAACAATGAAATATATGGTTTCTGTGGACATTTACTACATCTGTGCAGTCGCTATCCTGGAAACAACCAGATTTAATGGTGAATATGGTAATTTCTGAATGATGCTTCTTGTAAGAACATACTGCATTTCATCCTATCGGTCTTCCTGTTCTTGGTACATCAGTGCTCCTCATCAATGTAGTGTCTGAGAATCGTCCTATTGGTTTTTGAATATGTTTCCACTTTCGAAAGTTAAGAAAATATAATCTCTTTTTTTTTTTTTTCCAGTGGGAGCCAGGAAACAATGATTCCCACTTTTAATTCTGAAGTATTAATCAACACATACAGATGTTGCTGGGGTTTTGTTTCAGTTTTTTAAGTTATCCTATTTACAGTAATTGCAGGCCTTCTGGGGATTTTATATGGCTTTTGTCTTTTGTTTTGTATTTAAAGAAATTGATGATAAATGACCTTTAGATCCTTTGGCACTAATGTATTCCAGTTCTAATGAGCTGTTAAAGGAATAATAAGTGCAGTAAACTGTGTTTGTCACCACTAACGAGGATAGAGAGGGCTGACTTTTGAGAGAAGTTGAATTAATTGACTTAAAAATAGTAGAATGGTCCCTGTGGGTGGCAGGCTACAGGCAATCTTTTTTCTAACTTAAATCAGAACTTTTAATATGTTTGTACTACTGCATGTGCATAATCTGCCCTTTGCATTAATTATTGGTTCTGTAGCAGCTTCAGAACAGGGTGCTTAAAGTAATGGCAATCTTCCAGTTAGCACATTTGAGACATCACTTGATTTTAAGATTAAAGAAACTCCATGCCAGTGGAATTTCTAATAACTGTTAGCCTATCCAAATATTGCTGTTTCTGTACTGAAGGCGAATGGATTACAACCTTGGTCCCTATGACTTTAATGGAGCTATGCCAATTTAGATCAATTTAAGATCTGTCGCATCCTTTTAGTTTTGCTTTGTTCTTTTGCATTGTGAAAGCAATGTTAATTTACATCATTTATGCTCTATTAAGTTGAAAAGCCATATACGTTCTTGTACTCCTGTGTTTGTAGCAGAGGACAAAAAGGCATGCAATTTGATTTGTAATCTTACCTGGTTCCCTGCTTATGTTTCTGTGGCTCAGGTGTCCTGAGCGTGCATTTGTTGATATATAAATAAGATATGTGCCTATTCAGGCTGATGTGACAACTGAAAATGCACTTTGACATCTTCAAACAGAAGTTGCCCATCTAGTTTAAAGTATTATCAGTTTCCAGCTCAGGGACCCATTCCCAAAATGAGAAATCTGCACTGCGAATTTCAGAATTGTGCCAAGCAATTGTACCAAAAGGATTATACCAGCCATACTAGTTAAGCAGTGAAATATAGTGAATTTGTGACTTCTGCTACATGGAGTCACAGACCTGGATAGGAGTTAGCCTGCTTTCTCAGCCTGCAGTGAGTTGCCAAACTAGAAGTAGCTCATGTGCTGCACTGCCCAACCGTTGTGTTAGAATAGTGCATTTTACAGATTAGCTAGAATAAATATCAATAAATATCATTACAGAAATGTGCTGATCTGCTACATTTAAATATTGAGTTTCTGAATACCTGTTCACAGGTTGCTGAGTGTCATAAACTCTCCAGAAATCCCTTGGCTGCAGTTAGTAGCTCACAGCCAGTACTGGTTGCTGATTCTTGCAAAACTCAGAAGCAGATTGCCCACAGTGGCGTAGAAGTCTAGACACCGAAGCAAGGGCAGGAGGAGAGAGGATGCTGACTGTGTACAGCCATCAGGATTTTAATCTGGAATTATCCTAAATCACAAATATCAGACATTCATTTTATTTGTAGACTGTTTTTACTGTTAACCCAGCAAATGATGTAAAAGCTAGGCAGGCTCTTTTGGCCTGTGTGTTTAGAAGTGTAAAATCATAATACTCATTTATGAAGTTTCCTAAAACGCTGAATTTGGCCTGCATGGTTCCAGTCAGAGCGGTTCTAGCAGTTCCCTTTCCTTTGCCTTATGTCAATCCAGGGTGATGGGGGATATGTTTTAGAGGCAGTGTGCAGGAGGAACATACACAAGCCTGCTTGTCTGTTAACCAAATTTAAGCGCGTACCTCCCAAGTACCTCTTTGAAATATTACTCTCAATTTAGCTCTTTGCTGCAGGTGTCAAGCAACAAATTTCAGATCCCGCTTGTGCTGACATTTGCTCTTGGGGAGAAGGAAATTAGATTTCTACTAGTCTGAAACCAGAAACAAATGTTAGAACTGAGAGCAGTTTGTTTGAGCTGTAAGTTATAAGACTGCAAAAATAATGAAGTTGGTAGTTGAAGCTGCTTTCTGCCCTTCTATGCAGGAAAGCTGAAATAATTCCTTCTTTATTCTCAGTCTTTCTTTTTTTCTTTTTCTCTAACATGTAATATAAAAGGAGGGACTTCTTTGGTCCTAATTCCTCTACTTCAGAATTGCCTGGTCTTTTCATGTTTGCGTCCAGCTGACACTGGAGCAGATTCTCCTTCTTTTCCGTGCAGCTCAGCACAAAGGCTGAGGAAAAGCTTTTCCCCGGTTTGCATGGCCAAAGTGCGTTACAGGTTGGGGCTGGTTTGGTGCCTGAAGAGAAACAAAGAAACCGTGGTTATGCAAAGAAGCTCCCCCATGAAATGGGGAAATAGGGGCAGTGCAGGTCGCATCAGTGAGTCCCTGGCCTCTGGAGCAAGGCACTTTGAGGGACTCACGCAAGAGCCAGTCCCTCACAAACACATCCCTATGCAGAAAGAGAGGAGTTCAAAGCGTGCTGGGTCTCCTGCTCTCACGGCAGTTTTCTCCTTGTCTGCACTGGGAACAGCCCGGCTGATCTAAGTGAAGGAAGCCATGAGCAAGCCGAGCTCCTTGCTGGGGCAAGCAAAAGCATCTCATGGGTGTCCTCTGCATATGCCAGAGCTGCACCGTGTACATTAGCAAGGATTGGGACCATGCTTTCCACTTTAAAGAACAGCTCTTTGCTGTATTTATTGATGTTCCTAGTTTATTTATTGAGACATCTGCTAGGTATGGCATAAAGATTTTGACAACAATATGTTATGAATTACAAGTTCTCTTCCTTCGATCACATCCAAAACAAAGCTATAGCTGTCTAAAAAGCAGAGGAATGGGGAGGTCCTACTTTTATTTTATGGAAAATAAAAAGGAATGAAAAAAGAAGAGAAAATATTAGAAACCCCTGTCTCATCTGCACGCAGGTCCTTTAAAGCAGTGTTCAGTTTCATAATTACTGTTTGTTCTCTGAGAATAATTGTCCTGTCCAGCTTGTACTTGTCAGACTGGAATTAATCTACAATTTGTTGAATGTAAAGGGCAAGTTTAGTCCCAAAGATGGCGGGGGGGGGGGTGTGTTTATCTCTTATTTGACCTACAGAGGTACATATGTCAGAAATCTTGTTAGCATATAGGTAACAATACTTTCTTCTTATCTCCTCATCCTAGGGGCTGATTTTCATAAATACACATTTCTGCCAGGAGACTTAAATACCCTGTTTTTCTTCTCCCACTGAAATTCATTATAGTATATTTTCAGTAAAATACACAGCATAATATATGTTTTGTTTTTTTCAGTAGTTACTGTAATTAGTCCCCAGCCACAGGCTCAGAGAAGACGATTAGAGAGAGCATAAGTAACGAATCTTTAAATATTCTTTAACTGTTGGGAGAAGGCTTTTCTTTGTTTTCCGACAGACATTTCTGTGGTACCAAATGATGACAGAATTTGCTAGACTTAGCCGGTGAACGAATTTGACATGTCTCTTCGGAGACACTGCCCTGGATATTGGTTCTGCTGTTTCTGTTTGCAAATCCTGCAGCAGTATCATTTTTGAGACTCAGAAATTGGTGCTTTGACTCTTGAACTTAAATATACCTTTAGAAATAACTGATCTCTGCTGGAGCTTTCCTTTTTTGGTCAACAAAAGCTAGAACTTAAACGAAAAACCCCAACAACCACAAACCCCACCAGCATCCTTTAACCAATTGGGATTTGGTATTACAGCTTCTTATCAGCACTGGAGGCTGATGACTACATCCTCACATGGTGACTGGCTTAGCCTTTATGATCCATGTGATGAACAGGATTTCCTGGAATATACGGGACAAACAGTGAAATGCAGTACCAATAAGTAGAGAGAATGTTTCTCTGCCTAATTTGTTTTTATGGAATAAAATCTGTTGTGGAATTTGGTTGATGACAGCCATCAAAATCTCCAGCAGCTTAGGAAAAATAATGAAAAGCATCGAAGGAAACGGCTTGTTAGTACCAGAGCTTCTGAAAGCACATCAGAGAGGTGCTTTGAAATAATCCAGACTCTTTTGAATATCTCAGATTGATGCATGCATTATCAGGTAAAATTACAATAGTCCTCAGAGATGACGCAGTAGGAGGGGAGAGCAGAATTTCTGAGGTGCTCTTTGAAAACCTCCCCAACTTTCCGTAGCCCCTGAAGGTGCTGCTCACTCCTGCAACCAGACCTGCAGCTCAGAAACGCCATAGCTGCCTTTGGGCCCCCTCACTCCTGCCATAGTGCTTTTAGGGTTGGGGCACTTTCATATCCCCTCTGTGAATCACAGCTTGTGAGTCTTTTTGACATATATGCTGACACTCCTGCTGTGCTCCAGAGAGACCTCAGACCGGATCACATGCTTGGACATGTGTGTTTCAACAGGATGGTTACCTCTGCAATGAAATTGTCCTTTCTGACATGAAGACTCTTTCCCTTGTTACACTCTAGAAGGGCAATGTATAAAATATTTTTTCCCTCTTCCTCTGGCGTTGTGGTGACTTTTACAGGACTGTCATTCGTAAGTAAGGAATTTTTCTCAATTTAATTTTATACCTAACCTTCGGAAGGGAAGTATTCTGGCCCCTTGCAAATGGATGTTAAAATATTTTTTGCCCCTCAGGCTAGTGCATGCATATTATCACCATTGCAAGAGTATATACACACAAAAAAAGTTGGGTTATTTTTAATGTATTTTCAGTACCTTATAATTATGGATGACTTCATGTCAAATGTCACAGACTTGTTTATAAGCACAATATTTTGAGCAATCTAAGAAACCTCCGAAGGGTGATAGAGGATGCTTTTTAACAGAGACAGTAATATGATGACTAAAAGAGATGATGAGCCCAATTGCGCTACCAGCCAGTATCACAGTGAACGAGGTGCAGACAAGGTGAGAAATACATATGCATCCATAGCTGCAAAAGTGAACTGATCCATAGGCTGAGCAGCCACTGACATCAAAATAAACCCTCACGTTACTTCACAGCCCTGGTACTACTGTAAAGACCGTACCGGTCTCCTACCAATTAAACCCCAAGGTTTAACTATCTGCAGTGGGCTCTCTGTGCATTCCCCCAGACTAGTTTTTGCTTGTCCCTTTCTCTTGTACCTGATTTTTTTTTTCCCCAATGTCCCCACTATGGGGCATCACCACTCGGCTTTCCTGATGGCCATGTGGAGCCACATCTGCCCGTGGTCGGTCATGCCAGGGGCTAATGAAGCTTAGCAAGCAGGACATCCAAAGCATTAAGGTCATCTTAAAACTCTCCCACTGTGCCTCTCTGAGAAGAATGGTGGCAGAAAATGTTGTTTAGGCGTCTTTGTGGTGCAGGGAGCAAAAGCACTAAAAAGGCTGCTGACCAGCTTCAGGAGATTAATGAGTCCTTAGTGGAGAGCTTGGATATAAATGTGTTTATAGGGCAAGTGAGGCGGAACTAGCCAGCCACACGCAGAAACAGGCTGGGGCAGAGGCACAGAAATAGCCCGTTTGTAGGAGAATCGCAGATGGAAGATGACTGTTAAGCTTTTTGAGGTAAATTGAGATATTAACAGTACTTCAGATGATAAAAACTAGCCAACGCACTGTGACCTGACTGCTTCAAAAGGCAGGGGGACCATGGGACAGTGGTAGGATCACACCTTGGGCAAGCGGGGAGTTAACAAGACTTCAGTGGGTGGAGCTATCCTATGAACAACTTAGTTGTAAGTTAGAAAGGATGAAACATAGTAAACACTAAAGGGTTTAGGAACATTGTTTCTTCTTTCAAGGAGACTTGGGGGGCTAAAAATAGTAAGGGATAGGTAAAAGGTAAAGTTGAATGAGGAAGAAATTGCTCACAGGCCAGCCCATCATACATATGACTGGGCTGTGCTGGAAGTGCCACATGCCATTTGTTTTGGGGCCCCACTAAGGCAAGGAAGTTGTTAATCTAGACATATGTGGATTGTATGGACATAGCAAGGAGCAGAACACTGCTTCTTATCACTAGTGCTACTTAATATGTAGATTTATTCACAGAGCCAAAAATACTGTGAATATATTTTAAAGTTGATACTTTAAAAATAGGCTGAATGAAGTCAGGAAAAGGTAATGTCAACCTATTTATTTATGCATACTCATTACAGAAACATGTATTTTCATACAGGATACATCAGAGTCTCAGGTACAATGCAGAACCTCAGATAGGCACACGTACCTTCAACGTGGTGTTTGAACCATGATTTTACTTCTTTCCCCTCAGCTACTTCAAGCCCATTAAAAATCATATTCATTAGAGGGTCACTTGACAACACATCAAGTGGTTGGCTTCTAACAATGGTATTTTACTGAAAACTGAAGTGTATATATTTAATTTAAATGAATACTGCAAAGTGTTAAGATTATTTTATGAATACTTCTCAGCAAAGTGACACAGCTGGGAGGAGGAAATCTAACACGTAAGTGTTAGTGTCTGAAAATTATACAGAATTATTTAGCCCATTAGCTTGTTAACCAGATGCTCCTTGCACTTAGCCTTATTTTCTAAACTCAGGCTATGCCTAATATTTACTTGCAGGTAATGAGGTAATGTTAGATGTAGAGGACACCTAATTCTTTCTTGGACTTCTTCCATTTTCAGGCTTTGGCAGTCTAACAGCTTGTCAGAGAGAGACATCTGGAATGTGATTGTTGTTGGAGATGGCTGAAAATGTCTGTTACAGCATTTTTTGTGCAGAAGATGGGGGATTTGTCTCATTTAAAATTTGTGGAAGGTATCTTATTTTCTTGGTTAAAAGCAAAAGTCTTTGGAAAATGCGGCCTCCCTTCCCCCCCATTCCTTTTATGCCCCTGGTTTGGAGGCAGAGACTAGTTTTGGGGCTGAGAAATTTTAGCTTGGGATTTACAGAGAAAAGTACAAACCTTCCTAGAAAGAGAAAACACTCTACAGTAAGAAATCAGTTGAAATGTCTGTCTGCCCTCATGTACATTTTCCTTCGTTACCATATCTGAGCATCTAGGAAAGTTATATTTCTCAGTACTTGTAATCTGACCTGAACTCATTTCACTTTATTTCAACATTTGTAAAATACAACTTGTTCTTATTTGTTCTTCTTTTCCAATCCATAATTGTGCTCTTTTTAGTCAAGGCTGAAAGAAGTCTCAGCACAGCATCATAGCTGTTCCTTTCATCAGTCCAGCCCTTCTTCTGGCACACTGTGCTGCCTTTCCAAAAATACAGCTTGATTCTGCTCCCCTTATGTGCATCGAATAGGCCTTTCCTTTGTATGCAGCCTGAGCCCTGTAAACATGGACACCGCAGGAGTTCCTTTAATAAATTAGCTGTTAGCACATTCAAAACTTTTAAACGATAGGGTGTTTTTCTGCAGTGAGGGAGGAATTTTCATCAGATCAGAAGTTGTTCTCATCACGCTGTGAGTTATAGCTCAGGAAACTGCCACTAGTGTTATTAGCAGCAGCTCAGCAGCATGCCAAGGGAACCTGGAGATCGATGTTTATCCCTTACACTGCCCTTGTTTTCCTAATTGGTCAGCCAAATGAGTGCAAGAGAAATCCATACATGGGGACTGTGCAGAGAGTCAAACTATTTTCTCTAATAACAGAGGTCTCAATCCTAGAAATCAAAAAGATTATTTTGGTGCAACTATTCTTGGTACTGAGTCAGACCCTGAGGTAGGAGGTCAGCTTGGATACCCCATATCTGGTTTTATTTGCTTCCCTATATTGTAGCCTTTGCAAAGCAGCTGTAAACAATGTGCCTGTTGCATCTGATATGATGTAGTTGTTGGAAATAGATTCCTGCAGGATTAGAGGTGCAATCACAGTGCCTGACTCTTGAGACTCTTCTGAATAACAAGTCCTCATATTGATTTTCCTTTATGGTGAGAAGTGAGGCGATCAGGGGAGATGGATATAGATAAGCACATTTCTACTTAGACGAGAACTGGTTTGGGTCTGCTGAAAATCCCATTGCTGTGGAAGAGAAAATCCCTTGTTGCTTTTCAAGCTATTAATCTGTTTGTGATTACTTTATTAAAAATTCCTCCGCTGTTCTTGTAACACTGTCATTTATAGGGTTAACCACACAATTATCTCCTGGTATTTGCTAGCGATTTTTGTTCCCTCTTATTTATTTAAACAATTTGCCATCAAAGACTAAGTGATGCATTTAGATAATGGCCACAGGTAATTGCTTTAACAAGAGAGTCACCAGTGAAATTGCTGTTTTAATACCAGCCTGGGATGACCATTCCCTTTTAGACTGTAAGAAAAGCAGTGTCATATTATGGTAAACCTCACCAGTTTCAGAGGAAATCATGTGAATTCCAAGCAGGCAGGAGTTTAGCAGCAAAAGTCAGGCAAAAAACCACAACTATTTCTTTGTAGAAGATCCAGCTGTGTGTTAGGTATAATATGCCTAGGAGTGGTCGCCTCTCTAAATGAAAAACAGAAGGGGGAAACGCTGTGTGCCTGCCTAACCTCTGTTCATGCTAATGAGAAAATCCTTGGCCTGTGTTCAGTTGGTGTTGGTGTTTTTCTTGGAAGACACATTGGGCATCTTGCATGGTATATAATGCACAATGTCTGTCCAAATGTGGTTTATGAAGTGTTCCGTGTATATCTGTTCTTAGAGTTTGGCATTGTCTCTGTGGCTTATATAGTATGTGCCTTTAAAAACAGCACCCCCCCCCCCCCCAAACCACCAGAAAGCAAAGACCCAAACAGCCTCCCAACACATCAGCATTGGTAATTCGATACCACTACTTCATTCCTTTGCTGTTAAATAGACAAAAGAAGTAGAATGGACCCCACAGCTTGAAAGCTGATGCTATTTTGGTCTCTAACAAAAGTCTTTGCTTTGGAAAAGAAGAGATATTAGTTAAACTACTTAAGGAATTAATTTTCAGGCACTGAAGGCAGAGTTGACATTAAAAAAAAAAAAAGAAAAAATAATGTTAAAACATGTGTGGCAAGACATTTTTGTTCCTTCAGGAAATTAAAACAATCGTTTGTGGACTCTGATGCAGATTCAGCCCTGAAGAAGAACGCAGCCCAAGGGGCAAATCCCCCACCCTGCAAATCAGGGATGATCTTCCAATTTAATGTGAGGTTCTGCCCTTTCCTGTTTGCAGGCTTATGTGGAGAGAATCTGGGGGTTTCTGCTATCTTTTATTATTGATTTCCCAAAATTAGAAGTCTCTTTCTAATAGAGAGGAGGTTTAAAAGCAATCAATAGTGTTTATCTTAGGAGACAGTAGTTCAAACTGCAGTGGAAGGTGGTGTAATTCACCCTTTCACTTGTTACTGATTGTCTCATTTCGTGTAGTACTGCACAACAGCTCCAGGTTTTCATGTTGTAAATCCCTTAATTATGCACTCACCAAATGTGTTAAAAATCATTTAAAAGTGTTAGTCGGCATTTCTGACTATATCTTCCTCCTCCCGCACTCATATTCTGCTTGCAAATCACTACAACTTAACTATGTGATTTGTATTGGAAAGATTGGGTTTTTTGGTTCATTTCACTTTATTATCTTTCAGCAGAGCTGTGACATCCACTTAGATATCTTTACTGCAATTGTTTCTTGATGAGATCAGATTGCCCACTGCAGCTATATCACAATAACAGTAAGATAAAATTCAGGCTGCCTTGCTTCCTTTTGATGAGCTGCTCTAGCCTGGCTTCAGAAGGGGGGGGGGGGGAAGAAAGAAAAAGAATAGCACATAAAAGAATGATAAAAAAAAACATTTTGCAATCAAAATTGCTTTGAATTAAGGCAGATTGAACCTTTTAAGTAAACACAACATGAATAAAAGGGAAGTAGATGGTTCTGAATGTTACGACAGGGTAAAAAAAACATAAAAACTCCTAAAAACAGTGATTTGTATACTTGCCTCATTTCAAAAGAGAGCACGTTTCAGTTCCTCTGATTGAAAATATTTTTAATAGCTACTTTCTGTTGCCAGAATGTGTGTAGTAGCAGGCTTTAAAACCTGTCCATGGCTATACTGTTTACTGTAAAGTGAGTATTTTTGTTTCAACTTACGCTGATATTCACTGAAGGAATCCTGTCTGTAGCACTTCCCCACTCACCACCTCGATTCATGGACTCTCAAATCAAGTAACACGCACTCATGGGAGTTTGCAACAGGCAATATTATTGAATTCATTAACTTTCCAGGTAAATTTAATAGGTCAGGTTGAAACCTCATACGGAAACTCCCACAGAAGGCTTCCAAGGCCAAGGGCAGGATCCTCTTAAGATTATTTTGGAGTTTTCTTGCCACTTTCTTTTTAGCGAAGGAAGGTTAGAATAGTGGTAGCTTTTTGAGTGTGAGCTACAGCCGATTGCTGCTACGTTGCTCGCTCTCTGCCTGGCAGCACTGCTACAGTAGGTCCTCCATATCATTGGTGTTATTCCCTAGTGCAACGTTACAGGCTCCAGTGGAAGAGCTCTGCAGGGAAATGAAGCCTAGAAATACACATCCAAGTGGAAGTATGTCCTGGGGTACATGGTAGGAAAAAGCGCAGCAGAAAAAAAGCTCATTGCCAGAGCTGTTGCTGCTGCTTCAAATCCTCAGAGCCTTTTCTTGGATGTTTCAGGAGAAAATGACGCACTCTACAAAAAATAAAATGCCACCTCCCTTTTCAGCACAGTAAAGAAAAAATATCCATGCAGAGACACTTATATACAGATAATGGCAGGAGGGATGTGACCCATTGTTCTCTTCCACGGAGGCAGAAGTGTGCAAGGGCCATCACAGAAAGCCTGACCCAAGTCCCCTCATAATCAAAGAACCCCAACTGAGTTCAGTAGGAACAGGTCAGAGCCACAGCAACCCTGCAAATCATACCAAGGAATTTCAGCTAGGTTGTATGCTTCTGCTTCGGTGGTTTTCTCATGTTCCTGTACTTCTGAAGAATGGATAGCGCAGTCTACGTTGTTGCCAACTCTTGTGATATTTGATGTTTTTCTCAAAGCCTGAGCTTTGAAGGCATACAAGACACAAGATTTTTTTTTTTTAAGCTATTGCATATGTGTGCTTTTAATATGTTTTAGTCTTTGTAGTTGGAAAACAGGTGGAAACATGACCTGAGTTCCTAAAAGCTCAGAAACGACAAGGCAGAAGAGATGCCCACAATTATTAGTTTGTGAAATGCTGTGATTTTTTTAAGCTGTTGTCATGATTTTGGATGCTTAAGGATGTAAATATGGTGTTTACAGCAACAGTATGTTTTCAGTTCCGCAGACAGAATGAGGCACGTACTATCTGAAAGCTGCTTTAGTCCCACAGAAGCTCAGTCATCTATCACTCCAACAGGATCTCTTATTAGTGGGCAGAGTTGCCTTCTAAGGAGGAAGATGCCATCTTCATTCTGTACAATAATTGGAAAACAATGAAAGTCTTCCTCCCCCAAGAAAGCATCATCTTGCTGTGGATCAAGAGGCAGTTCAAACCATCATATAACATCCCTTGAAAACTGGCATTTGTAGGAATGTCACATTTGAAACGTTACAGTTATCAGACTTCCATTATATGTATTATAAATCCACGTTTTAGAGGGTTGTAATTTAACTGTATACAGTCATTCTGCTTTGAAACTTGGCATAAAAATCACAGCCCTGGAGCAGGTATTTTTATAACAGAAAATACATGAGAAAATTGATTCGACTTTTCAGAGATTTAGACGTGTTCAAGTTGTCGCTCAGCACATTAGACTTAGAGAAGCAAAATTTGTTGGCGAGTTACCAGATAGAAGAACGTGGAGCTTTGGGTGGGTGTTATGTGTTCTGCAGCAAGTAATAATTTGGTTTTGATAATCATGAATAATGCAAATACAGGGACAACCCATGTGGATTTTAACACGGGACTACTGAACGTTAGAGTCAGAAGCTAAATAAGTTGGAGTCGTCTCTGAGATCAGCTTTGCAGACGCTCCATGAGTACTTGCAGGCGAAGTCAGTGGTAACGAATCTGAACAGAGCTGCTCGTCTCTGTAGGCTTTATAGTCAGGTCCTGGCTGTGTAATGGGGAAAAGTGCAATAAATTACCCTATGAGATCAAGGACTCCTCGTCCTCTTGGCGCTCGAGGTTGCAGAGAACTGGGAATCAGTAGGAGTTATTGAAAAGAGGTGCCTGGTAGACTCATGTCTGTTATGGGAGTTGGTTGTTTGAGTTGAAATGGTTTATTTACAACATTTGTATGAGATGTGCTTTTATTCTTGCTTTTGTTCCCCCTCCATCTACAGCAGATTAAAAGGCAGCAGAGAGTATTACGTAAGTCTGTAGCTTATTATTATTAAATAATGTATATATCTGGAATCCTGACTGTACCATACAGGTTTTTAACACCAAGAATTACTGAACCTGGAGAGCAACTGTATGAAAGTGCGGTGGCAGTTGAGAGACTTTGCTGTTGTAAATTGCTGTAGCCCCCCAGCAGCTACACTGACTTACACCAGTGCCAGCCTGCTGCATTCACAGCAGCCAACTCTCTTCTGCCCTCCGTTTTCCCTTTTTCTGTCTAGCTAAAATGAGATAAAGATGTTGCTGTGTGAGAGGGAAAGACTGAGAGCTCACCACGGAGCCAGGCAGAATAAGAGCAGGTGCTGAGCAACGTTTCCAGCAGTTCAGCTCCCTCTCGGCAGGCTCGGTGCACCCCTCGCTTTTGAACGCAGGGCCCCTCTGGAGCCCAGGTTGGCAGCTGTGCCAAATTGAGGGCTAGTCCTGCAAGGCTGCACAATGCTGGGAGCCAGTGTATGATCTCGCTGTGTTTACCTTATGCATAAGATATGCAGTGTAGCTGCCCCAGAGTGGTTTGTAAACTTACGCTGTAAACACTGTAAAATGTTTCATCTGTTCAAAGTCAGTTGGTTCAAATATTCTTTCATTTCTTTAGTTTTAAAAATCTTTATATTAGTTTCTCTATTTCAAGTGGAGAAAATCAGTCCAAGCTTTATAGATCAATGTTATTGATATCAGATATCAATATCAGATATCAATCATCAGATATTTCCCACTATTGTTTTTCTTTCTCCATTAGTTCGAGAATAAAAAACGATGCTGAATAACTATACTTATCAGCTATCAAGGGTACAGTAGGGTAGTTGTTAATAGGAGATGGGTGTGGTGCATTACAGACAAGGTTCTTTAAAACTCTTTAAATCTGAACATCCGGACAGATTTGTAGAAGAGAAATTCTTGGCTAGGTTAATCCCACACAGACTAATGTATATTATGGATAGACATGTGTTTAAACAAATACAAGGCATGCATAAAAAATGTCCTGATTTGAGAGTTATAACAATGATGGAGCATATCACTACTAGGTCAGCCAGGAAGCAAAACGCTCTGGAAACACAGGGCTGACCTGACTGCAGGTGGTACTCAGGCCAGCTGTAAGTCATCACTGTTGTTGTTAACTAATCGAGACAGGAGAATGGTGAAGTTTTGTTGGTTTCTCATTATTTTAGACTTAGATTTCCCCCATGAATGTGATCATGGAGAAGCAATTTTGTGCAAAGATGGGGTAGCCAAGCATATTTTTCTCAAGGCTGATGCAGCAGATGTGCTTGTAGGTATAAAATGTGACCTTGTGAAAGCTCTCTGTTCTCTCACTTGGGAAGGAAAACTCACGGTCATGGCATCTCTTCAGTCACAAAGGGAAGAGGGGAAAAAAAAAGCCCAGACACAGGGGGTGATCAGAGGAGAG
Source organism: Aquila spilogaster (assembly GCA_024606505.1). NCBI lineage: Eukaryota > Metazoa > Chordata > Aves > Accipitriformes > Accipitridae > Aquila > Aquila spilogaster. The sequence continues at coordinate 38,331,309 of JANHGO010000073.1, read as the reverse complement.
GAAATCACAGAGTGGGGATAGATAATAATGATACCATCTAGTTCTTATGTAATGCTTTTCACCAGGAGATCACAAAAAATTTGAGAGCTACAGCTCTCACAAAGGTGAAAGGGAATCCTAATCCTGTGTTATATCCATTAAGCCTGTTGCATTTTGTACAGACGAAAGAGAAGGAGTTCAGTCACAGCTGACACTAGTGAGCCACTATTCCCAAATGTTTTGGGCAGATGAGGAGAATACAATAAAATGTTTGCTGTCCTGCTATACAGTGTTAATTACAAAGCTGTGAAGGCACCTTATACCTGGTATATATTGTGAAGAACTCAGTAATGAATGTGTTGCAGAAAATTTCCAGCTGAAACACGGACCATTTACAGATGCTTTACTGAACAGAAGTGCCAAATCTTAGGTTAGGTTTTGGCTGTGGACCAAAAATACTTTCCACAGGAGGTGATTATTATGTATGATTCATACAGTGAGTCCACACGAGTAAAAATAATACTGCTTAGCTCTCAGTGTTCAAAGTGCTTTTACATTTTCAAAGTGCTGTGCAAACATTAGTTAATTAATGGCATAAAGTAAGTTACATTTTTGTGCATTTAGCATTGACATTTTGACAATAAATGGTTTTGGAGACTTTATATGCATCAGTGCATTTCAGCAGCTCATATAAATTGTGCTAATGTTCTCAATTGTATTTGAGCAACATCTTAGTGATTTAGATGCTTTTTATCTTATGATGAGCAGATAGATAGAGCGAAGGTTATCTGTAGATAGCAACATACCATAAATAAGGTATCTTCTTGTCCTTTCTAATAAAACATAAATCTGCACTTACTCGCCTCTGTGGCTTATGTGCCATGATCTGCCGCAGAAATAAAAACACTGGTAGAAGTCAGAAACCACTAAGAGCCGTCATTAGCATTCCAGCTGCAGAAACAAGAGCTCCATCCAGAAGATGGATTTTGTGGAATTGGTGTACCCAAGGTTAGACATCGGGACTCAGTAAAGTGCTGGAGCATCTGCTGGCTATTTTCAGAGAACTGTCAGCCTATTAACATCTATTAAAATTAATTTAAAAGTGATCCTTTAGAGATTAATCTCTTTTTTCCCTTCCCAAAGCTTGTGAAAAATGTTGGCATACAATTGACATTTATATCCCAGTGGATTTTTTTTTTTCCTAAACAACCTATATTAAAGTTGCAATATCCTCTGGAAGACATTCGTCAATTGTATCAAGCTGGCTTAATGACCTTTCACATGAGGACGTTTTGGCTGAATCGCAGACCAAGCTCACATGCCAAATCTATAATCATATCTGCTCTCAAGCATAGATCTTCCTTACTGGTCCCAGACTCTCACAGGTGCAAATATCCCAAAAGAAGGCTCTGAAGTGCAGCCATTCCCTGAGCTGACCCAGCCTCCAGCTCAAGTTCTTGAGTTCTTGGGGAATAAATATTTTACATCAAATTTTCTTGTCTCGCTTCTTATTGTTTCTTCTGATCTCCCTTCTGAGTAGCAAGAAATGCTGCAAAGGTTGCATTTAGATCATACAAACTCCTGACTTTGTTTCTTTCAAGATGCTTGGAATCAACCATTGCAAAATCTTGTGAAAATAATTCATTACTCTACAGTCATTCTTACTTAACAAAACCACACATTATTTTGTCCTACCTACCTAAGTGTCTCAGGCATGAATAGGGTGTAATTGTGACTGTAAGTGACTTTCTACAAAAAGAAGAACGAACTTTTGTGTAGGAAGAAGGTAAATAGACTTTTTTTAAAAATTACATATACTTTACCAGGCATCTATCTGACATGCAGTAAGCAAATGATCCTGAGTTTACCTTCTTTTTTGGAAGAGACACTGGAGTGAGCATCCTGGGAATGGAAGTGGTTTTTTCTGGCAGTACTGGAAATTTAATAGCTTCCTCTTCTGCCTGGTTCTGTCTTTTCTGGATGGGGAAAAAAGATTATCTCTAGCATTAGAATGAGAGACATACAGTATTTGAGAAAATCAGCCTTTGTCCTTTGAAAATGGTCTTTAATAGCTTGCATTAATGAGTTTGATTTGGTCTATAAATGACAGATAACTTAATCGTAAAACATTTTCTTCAAGGAGAGAGATAAGGTAATATTTACATAAATGAGATTCAGTCCAGGTTTTAGTACGAGCAATGGTTTCAGAGCTGTTTCAAGTTATGCATTGTGGCCTATATTCTTGGGAAAGCTTGCTTTTTTTTTTTTTTTTTTTTTTTTTGAAGGCCTCTTTTTTACCTACAACAAACTTTTTGAAGAAGAGTTTTGCAAACTCTGTGTGTATATTGTTCCTTTATAATCTGGGTAGCAGGTATGTTACCCCTTCACTTTGCTTCCACTACAGGAGTTTTAATCCCCTCAGTGGGGAGTAATTATTAACTTTCCACACCACTGTTATCTCTGCCTATGTTCTCCCTTGAGTAAAGAATAGAGAATATACGGAGGTGCTGGGGAAGAGAACCTGCATTACGTTGCAGATGATTGCAGTGGTAGTGCTGCTAATGCAGGTTAAGTGAGCACTCTTCATCTCTAAAAGTGCAGTTTTTATGATACTTGTTGAATTTTTGGAAACCTAGCTGTAGTCAGACAAACTTGGTGTCCAAAATGCTGCTGTTGTCTTCCCAACAAGGTGGGAAATGCTTAGCTGCACTGATCCAAAACACCTTTGAAGTCAATGGCTGTTGGATAAACGTTCATGTAACTAACTTGAACGTTAATGTAGGATGAAGGTGAGAATGATTAAAGAAAATGCAATGGTGTCCTGGTTTCAGCTGGGATAGAGTTAATTGTCTTCCTAGTAGCTGGTATGGTGCTATGTTTTGAGTTCAGTATG
>JANHGO010000073.1:38300255-38328337 GCA_024606505.1 Aquila spilogaster | reverse complement strand
TGTATATCTGCTCTTGGAGATTTGGCGTTGTCTGTTGGGCTTTTATAGCATGTGCCTTTAAAAACAACCCCCTCCCCAGATAACCCCCACGGGAGAGCAGAGACCCAAGCAGCCTCCCAACACATCAGCATTGGTAATTCAATACCACCACACCATTCCATTGCTGCTGAATAGACAAAAGAAGTAGAAAGGACCCCACAGCTTGAAAGCTGATGCTATTTCGGTCTCTAACAAAAGTCTTTGCTTTGGGAAAAGAAGAGATATTTGCTGAACTACTTAAGGAGTTAATTTTCAGACGCTGGATGCGAAGTTGACATTAAAAAGAAAAAATAATAATGTTAGAACACGTGTGGCAAGATGTTTTTTGTTCTGTCAGGAAATTAAAACAATAGTTTGTGGATGTGGATGCAGATTCGGTGTTTTAGAAGAATGCAGCCCAAGGGGCAGATCCTCCGCCCTGCGAGTCAGCAGGGATCTTCCAACATAATGTGAGGTTCTGCCCTTTCCTGTTTGCAGGCTTACGTGGACAGGATCTGGGTTTTTCAGCTATTTTTTATTATTGATTTCCCCAAATTAGAAGTCTCTTTCTAATAGAGAGGGGGCTTAAATGCGATCGATAGTGTTTATCTTTGGAGACAAGCAGTTCAAGCTGCAGGGGAGGGTGGTGCGAGTCGCCCTTTCCCTTGTTTCATTTAGGGTAGCAATGCACAACAGCTCCAGGTTTTTAATATTGGAAATCCCTTAACTATACCCTCACCCAAATGCGTTAAAAATCATTTAAAAGTGTTAATTGGGCATTTCTGATTATATTCAATCCCCCCGCTCCAACCCCACTCCTCTATTCTGCTTGCAAATCACTACAACTTAACTATGTGGTTTGTATTGGAAAGATTGGTTTTTTGGTTCATTTCACTTTATTATCTTTCAGCAGAGCTGTGACATCCACTTAGATGTCTTTACTGCAATTGTTTCTTGATGAGATCAGATTGCCCACTGCAGCTATGTGACAAAAACAGCGAGATAAAATTCGGGCCGCCCGATTTTTGATGAGCTGCTGGAGCCTGGCTTCACAGGGAAAAGAAGAAGGGATAAAAAACAGCAGCGCGTAAAAGAATGATTAAAAGCAAAACAAAAGAAAAACATTTGGCCATCAAAATTGCTCTGAATTTAGTCAGATTGAACCTTTTAAATAAACACAATGTGAATCAAAGGGGGAAGGAAATGGCTCTGAACGTTGCAACGGGGTAAAAGAAGTGGAAGTTCTGAGAACTCACCGATTTGTGTACTTGTCTCATTTCAACAGGGAACACGTTTCAGTTGTCCCGATTGAAAATATTTTTAATGGCTGCTCTCTGTTGCCAGAACGTGTTTAGGAGCAGGCTTTAAAACCCGTCCGTGGCGATGTTTACTGTGAAGTGAGCATTTCCCTTTCGAGTTGTGCTGGTATTAACTGGAGGACTCCTTCCTGCAGCACTTCGCCACTCACCACCTCCCAGTTGTGGACTTTCAAATCAAGCAACACGTAGCCACAGGAGTTTGCGACAGGCGATGTTACCGAAGCCATTAGCTTTCCAGGTAAACACATTAGGTCGGGCCAAAACTCCACGCAGAAAAACTCCATGCAGGAAGTCCCAAAGAAGGCTTCTAATGCAGAAGCCAAGGTCCTTTTCACGTCTTTGGACAGGGGCGGATTTTTGAGCGTGAGCTGCCTGGGAGCCCTGCACGGCAGCGCTGTTAGCTGCCATACAGGCAGATAAGGCGGTGTTAGCTGCCATGCAGGCTCTGGTGGAGGATCTCTGCAGGGAAACGAAGCCTGGAAATACAGATCTGAGTCACAGCGTGTCCTGGGGTGCGTGGTAAGGAAAAGCGCAGCAGAAGAAAACTCATGGGCAGAGCTGTTCCATCTGCTGCTTCCTCAAACCCTCAGAGCTTTCCTTGGATGGTTCAGTGGGACACAACATGCTTCACAAAAATGCTGTCCTCCCCTTTCAGCGCAGCAAAGAGGGGAAAAATATGTATCTGTGCAGAGTCACCATTTATAGATGGATAATGGCAGGGTGACTGTGACCTGTTGTGTCCACGGAGGCGGAAGTGTGTGAGGACTGTCGCAGAAAGCTGACCCAAGTCCTCTTGTTGTAATCAAAGGAGTCCGACAGCATTTGGTGCGATCAGACAGGAGCTGGAGCGACCTAACAAATAACAGCGTGGTGCTTCAGCTAGGTCGTGTGCCTCTGCTTTGGTGGCTCTCTCATTTTCCCATGCATCTAAAGAATACTGCAGTCTATATTGTTGCCAGCTCATGTGATATTTGATGTTTTCCTCAAAGCCCGAGTTTCTGAGACGCATGAGATACGGGTTTTATTTATTTAAGTTTTTGTGTATCCTTGTGTTCTTTTAGTCTTTGTATTTGGAAAGCACACGTGAAAACGTGACCTGAGTTCCTGAAATCCTCGGGAACGGTAAGGCAGAAGAGATGCTCGCAATGATCGGTTGGTAAAATGCTGTGATTTTTAAGACGCCGTCATGATTCTGAATGGATAAGGATGTAAATGCAGCTTGTTCAGCAACAGTACGTTTTCAGTTCCCTCCACAAAGGAGGGAACAAGGCAAGCAATAACTGCAAGTTGCACTCGTCCCATAGAAGCTCTCTCATCCGTCACTCCAGCGGCACCTTTTTTTGTGGGGCAAGGAGCTGGCTTCTGAGAAACTGCCGTCTTCTTTCTGTGCTGTAATCTGAAAATAATGGAGGTCTTCGAGGTCTTCCTCCCCCAAGAAAAGATGGTCCTGGCCGTGGATCAACAGGCAGTTCAAACTATCGTATCGCATCACTTGGAAACTTGCATTTGTAGGGATGTCACATTTGAAATGTTATACTTACCAGGCTTCCATTGTATGTGCTATAAATCCGCATTTTAGGAGGCTGTGATTTAACTGTATAGAGTCATTCTACTCGGAAGCTTGGCATAAAAATCATAACCCCGCAGCTAATATTTTTATAACCGAAAATACGTGCGAAAATGGATTTGGTTCCTTAGAGACTGTGACATCTTCATGTTGTCGCTCAGCACGTCAGACTTAGCGAAGTGAAATTTGTTGGTGAGTCACCAGATACCGGAACGCGGTGGGTGCTGCAGCAGGTAATAATTCTGTTCGGATAACCATGAATAATGCAAATGTGGGAACGTGCCGTGTGGATTGTAACGCAGGGGACCACAGAATGTTAAAATCCAAAGTTAAATCATCCAGAGGAATCAGTTTCGTAGAAACTCAGCAAATGCTTGCGGGGGGGGGGGGAAGTGGTGATGGGTCTGAATAGTGCCACTCGTGTCTGTAGGTGTTACAGTTGGGCCTTGGTTTAGTTTAATGAGGAAGAGCTGCACAAATTACCCTGGTAGTAGTGGGATTGAGGGCTCCCCGGTCTCTTGAAACCCAAGGTTGTAGAGAACTGGGAGTCGGTAGGAAGTTCTGTAAAGAGGCACCTGGTAGATTCGTGTCCACTATAGGAGCTGCCAGGGTTAGTTGAATTGGGTTATTTACCGTATCCGCATGAGGTGTGTTTTTATCCTTTTTGTTCCACCTCCTGCAAACTAAGAGGCCGTGGGTGTTACGTAAGTCTGCAGCTTCTTATCACTGAGTAACGTGTACATTTGGAATCCTGGCTGTGCCATACACCGCAGCCTGAACGTGGAGAGCAAGTGCACGAAAGCGATGTGCGGGATGAGAAATCTGTGTTGTACTTTGCTGTAGCCCCATCGCAGCTCACCGGAACGCACCGACTTGCACCCTACGCTTTTTCTGTCTGGTTAAAGGGAGATCAAGATGTTGGTCCAGGAGCACGGAAGGCTGTGCGTGCTCCTGCAGAGCCGGGCAGAATAGGAGCAGGTGCTGTGCAAGCTCCAGGCGCTGTGCAGCCCTGGGCTCTGCATGGAGCCCCAGCAGCACTTGGCAGCCGGCCGGGCTCTGCTCTCCCCAGGGAGCCGTGCTGCAAGCAGTCTCACCGTGTTTACCTTATGCATAGGAGATGCAGCCTAGCTGCCCCGGAGTGGTTTGTACATTTAAACTGTAAACACTGTAAAATGTTTCATCTGTTCAGAGTCAGTCGGTTCAAATATCCTTTCATTCTTCTCTTTCTGTGTTTTTGGTGGTTTTTTTTCCTTAAATCTCTAAATTAGTTTCTCAGCGTCGAGTGCAGAATATAGGTCCAAGCTTTATAAACTGATGTCAGCTATATCAGATATTTCCCACTTTTGTTTTTCTTTCTGCGTTAGTTGAAGAATAGAGAACGGTGGGGAATAAATACACTTATCATGTGTCGGAGGTATTGCAGGGCAGTTGTTCACAGGAGACGGGTGTGGTGCATTACAGAGCAGGTTCTTTACTTTCAAACTCTTTACATCTGAATGTCTGGACAGACTTGGAGCAAAAAAATCTTGGCTAGGTTAATCCCACACGGACTAATTTATATTATGGATAGACATATGTTTAAACAAATACAAGACATGCATAAAGTATCTCCTGATTTGGGAGTTACAGCAATGATGGAGCGTATCACCACCAGGTCAGCCAGGAAGCCCAAACCTCTGGAAACCTGGGGCCTATCCAACTGCAGGTGGTAATCAGGCCAGCTGTAAGTCATCATCGTTCTTGCTAACTAATCAGAACAGGAGAATGATGAATTTATGTTGGTTTTTGTTGTTGTTTTTTTTTTTTAACTTAAATTTCCCCCATGAATGTGATCGTGGAGAAGCAATTCTGTGCGAGGATGGGATAGACAAGTGTATTTTTTTTTAAGGCTGTTGTGACAGATGTGCTTGTAGGTATGAAATGTATCCTTGCAAAAGCTATCTATTCTCTCTTGCAAGGGAAGAGCTCCCATTCATGGAGGTCTCCTCAGTCACAAAGGATCGGGAAAAGAAAAGCGTAGACAAGGGTGGTCAGGGGGGAGGAAGCACGTAAAGGTGCACGATAGGTGGTGATGGTTCCATCTAGTTCCTCTGTTAATTCTTTTTAATAGGAGACCACAGTATAACCTGTGATGGAGAAGGAGCCACAGCTCCCACAGGTGAAAGGGAATGTGTTACATCCATTCAGTTTGGTTAGCTAGAATTGGTTAAGCCCAGGCTAGTTCTACTGAGTCGCTGTTCTCAAATGTTTTGGACAGGTGAGGAGAATACAATAAACTGCTTGCTGCCTTGCTATTACAAAGTTAATCACAAAACTGTGAAGGCACCTTATAGGTAACGTATATGGTGAAGAACTCAATAATGAATGTGTTGCAAAAAGTTTCCAGCAGAAACCCAAGCAGGACCATTTACAGACGCTTTGCTGAACAGAAGTGCCAGATCTTAGGTTAGGTTTTGGCTCCGGACCAAAAATACTTTCCACAAGAGGTGATTATTATGTATGATTCATACAGTGAGTCCACACAAGTAAAAATAATACTGCTTAGCTCTTAGTATTCAAAGTGCTTTTACATTTTCAAAGTGCTGTGCAAACATTAGTTAATTAATGGCATAAAGTAAGTTACATTTTTGTGCTTTTAGCATTGACATTTTGACAATAAATGGTTTTGGAGACTTTGTATGCATCAGTGCGTTTGAGCAGCTCATATAAATTGTGCTAATGTTCTCAATTGTATTTGAGCAAAGTCTTAGTAATTTAGATGCTTTTTATCTTACGTTGAGCAGATACATAGAGGGGAGGTTATCTGTAGATAGCAACGTACCGTCAGTAAGGTATTTTCTTACTCGCCTCGGTGGCTTGTGTGCTATGATCTGTCACAGAAATTAGAACATTGGTAGCAGTCACAAACCACTGAAAGCCATCGTTAACATTCCAGCTCCAGAAACAGAACTCTGTCTAGAGGGTGGATATTGTGGAACTGGTGTACCCAAGGTTAGATGAGACTTGGTGAAGTGTTAGAGCATCTGCTGGCTATTTTCCGAGAACTCTCGTTCCATTAGCATCTATTAAAATCATTTGAAAACTGATCCTTCAGAGATCGATCTCTTTTTTTTCCCTTCCCAGTCCTTGTGAAGAATGCTGGCATGCAGTTGACATTTGTATCCCGCCGCATTTTTTTCTAAACAACCCATATTAAAGTTGCAGTATCCTCTGTGGAAGACATTCATCAACTGTATCAAGCTTGCATAATGACCCTTCACATGAGGACATCTCGGCTGAATTGCAGACCGAGCTCACATGCCAAATCTATAACCACATCTACGCTCAAGCATATATCTTCCTTACTGGTCCCAGACTCTCACAGGTGCAAATATCCCAAAAACAGTCTCTGAAGTGCAGCCATTCCCTGAGCTGACCCAGCCCTCTGCTGAACTTCTGGAGGAAGAAGTATTTTGCATTGAATTTTGTTGTCTCATTGCTCATTCTTCCTCCTGAGCATCAAGAAACTCTGCAGAGGTGGTGTGCAGATCAAACTGGCTCCTGACTTGGTTTCTTTTGGGATGCTGAGATTCAGCGATGGCTCCAGTCACTCTTATTTAACAAAAACATGTCATTTTGTCACACGTACCACAGTGTCTCAGGCATGAATAAGGTGTAATTGTAAGAAGCGACTTTCTACAAGAAAGAAGAAAGCTTCTGTGAAGGAAGGAGATAAATAGCTTTTAAAAACTCAGATTTTCTTTACCTGGCATCTACCTGACACTCGCTAAGCAAATGATCCTGAGTTGTTCTTCTAGGAGGAGATGCTGGAGTGAGCATCCCGGGAGCAGAAGTGTTTTTTTTTTTCTTGTAGTAGCAGAAACTTAATAGCTTCCTCTTCTGCCTGGTTCCGTCTCTTTGTGATGGCAAAAAAAGATTATCTCTAGCATTAGAATGAGAGAGATACAGTGTTTGAGAAAATCAGGCTTTGTCCTTTTGAAATGGTCTTTAATGGATTGCATTAATGACTTTAATTTGATCTGTAAATGACAGATAAATTAATCGTAAAACATTTTCTTCAAGAAGTGAGATAAAGTAGTATTTATATAAATGAGACCCAGTCCAGGTTTCAGTGTGAGCGATGGTTTCAGAGCCGTTTCAAGTTCTGTTCTGAGGCTTATATTCTTTGGAAAGCAATTTCTTCTTTTTTTAGAAGGGATCCTTTTTATCTACAACAAACCTTTTGAATAAGAGTTTTGCAGACTCTCTGTATATATGTCATTCTTCTCTAGCCTTGATAGCAGGTATGTTATGCCTTCACTTTGCTCCTACAGCTGGAGTTTTAATTGCCTTAATGGAGAATAATTACTAAGCTCTCACAGCAGAGTTATGTCTGCCCACATTCTTCATCAAGTAAAGCACAGGAATAGAGAGGAGAGTTCAAAATATGGTGGGGGTTGTTGCAGTGGTAGAGCTGTTAATACAGAGTAAGTGAAGATCCTCCATCTCTACAAGTGCAGCTTTTGTGACACTTACTGCATTTCTGAAAACTGAACTGTAGTTGGATAACTTGGTGTTTGTTGCCTTCCCACCGAGGCGGGTAAAGCCTAGCTGCACTGATCCAAAACCCATTTGAAGTCAATGGCTTTCGGTTAAGGACTATCCGAAGTGAGCGTTCATGTAGGATGGAGGTGTGCGAGTGATTAAAGAGGCAGTGGCAAACAGGGGAAATACTCAGTGTGAGTATAACTTAAATAACTTAAAAGTTAGTTGAGCCATCAGCTGCTGCTTCTCCTGCCCTTTTTTTCTGTGGCTCAAACATTTCTTGTGCGTCCTTAGGAGGCTGCTGAGGGCTCCTCAGCTGTCTGTATCCAGGCCATGAGATGCCAGCACCCTGCCGTCCTGTGGCAGGAGGAGACACCCAGACACCCATGCCTGCTCTGCAGGTACCTGGTGACTTCTTCTCCCAGGGCAGTACCTAGAAGTATCTGCCACCCTTTGCAGCAGCTCTCCTGGCTGGTCTGCAGCCTCAGACAACTCTGCCTCCTCTCAGGGCTGCTTGTAGCATCCAAACCTAAGTTACTCATATCGTCTAAAGGATAGGAAGGACCATCCTGGTCTCCCTGCATAGTGCAGATCACAGAATCATAGAATCCTTAGATCAGAAGCCTTTGAAATAAAATCAGAGACCTTTTTAGATTTCAGAATCTGGCAGCGGCCTCAAAGATGATGGTGAGGAGATTTCATCTCTATTTTCATGTATGCTTTCTGGAGTGGTAGGGTCTGAGCAAGTGGTGCCAGTTCTTCTCCTGACCCTGGGAAGGAGTAGAGATCACATTGGTGGGTATTACCCAGCACTATTACACAACTGATAGAAACATCAAGAATACAAGAATTTTTCCTAAGTGACACCTCAGTCTTGGGGGTGATCTTTGCTGAGCTTTTGATGGTGGTGTAACAGAGCATCTTCTGGGAATGGGCCTGCCGCAGGTTAGATGCCCAAAAGCAGACTTCGGGATCTCATAATCGTTGGCAACTTGGGAATTTGTAAGTCCAAATTGTATTAAAGAGATTGTGAGGAAAAAAAAATATGTTGTAAGGTAAAATATGGTGCAGAAAGTTGGCCTTTGGGATTACAACACCCTGCCTGATTGTATGCCACAATACCGTCATATTCTTTGGAGAGCCACAATGAGGATGTAATGATTACTTAATGTAAGCTGATGATTTATCTCCTCAGAAATGCATGGTAGTTGTAAAACTGTCTATCAGATATTTGCAGAGTACTATCCTTCACAAGCCCTTATTTAACGCAGTTCTATTTGCATGCGTACCCTCTCTTCCCATTTGCCATTTGTCACTGAGATAGCAAATTACATTCATCAGAATCCATTCATTCCCCTGGTTTCGCTGAATACAGGATTATCTTGGCTGTGTCAGCTGCCCTATGACTGGTAACTGTGAAAAATGGAGGTCGCCTTCAGATATTCCAAACATGTATCTTCAAAGGACAGTAGGTATTAAGCTAGAAAAGATTAATGGGTTTTATGTCATTGTGTTTGTGTGGCATAAATGTGAATTGTGCGGATTGATGGATACCTTGGTAAAAACAAATGCATTTTTAAAGTACTCTCTTGCCCTTTCCCTGACAAGTTTTAGTGACCATCAAAAGAAACATACTGAGACGTTGCCTTAAATCCTAGACTGATTTTGCAGGTTTTTTCATTCCTAGGAAACCGAAAGACTTAAGTCATCGGCCAAGAAATGAACATGCAGCCTATTAACTGCTGGTTAGTTTCTTGTCTGTCTGTGTTTACACTGGTGCTAGGGAAGTGTTATGTCTTATTTGTCACGCAGTCGTATCAGTAACTAGGATGGATATGATTTTGTTGCTGGCTACTTCAAAATTCCTCAGAAACTGCTGTCATAATTTCCTCTTTTAAATCTCAGTTTGTTCTCTAGGACAGCTCTTCTGCTTGTGTGGCAGGTGCTTTTGTCACACAAAGAAGTAACAGGGAATGGCCCAGTCCAAAAGAGAAAGCCCTACCCGTCCTTCGATAACACATTGTGTTAAAAAGATATTGAAAGCAAAGACTAGGTTCTCTCAGAGAGAATAAGTAACCTTTAGAAACCAACCAACATACTAGGGAAAATAGTTACCGTTATTGATTCTCACAATAAGTGGGTACATTGGAAGGATGTGCCAGAGGAAAACTGATGGAGTGCAGTGAAGCTTGTGACCATTGATAGGAATTCTTTTCTTATTGCATCTTCACTTGAGAGAGAGCAGTAGAAAAAAATCCTGGGGTTAAGGTCTAGCTCTGCTGCTTGTTCTTTGCGACCATGGGCATCTGCAATGTCCGCCTGTTGGCAGAACTCTACCAACTGTCACAAGACTTAACTTCGGTTGAGATCTATGAGGAATAGTGCTTTTCCACTGGCAAGTACCAAGGGTTTTAATGCGTTTCGGTTGCGTGGAGATAGGCTTATGCCACAGTGAGAACTGCAGTGGTGTCTGACACCCATGAGATACAGGGAGTAATTTACCATCATCTGCTGAATGTGAACAGAGCAGTAGGAGCAGCAGACAGGGAGAGATGTTCTGACCATGTTTTAAATTTATCCCAGGTTTCATTGCTACTTCTGTTTGTACTGCGTTTTGTTTTAGAGGCAGGGGTTGTTGCAAAGCCTTATCTAAAGTTCCTTTGGGATGTTGTTTGCATGAATATTTTAAACTTGTAATACATTTCTGATGGTGGTTTCTGTGTTGTTTTGTTTTGTTTTAATTGCCTTTGGACTTTTAATTATCTTTCAGCCCAAGCAAAGCGTGCTTTCACTCATGAGTAGGATATTAAAGCACTAATAATAATTTTCTGCTTTTTAACTTCAGTAAGACCACCACAGAAACCATTCAACTCTATTTGTGATAAACATAAATCATTTTATAACGTATAATGTTTTGCGTTTTTTTTCTGTCAATGACTGTCTGAGTAATACGATGGTTTAAGTAAGAGTTGCTTCCTTACGGCTTTAGCCCTCAATGGGTATTTGCTCTTGATGTGAAATGATAGCGCTTCATCAGTATCCGCTTTCAGGAGGTTTGCAGTAGCGTGGATATTAATTCAGATTTTTGCTTTGAGTCAAAGAATGTTAAAGCTCAAGTCTATGAAAATCCAAGAGCTTTGTCCTCAGAGGGTGCATTTTTCTCCCTGCCTCCAGCAGCAGGCATGATCTGGAGGGTGTCTGTTTGCCTGAAGCTGGCCTCGTTTGCAAATTCAAGTGAAGTGGACTGTGTTTTGGCTCCGGTCTGCAGTGGATTTGAAGCTGGGGCAGGTGTAAAGATCTTAAGTCGAGGTGAATTTCTTTGTGAACATCATTGCACAGTTCATTGATTGTCAAATTTGCCGTGTCACCAGTCTGACACCTCTGCCCTGCTTAGATCTTCTTATGAGGATGGAAGTGGCGCCGAAGCTTTGTATTTGCCATAAATACTAAACCGAAATTCTTTTTGAGAGTGATTCTGCAATTATAGACCATGATGTCATGCTGAAAGGAGCAGACAGTCAGCTAGGCTCTACGCTTTAATGGCTTCTCTGAAATTAGTAATAATACTAGGAGGCTAAATTTTAATTTATGGCGCTATGAAATGAGTAGGTTTTATAGGGCTCGAAGCATTCACCTTTGGAAGAGGTGTGTGAAATCTTCTGGCTTTGACTATGGCTCATTTCCAAGTGGGATGAAATCCTCTTTGCTCTTTCTTTCCAGTCAAGCTGCCTGCTCTCTGAACAGCTGGACAGATGTGCGTGGGGCTCAGGAAAGGCGGCGCCTCTGGTGGGGGAGCTCGATGCTGCTCCGAGGGAGATGGCAGCTGCCTGAGTTACTGACAGAGCTGGCGTTTCCATCTGTTAGTTGGTTGCAATAGGATTACTGGAGGATCAAATCAGGCAGGGGTTAGGCTGAAGGGGAGACAATAGGCATCAAGGGTATCATGTACCAGTGCTTGAAGAGAGCAGAAACAGATGGTGGTCTCTTTGAAGTGCGCACAGAGGGAACACGATGCATCAGCTTGGTGCTGGGCAGGGAGCAGTCCTGTTGGAAAACAATGAAACAGAAGTGGAAAGTGGGGTCCCTGACAATGAGCAGGAGAGTTGTGGCCTTCAGAATGGCTGACTGAGCTCCTGCCCTGGAAGTGGAAGAGATTTTACTCAGCGTGCGGTCAAGTGGGACACTTGTAACCTTACTCTGTGATACATTAAAAATCTTTTCCTCCTTATTCTTTGTTTCCTAATGTTGAGGTTTTGGTTCCGTGAGAGTATGTCTTGAAAGAACGGGCTGATGTGGCCTTGTTCTCGCTGGTCTCCATGTGGAAGGTCTCACTGGGCAGTGAAAACCACCAAGGCTGCCCAAGCAATCGTGCTCTGAGCAGAGGGAAGATGCGGGATCTTGGCACGGTGAACGCTCAGGGCCTCTTCCTTACAGTCGCTGTAGTCGAGGAGACTTAATTGCTTCAGACAGCTCTGAACTGTGACTGTTAGGGGTGTGCTTGAGAAAGTATCTGAAGAGTTGGGATAATGAAATTTGAATATCAGAAGAATTTTAATTCTTACGGAGGCAAATGTTGTTTCTGGCATTATGGGCTATAGGCGCTGATCCAAGCGTGCTGAAGTCAATAAAAAGCCTCCGTTTGGCTCCACTGAGTTTTGAATTAAGTCCACAGAACGTTTGATAAACTAAAAATGTTACAGCAAGCTTCTGGTGTTAGCTGTGCCCTAATGACAGCCGGTTCTGGTGGGATCGGATAAGCATGTTTTGCCAAAGAGATTTGCTACAAGGAAGAGACGGACGCTTCATTTTCTTTGTTATTTGTTACTATTTTGATTTGGGAAGCTTTTTTACAAATTACAATCGTTTTTTTTTTTTTCCTAATGTGTATTTTCTGGTAAGATTTAAATTAGGGTGAAGCTTATTACCACGTATAATGAAAAGCAGTCCGTGCCTGCTGGGTGAATGCCTTGGTGCTGGGGACACGCATGGAGTACTTGGAAGTGCTGAAACGTGGTTGGTTTTATTTTCATTGAGAGTTATTTTATTAGGACACGGTGTGGCAATGACGTGGAAGCACTTATTAGATGAAGTAGTGTAGAACAGCTCTTGATTGGTTTTCTGCTTAAGATCTGTGCCTGATGTATGGCTTGGCACTTGCGTATACGTGCAGCTACGCGTATGGCTCCGTCTGGCAGGTCCTGTAGATCACACTTGGCGATACCTCTTTCTAGTGCTGCGTAAGTGCAAAGCTCAGTATTGCTGTCCCATGAACACATAGAGAAGTTAAGGCAGAGGAATCAGACTTAGCTTGGAAGGGGGGTGCATCCTGGGCCCGTTTCTCCAAGCGGTGTGCACCCATCTTGTTGCTCTGCTTGCGTTCTGCAGGCAGGGCCATCCCATCAGTGTTGTGCAGGAGGATCAGGGCTGCCACGGTGGGGTGCAGCCCCAGCTGTGCTCCTGGGGTCCCCTCTGGCAGCTTTGCCCGTGCCAGAGGAACAATGCAGTCTGTGAGCCGGCTGCACTGCTCTTGCTGACCATGAGTGATCTGAGAGGGAGCCAACCCAGGGTGCGTGAGACCGCTCGCATAGCCCACCAGCACGTGTAAAGCTGACTCGATGTGCTCTGTAACCAACTGGGGCGGAACGCAACAGCAAAACAAAAGAAGAAAAAAAAAAACAAAACAAAACCTTGAAACAGAGAGCAGAGGGAAGTGTGGTTTTTTTTTTTCCAAGCTTCTTTGTGTTAAGGTCAGCAGTGCTGCTGTCAAGACCAGCATTGCTTCTGTACTCAGTGTGGGGGGTTTTGTGGATGAGATTTGGCTGCATCCGTGCGAAGTGCTGGCATTAATGACTGAGTCAGGGCCCGCTCTGCTGCAGAAGCAGCCTGAGCTACACAGAGCCCGAAGGTTCACTGATCCCCGTTCAGTGCTGCTTGCAAAACCATCGGGAATGGATCCCAGTCAAAAGTAAACGCAGCCCGGCAAGGAGAGCAGGTCCCAAGGAAAAAAAGAAGCTGAAGAAGAAAATCAATGTACTCACAGTCTTGGGCTGCAAAGCTGCCTACTAAGTGAACAGCTCGTGCAATTTAACTCCCTTCTTCCTGTGTTACGGCGCTCTTCATTTTGGGGTTCTTTGATCCCACTATTCATAGCTGTGAAGCGAGCAGAATTTGATCGGGCCCTGACAGGGGCCGGTTGATTTTAATACCTGCTTCCAGAAAGGAGCTGTCGATCAAGGATGAACTTTAATAGCTTCAGCTTGCAGCTCCTTTAAACTTGTGCTGCAGCTGAGTGGTGCTTGGTCAGCTGTGGAGGAGCCGGGCACCTACAAAAGGCCCCAGGGGTTCCTCGGGGGAGTCCCTCGGGGTCCCTGCCCACCCTCTGCAAAGGGGCTGCATCCAAGTGCTCATCAGCTGCCGTGTCCCAGCTGCAATGGGAGAGCTCTCCTTTTTTGAACAAGGAGCGCCTTTCATGCATCCCACGAGGCCTGCTGAGCTGTTGTGAGCCGGCGGGCTACGAAGTTTTGGGTCCGCTCGGATTAAACCTTTCCTTATTGCAGCTTATTGTAGCTGGAACGGAAACAGTGAGGACAAGGGTTGCTTTCCGTACCTAATTTCCAAGTTATTTTAGCCGGGGATGTTAGATAAAATAGTCAGTGACTGGCAGGATGATAGAATATGGTTTAATTTCAGATTTACTATCTGCCAACACATGCCATTCAATCAGATAAACACAGGATTTCGGCTGTCATCACAATATCTTATGCATACTTAAAAATAGAGCGCTTTTTCTCACACCAAGAAGAAATGGAACAGGTTTATACACAGGACGTATATAGTCAGGATGCTAGGAAATGTGAAATAGCGTGCCATTTCTGGAGAGATTCCCTATCTTTAAATTAAGGAATTATATTAGAAGTAGCAGAAATTCTCCTGATTGCAGAAGTTTATCATTGTCACAACATAAATAAAAGTAAAGGGAACACCTTGAGAAGATGAAATGTAGAAAATGAGGGAGATGTCTGTAGTGTTTACAGCAGAGAACATAAGATTGTACGGAGGGGCCAGACAACTCAGAACTTCTCTGCATAGGAGTATGACTCCTCCTATAGCTTTTAAGTTCCCATCCTTGCTGCTTTGCCTGTCCTGGTGCACATATTGCGCCTGTCGCTGTAATGCTCGAGTATCTGCTCTGCTCAGGAGGTGGGGATAGAAGACGGCAGTCTAGGGCTGCCCCAGCACGATCCTAAATCAGGTTTTACAAGAAGTGCAGCGTAAGCGTTCTCTATCCGAAGCTTCCATCCTGAAAACACACAGCTTTACTAAAGGGGAAACAATCAGGTAAAATATGGCTGTATAAACACTTACCACTGATGCTTTATGTTATAAATACGTGGGTACACAAATGAATGTGCCCTTCGGGCCCATGCCCTTCACCAGTATTTGTTCATTGTGTTTTGTTTTGGTTTTAATTATTATTATTTTATTTATTTATTTTATCTGTTGCGAGGAGCGGCTGATGACAAATTCCAGCATTTCGTGAAGCTCCAGCCTGGATTGTTTACCAGGGCTGCGCAGAGCAGTTTGTTTCCCCAAATGCCACACAAACACATTTTCCTGCTCACAAGTCTGCAGCAAGCTCCCCGAGCTCTGTCCTACTGCTGCTTCTCTCCTGCTCCCTGGCTTCTTTGTTCCTTAGCGCCCATGTAACTCACACCTTTGCTCTCGTATGTCCTATTTTGCTCTTTCAGCTTTTGAAGTTGTCTTTGGGAGATGTCCTTATTACCAACCACCAGGACTTTCCAGAATAACTGATTGCCTGATTATCAGTAACTGATTGATAACAGAATTGCCTGCTCTTGTTCTGTTCTTGATTCTACTAGGCTGCTCCAAAAGGAGCTCCAAATTGGTGGTCTGAGCTGCTCAAGTGTAATGGTATCTTTGAAGCCAAGACCTGTACTTGCCTTGAAGAGCAGCTCTAGCAAAAGGACAGCATTTTCTAGTGAAGATAGCAGGAAGAAAGCACTTCTTTGTGAGCATCCATCCTGCAAGTTCCTCTGCTGGAGGGAGGCTGCTTTGTTTGTGGCATGTAGCTCGCGAGCAGCTCTGCCACAGCACGTCAGCTCATTGCCCATGGAAACACAGGGGCAGCAAAATGCCAGGCAAGGAGCTGAATTCCCTATTGCTTGGACTTCATCCTTTTCTGGTTATGCTCTTAGGGCACTTCAGGGAGAAAAATTGATCATCAGATGGGTGGGTCCTGCAGCTCAGCCTTGCGTGGGTCTTCTCTTCTTCCACCACTCTTGCCAGGATTTGTGCTGGGCTGGGCAAACAGATGAAACAAAGAAATAGCTCAGCTGGAGTGAGCATTCTGTGGGTGTTTTTCAGTCTTAAAGGCTTTGGAATTTTGTTTGGTTTTTATTTTTTTTCTGCCTTTTTTGGTCACTTTTAGAAAAGCCTTTCGCATATAGTGCCGTCCTAATTTATTTGGAACCATTAGTGAGTGGGTGCGTGCGTTGCGGGCTGTGGTTTCATTGATATGCTCAGCCTCACTAGGTAGACGACATGTTAGATGTTTTATTTACCCCGCGTGCTACCTGTCATCTAATCAGCTTTTGTTTTTGCTGCATTCTGCTTGTATTATAGCAAGAGTAAGTGATTTCATGTAAATTAAAACCACATGAAACCTTTTAAAGCCGTTTTAAAACACTAAATGGTTTTGCAAATGGGTTTGTCCAACAAGGATTGGAAGAAGAGCTCTTTGCTTACCTGTTTACTCTTTTGTATGCTTATTAGAAACCCCCCGTGTGACACTTTCATCAAACACTGCATCCTGGTACTCATCTAGAATGCCAAAAGTCATTTATACTATGCTCAAGAGTGGTTTGCATAAACAGGAGGCAGTTAACAAAGAATACAGTTTTGAACTGCGATTGCAAATGTTATTTTATAAATTACAACACAGATGCACAATGAAATCAAAGCATGCGTCCTTATGATGTTTTCTTGCTTGCCTGAAGCATAAAGCGGTGTTGGTATTAACTGTTATTGCCGACGTTTATTGTTGCAGTCATTTCACTGTGAATAATTTGGTTTCTTACAGGTGGATCGTATCATCTTCTGCGTCTTTTTGGAGGTTGACTACAAAATTTTCAAGAAGAAAATGGGCGAGGTTTTCCCTATAGGTAGGTACGGTAATCGAATGCCATCTGACTCCAAAAAATGATGCAGGAGAAGGCAACAGTCGGCATCCTTTCTGCTTCCGCTGCCTCAGCCAAATATGAAAATGTGAACTTTCCTTAGAGATCAGCTGCACGTAGAGGCTGCGATGCTGGAGAAACACAGACGTTTAAAATCTGTGAGCCGGTAAAACTGCTTGTGATACTGCTTTTGCAAAATCAAGGCCTGCTTCCCCATGCTCAGTATTGCTAGTTGTTTCAGTCCTTCCTGTAATCCGTATCTCCTTCTTAAAGCTGGTGTGTGGCACTGGTTCTCTCGACTGGAAGATGATTTGCACTGATGTATATAGCTCCTAGCGTATATGGCTTTTCCACGCACATTGCGTACGCTTTACTCTTTCATTAATGGTGCTGGTAGGGTTTCTCTGCATCTTAAAAGATACCGCAGGGGTTAGAGCCCAACTGTGTCTGAATGGGAACTTTAAACCTGAGCTGTCCCTGTGCAAGAATGAATTGGAGAAAGATGGCTCTCACCGGAGCACTTGGGAAATGTTAGTCATTCATCTTAGGTTTCACACAGGAGGTTACTTTCTAGAATGCAAGAAAACCTGGTAGAGAGTAAGTTTGTTCACACCCCTCCTGTAACTGTGACTTATTTTTATCATACGTCATTAGAAATCTGTGTTAGGGTAGTGGGTTTTTTTAATCAACCCTAACCTTCTCCCACTTTATTTTGTTTTCTCTGACATCGGTTCTGCTATACGTGGTGAGATCCAGATTTTAGTCTCTTTTTTTTTTTTTTATCAACCGTTACTGAAATGGCAGTCACTTAAATACTCCCCACACTGACTGCCTGGTGGAATGGGCCTGTGAGTAATGGGAAGCAGAGCTTTGGTGTGCTGTGAGATTCTCAGTTAATTTTACAGGACCATGTTGTTGTAGTAGCCACGGTGGATTTTTTTCCTTTGACTTCTACTGGTAGTATGGAAATTGTGATGTTTCTGTATTATCTCACTAGAACTAACGTTTTTGTAGACAACTTTGTAATCTCCAGCTTGCAGTGATCTGAAACCTAAAGACGTACTGAATAATTCAGGTAGCATAGAATGGTGTCTAACTGTGTAATAACATTTTGGGCTGGAGCACAGTGAACGTTCACTTCAGACTGCATTCACATCTGATCTGGATAGCGTATGATTTTTATCTTTCTTTTTTTGGTCAGTGTACACATGGGACAAAATGGCAGGGCCCTGACTTCTGTTGCTGGCTCTATCTCTGCCTTTTGGATTATGGGAGAGTGAGCTACTGTGGCAGTTTGTCCACAAATTAGAGTACTAATACTCACCTTCGTCGCTGAAGTCTTTGAAATTCCAGATGAAAGCCCTGTGTTGTTACTACAAACGTAAAGCCCACATGGGTTTGAAAGCCCAAGAGACAATGAGATGCTTCAGGTGCTGAAGCGTGACAAAACTGAAGGGGGAAGAGAGGGTTAAAAGGGAGATCCGCTTCTTTTTTTGAGTTGTCAAAATCTGGCATCGTTGAAGTCTTGAACAAAGAGGGTCTGTGTGGTTAGATGTCACAGCGTATAAAGACTTCTTATTGCATTACGCTGCATTGTGCGGGTGATTCGTTGTACCGTAGTTCGGTAATTTTAAAAGCACATCTATTCTCATGCATGTAAAGCTTTGACTTATTTATTTGTTTATTTATTTTGATCAAACTAAAACTGGGAACTCATACGTGACCACCGTAAGGTGGTGGTGGTGGGAACCCCCGAATGTGCGGTAACGTCCAGCAGTTCGCAGCTGTGCGGCTACGTAGAAGGATGATCTGATGCTTGTGCAGACAGCGTTCTGGAGAAAGATGCTTTACTTCTCAGCGGCCATAATTTGGTATAGGTTTCTAAAAAATCTCAGGACCTATTCTCGTAGGCTTTCAGCTGTAATTTTCTCAACATTAGTGATTCTGAATACTAGTTTCGATATGCTTTAACGGTGCAGGTTTTCAGAAGGACCTGAGCACCTACTGGTTGTTAAGCTGAAGCTTTAAAAGGCACCAAGCTGGCTTCTATAATTTTATCCCCGAGTCAGTGAAGGATTTCCTGTGTTTAGGTCAGTAGTCAGCGATTTGGGAGATCTGATTTTAATCTCTTGTATCACCACGGATGTGTGCTATGCTCTTACAGGAGTCACTTAGATCTGCAGCTTATGGGGAGAGAGGCAGAAAAGATGCGTACAAACAAAACGACTCTGTTAGTGTCCCTAGAGAAAAGATCGGTATCTGGGTCTCTGTCTCAGAGGAGTGGTTGGTGGTTGATGTTCAGGGTCAGGCTTCCTTTGCCCTGCTGAAGTGACACGTTTCTGCTGGGTACCATCGCTACAACAGATAGGTTGAAGTTGGCCCTGTCCTAAATTGCCTGTAGCTGAACGGTGAGAACATTAGCTGTAGGTCTTAATGGTGATCGCCAAAGGACTATCAGGTGTACTGTTTCTTCCTTTTTTCTCTTTTCTTGTCAGTTGCATTCAACTCTAATATAAGCTTCAACAAGTTCTCCACAGACTCTCCTCCTGTAGGGGAGTAGTCCACTTCTCTACAAGATCAGCTTCTTCCACAAAGGATTCAGTGTGGTTCTGTGTCAAAGAATTAGCAACTGTCCATACCTTTGGCAATAAATTCCTGATATTTAGACTCTGGAAGGAATTGCCGTATCTATTATGGTAGTTTGTTTGTTTGTTTGTTTTTAAATTATTCTATTAGTGTAGTAAAACAGAAGTCTCTAAGGGAAAGATTTGCCCTGAATTTGTTCAGATAGCAAGCTATTCACAGGAGGGAATAACGCTGAGATATTACTTGAGGCTTAGAGAAAAAACATTGAGATGTTTTCAAATGTGCATCTCACATTCAGAAACATTAGAAAATATATCTACGTTAATAGATGTGGACAAAAATGCTTATAAAGAGGAATATATTCGTGGAGTTATATACATAAATAGTTATTACTTTAAACCGAGTGCATTAATAAATCCAAAAAGACATCCAAGTGCTTAAGCTAGTCAAGTGATAATGAAATGAAGCTAGAGTTACACCTCAGTGCATTAGAGTAAGTGGAATATAGATACAGGGAAATTGTTCCATTAGTTGAACATATCATTAGACTTATTTTGTGAGAGGGATGCCAAAGAAATTAGTTGAGTAATGGTACTGATATTAAGACAACCGCCAAGAGCTTTGTCATTTGCAAACTTTAAATATATAGGGGAAGAAGCAGACTTCTAAGTAATTTCCTATCTTAGGAGTGTAGCGTAGCTGTTCAGTAACGGACCAGTTGTCACAGCCTCAGCATTTCACATCCAATCTTAGTAAGCAGTAGCCTGTACAGAACCTGGATCAAAGCCAGCATGCTCTGAGGGTGATGCCATATAAGCTTTAACTCAGACTCAGGATCTCATCCCTGTGATGGCCCAGGAAAGTATTATTTGAGAAGGAAAAGTGTCCTGATTCACACAGAATTTAGTGTTGAATGTCTGAGGTTTTGCTGAGAAGTTCATGTATGTCCTGGTAAAAAAAAAAAGAAAGAGCAAGGATGGAAGACTTTTTGTAGGACAACCACCAACCATTTGTGCTTAAAATCGATCACTGTCTTAGCATTTGAGGTGAGACAAATGGCGATTCTGATTGTTCTTTGAATCAGTTGTGTCCTCTCTCTTAGTGGAATGGAGTAGCCCAGACATCCTCCCTTCAGCTGCGTAGTGAAATTCTCTCTGGTTAATCTGAGATGATGTCTCGCTACGTATCCTTCAGGCAAATAAAATGCCCTTGCCTGTAATCCTGGCTCGGATATGTACTTCTTACCTCACTGGATTCATTGCTACTGGTATTATGTGTGAGCTTTCCAGGAAAGCCGCTGATACTTGTATCATTTTTTCTCTTGAAATTCATTGTCTCTTCTAAGGCAGTTCTGCACAGAGCCTGGAATTTAGGCATTACTTTTATTGCTAAATATATATTTGTAAGACCTACCAGGAAATGGTATGAAAACGTTCCCCTTGAAAAGCTAGACTTGCTAACGTTTACCTTACAGTTGTTATATGTGCTCCTCGGTTGCTATTGATGTGAGTAAAATTAAGCATATTTGTACACGGCTGCCAGCTGGAGCAGAGACACCTTATTTTCCTCCCGTATCCCGTGCAGAGCTAGCTACTTAGTATGTCAGATAGATAATCTTGTAGAGACCTTTGGCAAATGCTTATTTTTCGTGGTGACTATTGTCTATTACGAAAGGTTTATCTTCAATTGCAATGTTTAAAGTACTTTTGAATCTACCACCTGTTATCAGCGGATCGGAGAGAGAAAGCATTTCTTTCTGAAAATGTTCTTTAGACAAAAATAATGTCGTAAAAGGTACATACTATGAAGCTGCCCCATTCCGGGTTATATTACTCTTACTGGTTTAAAGACAGTAACAAAATTACTTCACTAAAGCATCACTAAAATTGCTGGAGAGGAGAGATTTGCACTTTTATTAGACCAATTGATAGATGGAAGATGCAAGCTTTTAGACTCTGTGTCCTTTCAGAGCTAATTGAAAGGATGCTGAGCCCAACAGCTTGTTCTTTTTTTGTGTGAGCTGTATCAGTTGGTGCTGAGAGAGAGAGAGAGAGAGAGAAATTGCTTCTTGAAAAGCTTTCTCTCCCTTCTATTCCAGGTTATGACATTCAGTGCATTTTCTGCTTTTACCCTGGATGCCAAAACACTGTCCACCCTATCCAAAGCAATGTGGATGAGAACTGCTGTTCTCTATTAATCCTTCTATTACTTTAGGAGGATGCGATGTGCGAATAGGAAGTTGTGCATAAATGTGTGAATATCTTATAATTGCAGAGGAAATTCATTGTTAAGAGATCTACCGGGCTTGGAATCAAATTGGAAACTGTCTAAATGCCTGAATGAAGGGCTTTGTATTAAAAAGGCAGATCCCTGCACTAATACGTGACTGAACTGTTAAGCAGAGTTTGTAATTGCTGTGCTGGTGTTGAGGAGCATCCCCTCTCCACGTAATATGGCAGAACCCACTGGGACTACGACAGGCCTCAGCGTGAGCAAAGGAATCATAAGTTAGCCTTTGTAAGTAATTCTATATCAAATGGGTAATTCATTTGATAAATTTTGCCTCTCTGTTTGCATTTGCAATGTTCACGAGCAGATTCATTGTGTTAATTTGTCACCTGAATGCATTCCACAAAATATTTTTCATAGGCTTTATTTTGCTCTGTGGATGGGTGCCAGGTGGTTTACTGGAAGTCCCTGATATATCCTTTATTTGAGGTCTGGTCTGGGTGTAGGGGCTTGCATCGTTAAGTCTCCCAGTCAGAAGCTATGGCTTCTGACTTGTTCAGGCCACCGGGGCTTTAGGGCTACTGGGAGGCTCTACTAAAGGAGCATGCAGGCCTTTGGTCTTCGCCTGCCTGCCGAGGGCATCCTGAGCGTGCTGCTGGGCTCAGCTGCTTTCCTTGTCTCTGGGCAGAGCTTTCGGATCGCCACGTTCACAGCACGTAAGCGCTGTGCCTCTTCACTGGTCTGAACTGGAGGGCTGTCCGACTGCCTCCCCCGAGCAAGCAAAGGCGGCTGGGTTGAGCAGGAGCCAGGGCTGAGCCGGGGTGATGAGCCCCAGCAGCAGCAGGTCAGCACGTGGTAGTGTGGCCTTAGGTCCATGCCCTGATCGTGGGGCAGGGTCACTGCGACCTGGGCCTGTTTGCTGGATGGGGCAGAGCAACCGTTGCTAGCCAACACTGGCTGTTCAGGGGGCTCTCTGGTTTCTCTGGCTTGCAAAACTTTTGATGTATCACTCAAAGATCCTGCTTAGCTTTTCGCATGGTGAATATGCAGTAGCATGGTGCATGCCTGTACTTCCCTCTGCTTTCCAGGTCTATGTACTGAGCCTTTGAGAGCGTGCAGGGTCCCATTCGGTGTACGTGCCTTCCTGGTCCTCTGGCCACCATTCTGTGCTACCCCCAGCTCGGAAATCTGTGGGGAGTCCAGTGTTCAGATAGAGTCGAGTGAAGCTTTTTCAGTGAGTGAAGAGGAACTGTGATCGTGGCAAAGCTGAGTCGGACTGATGATCCTTTTGCATGGATGGGAAGTGTTGACCCAGTGAGAGACCACACGGCAGAGGTTGGAAATCCCCACAAAGCCCCTCTGAGCTTTGTACTGAGGGGTGTCATCCTCCAATGGCTTGTACAGGACCTGTCCCTGAAGGACTTGACTCCAAACCTCTGTTTCCAGCGGTGGTTGCCTGTCCCAGAGTAACACAGGCTCCTAAGGAAACACAGCTGTCTGGAGGAGCCTGCACACCACAATGGGATGATGCCTTTGCTCTGTTTCTCCCTTAGAGCACCTGCAGATTCTGATAAAGAGCACTGCAACGTAAATAGCTCGCTGTAAGAAACTGTTCTCAATCCAGAAGTTTCATGTAGCCATAAGGCTTGGAATACCCATCCATTTCAAAATGTGCCTGAAACAACTTACTTCATAAAATCTCAAGCTAAGTAGAACCTGAAGGTGTTCCTGGAACTGTGAAACCAAGTTTTTCTATTGCTTTTTGTCTTAATTTGCCATGGCAGTGACTGTGCCAGTCCGACCACACGTTGAGGTTGTTTTTTGCCCTTTCTGACGCTGTCTCCGTTCTCCAGATGGTCTGTAGGGGTGGGAGGGTGAACAAGAAGCAGCTCAGGGGCAACTCTGAAGGCAGAGACCAGGAGAGAAGGGTCCCAGCTCCTCCTAACGTGTCAGCGGGTCTCTAGGAATGTTAGTGGGGTCTGTAATGTATTTCAGTGCTCTTGTCAGGAGGTTTTGGTCTTCAAAGTGAAGTGCTCCCTGTTTATTTTTTCTTTTTGCTCTGATAGAGTTTTGTGAGTGTTTTCCTTTCCTCATATTGCAGGACTGAGGAATAGAGCCTGCAGTCATCCCAGAAGTTAGGGGAAAATGGCTCTTTCACACTCCATATCCTTGAGCTCTCTGGCTCCTGGTGGATGAGGATTGCATTGAAACAGTGAAATGGCAGGCGATGTAGGTGCCCTTTGAGACGTAGGGGTTGTGCAGGTATGCAAGGACCGGGCTGCTGCATGTGTTAGCAGTGTGGGAGAGGAGATGGAAGATGACGAGTGTGGTAACTACCAGGTGAGTCTGGAGCCACTATTTGCTGTCTCTTGCAATGCAAGAAGTTGCAGGAAATATTCCAGGAAATGATGTATCAGAAATATATATATATATATTTAAAAAAAGGAAATTTTGTACCCAACATGAAGTTAGGGAGTGGGAACACTTGCTGTGAGGCACTGCAGACCCTATAGGAATTCAATATAGTTGAAAAGGAGATTAGCTCAATGAATAGAGGACTGGTCCAGCAGTGCCTATTAGTTACCATTGTCTGTGAGCAGTATGCTCAGGAAGAAGCTGGTAGCGGGGAGGGAAGCGTTCTGCTGTTCTGTTCAGTCCTTTGCACATGGATGCCTGTCACAAGGAGGTGAACACACATAAGCCTTTTCTGCATAATGCCTTCCGGGTATGCAATTTTGAACAGGCACCTTTTCTTCCTGCCGCTTTGCATGGTGTTGTATATACCGTGTAAAACATTGCAAATGCATTTCACGTCGTGCTCAAAAATATCCCATCTTCTCCGGACACTGATGCTGAGTCACCCCATGTGCTTGAGTGCTTCTAATTGCAAAGGATGCCGTTAAATTTGTGCTTGTCTCATTTGATTGCCTCTGTCTTAGGTTACTGATGAGATTTTGTTAGGAGCTTGTATTTGCATGTGGTGACACATTCCTAAAACATAGCATTTTGCGTGCGGATGCTACGCTAGCGTATTTATGGATGAGAAATCCACTTGAACATTTCGGTAAACAAAACTCAGTTGTTTTCAGTATTTTAAGGCATAGAAGAAATAAGGAAGTTTAGAAATAGGTTCTTTGTAAAAAAAAAAAAAAACAAAAAACACAGATGCGTATTTGTGCAGAACGTAAGGTAGAAGCATCTGGGAAATAGCAATTCAAATCTGATCCTGGCTGCGAGCACTACTTCCTGCACTGCAACGCTGCTGTCCAGTTCACTCACAGTGGGAACGGCAGCCGCCACGTTGCCTTTGTAGCCACCTGAGGCTCATATGGGCATATGCATTTGGCTGCAGATTGAGTGATACGATGCGTGAAAGACATCTTTGTGGTGACGAACAGAAGTGTAACTTCTTAGGAGGTTGGTACTATGGATTTCTATTTGATATGGCTTCAAAAGCTACAAACATCTTACATTCAGTGAGGCTCCGGTGTTGTGGGACTGGTGTAACCAGGCAACATGGGAGGAGGAACTGCACTGATGCTGCAGTAAGGCCAGGGTGTACAGCGTGAAAGTGGAAATTTCTGCATAATCAAAAGAGAGTAAACAAAATTTCATCAAACTTGCCTAGTGTCAGGTGGGAATTTATATAGTACCTATTGTTCTGTAAGGAGGATTACAGGATGCAAATGCTCAGAAGCTCCGCTTCTTCCAAAGCAGAAGAATATGCTTCTTTTGTTGAGGATTTTCTTCTTGTGAGAGTATTTTTTACAAGTAGATGTGATAAGAACCAGGCCTTGTCTTGGCTGGTCTCATCTGGCACAGATTTCCAAATCTGCTTCTCCTCAAAGAAAACGGTCCCCTTTTCTGTGCTGTTGGTCAGTCAGTTGCATCAACTCCAGGGAGGGCAGACTTGCGGGGCTCAGAGCAGCTGGAAGAGCTCATGAGCTCCTACATTACTGCGAGCCTTGTGCATACATACAGGCTTTGTCAAGCCCTGGGCTGTTCTTGTGTGCCTTACTACGCCACCAAACTTTTATGCTGAGATGGAGTCTGTATGCTATTATGAAGCTCCTGTTAGGTAGCAGCAGTGGTCCTATGCTATCCAAAAAAAGCGATTTTTTTTCATTTAAAATCGATAATAGATACAGGGTTAGAAAGCTCGTCAAGCTGTTGGTATAATTGTGCAGGTGGGTGGGTGAAGCTTTGGAACAAAGTTTCGGGAAAACAAATGTGGTAGAGAGGAATAAGGACAGCGAGTACCCCACTCGGTCTTTTCCACTGCAGGAAATCCAAGATTATCGTGGCTTAGGCAGTTTGCAGCGGGCTGGTAGCCTGGTTCGTGCTGCCACCCACTGCAGGATTTGACAGAAGCTTTTCCTTTGAGCAAGCTGAGACTGCCCTAAAATGGGATCCATTGTCTTGAAACTGTAGTGCCACATGTCCTCTGTTCTTCTGGTGGGAGCTGTACGGGCGGATCATCAAGTAAGTCCCTGCTAGGCAAATGCTTGAGGGCAGGAACCTTTTCAGCTGGAACCCTACTTTTAGATAACAAAAAAGCTCAATGGGATGTCTGCAGCTCTCACTGCTGAAAGGTTTCATGCATTTTTGATATATTTTTTTTTGGAGGCATCAGCAGTATAATCCCCATTTTGTCCCTTCGGCCTCTAGTACCTCTCTGCCCATCTCATTGCTCTGCTCGCTGTGGTGCATGTATGCAGGCTGCAGAAGGGAGAGGTCTGGTCCCATTGTGCTCTCCCAGCCCTTCTCACAGTTGTGTTTGGTCCACACTTGCATGACAGAGAAGGCTGAGACACGTGGGTAGGCTGGAAATCAGGGAACAGCAGGAAGCGCTGAGAAGACGAACAAATGCTGAAGGATGAGACGAAGAGGCTGAGGAAAGGGAAAGGAAGGCAGGAAGGAGCCAGCAGCATGGCAGCACTACTGGGGAGCGCCGGGAGCCTGAAATGTACGGATGAGACAGCTGCCTCAAGCATCTTGGAGCTCGCTCTGCTGTATGAGCTCCACGACGCATGCATAGTTAGAAATTAGAGGTGCTTGCATAGCGTTGACTCTCCCCATGCTAACGTGAAGAACAATGCAAATAGAAGCGTGAGCAACAAGGAAGAGGAGGTTTAATAGCTTTGGGGATTAGCAGCGGTATTTAGAGCCTTTCACCTCTTTGTTCCTAACATAAATCTTAACACAGATTGATGATTTTAGCCATCTGGCTTGCACTTGCTTGTGTGCAGTGACTAGTGAGACAGAGAAGGAACCTGACCAGCAAGGCAAAAGAAAAATATGTATATGACAGAAGGCGACATCTCTTTCTCCTGTGCCAGTAGGAGCAGGTATGGTGCAATCATTCTGTTTCACCGAGTTCAGAAGGTAACAAGGGAGAGGAGAATGAAGAGGTAGCTGGCGTCTCTTGATACTTGAATCTACCACGAAGCCTGTAATTTATACAAATGTATATGTACTGAGCAAATTACACTCAAATGCAAAGCTCTATGATCTTTCGAGATGTAGTTAACCCATATAAAGTGAGAGTTAGAGGGCCAGTTTCAATCACAGGTTGATTCTGAATTGTAAGTTATTTTATATGCGGCTGGAAACTGTTCTCCTGTACGTCACCTACATAATACCTTGATTTTATATACCATAGTTCAACTAGTAGCTGGAAAACTTTGTGCTTTTAAATGTATGGAACATTTTGGATTAGATATCTTCCTTGTATCCTAGGCCTTCTATATACTGATATGAGTTTTCTTGGAGGTGGGCTGACCCATGCAGAGAGTCAGTGCCAGTTTTCCTCTTGCTCCAGGCTGCAAGGTCTGTCTTTTTTTTTTCCCCAGGAAAATCATCTTGGTAGAGTTCCCAAAAATCTAGAGTTTTAATGGGGGAAGCCATGTGAAAGGCCGCTGTTCTGCTCTGTCAAACATAAGAGCAACCAAGAATGAGTGCATGAATTGAAGACCAAGTACAGCAATCTCAGGCAATGCTTGGGGCAGAGTGACTGGAAGACTGTGTAGAGGAGATGGACTGGGCGTGTTGGTTGCTGCTCAGAAGGCCAATGGCATCCTGGCTGGTATCAGGAATAGTGTTGCCAGCAGGAGCAGAGAAGTGATCATCCTCCTGTACTCAGCCCTGGTGAGGCTGCACCTCGAGCATTGTGTTCAGTTTTGAACCCCCCACTACAAGAAAGACATTGGGACTTTGGAGTGTGTTCTGAGAAGGGCAATGAAGCTTGTTAGGGGTCTGGAGCACGGTGTGATGGGGAGCGGCTGAGGGAGCTGGGATTGTTCAGTCTGGAGGAGACTCAGGGAAGACCTCATCACTCTCTACCACTACCTGAAGGGAGGTTATGGTGAGGTGGGGGTTGGCCTCTTATCCCATGTAACTAGCAGTAGGATGAGAGGGAGTGGCCTCAAGTTGCACCAGGGGAGATTCAGGTTGGATGTTAGGAAATACTTCTCCGAGAGAGTGGTCATGTGCTGGAATGGGCTGCACAGGGAGGTGGGGGAGTCACTGTTCCTAGAGATGCACAAGAAACATTTAGATGTTGTAGTGAGGGACATGGTTTAGTGGGAAATATTGGTGATAGGTGGACAGTTGGACTGGATGATCTTAGAGGTCTTTTCCAAC
>JANHGO010000073.1:38248801-38300155 GCA_024606505.1 Aquila spilogaster | reverse complement strand
CAATTGCACTGCGCATCATTTGTACATTCCAATCCTTTCATTATTGCTGTTGTCATTTTATTAGCGTTATCATTATCGTTATTAGTTTCTTCTTTTCTGTTCTATTAAACCATTCTTATCTCAACCTGCGGGTTTTGCTTCTTTTTCCCGATTTTCTCCCCCATCCCACTGGGTGGGGGGGAATGAGTGAGCAGCTGCGTGGTGCTTAGTTGCTGGCTGGCGTTAAACCATGACAAATGGCAAACGAGGAAATTACCCAGTGCGAGCTTCTTTCAGGAACTGCTCTCAATTGCATTAGGCTTGAGGGACTTCTACATCAAATGATGTATTTTGCAAAGCTTTCTAAGGTGAAACCTTATAGGTTCTAGGTGTGTGTATAATTTTGTATGTGGGGGTCATCTGGCCTCTTTTGTTGGAAATAATTAAGTAAGTTGAATTTTAAACCAACTTTGTAAGAGCAAGCCAGAATTTTTTCATCTGCCAGTAATTTGGAAAATAATTTGAAAAGCCTAAGTGACAGCAGTCAACAGTTGTAAAGTACCCCAGCCCTAAGCTGAGGTAAAACCTTTGCTCAACCTCAATGAGAAAATTGTTGATGAGTTTATCATGGCTGCAAATTTACCCTGCCTGTAAGAGCACACTTAAAAAGTTATTTAAGCCATCATCTGCTTCTTCTAGGAACTGTTTCTTCTGCTCTTTTTCTGCAGGTCAAACATTTATTGTGCATCCTCAGGAGCCTGCTCAGGGCTTCTCAGCAGCACAGCCAGAAACAAACGTTTCTGTCCCAGCCACAAGATGCCAGCACGCTCCTATTCCTGCACCACGAGGGGCTGCCCACCCCGCTACAGGGAAGAGCAAGGGAGACAGAGCTTCTGGGGACTGACAGATATGTGGTTCCCACTGCTCAGGGACCTGGTGACTTCTCATAATGCCTGGAAGTCCCTGCCATCCCCTGCCTCTGCACCACAGTAGTAGGGAGCTTTGCTTTCCAGGGCGTGAATCCCCATTGCTCTCCCTGCTGGTCCCCAGCCTCAGGCAGCTCTGCCTCCTCCGCGTGCTGGCTCTAGCATCCAAACCTAAATTACTGGGTAGGAGGTACTATCGCTTGGTCTCTCTGTGTGGTTTTAAAATCTGGGGCTGTTTTACATTCAGAATCTTGCAGCAGCCACAAAGATGATGGCAAGGAGGAGATTACGTTTCTAGTTTCAAGTGTATTCTTTTTTCTTGAGTGGTGGACTCTGAGCAAGTAGTGCTGATTCTCCTTCTCCCTGGGAAGGAGTGGAAATTGTATTGGTAGATATTATGTGGTACTACAACAAAACTGGTAAAAACCTTAAGAACGCAAGTGATACCTTAGTCTCAGGGGATCCAGCAAAGAGCTTTTGGTGTTAGTGGAACATGGCATCTTCTGGGAATTAGTCTACCACAGGTTGGACGCCCAAACAGGCTTAGGATGCTTATAATTATTGGCAATTTGGGGGTATTTAACTCTGAATTGTACTAATAAGATACTGAAAAATTTACGTTGTAAGGTAAAATGGGGTGCAAAAAGTTGGCCTATGGAATTACAACACCCTGCTTCACTCTATGCCACAATACCATCTTATTCAGCCGAGATCCACAATGAGGATAAAATGATAACTTTAAGTAAGCTGATGATTTATCTCCTAAAAAACGCATGGTTGTTGTAAAACTGCCTATCAGATATTTTCAGAGTACTATCCTTCGCAAGGCCTTATTTAACGCAGTTATATTTGCATGCATACCCTCTCTTCACATTTGCCATTTGTCACTGAGATAGCAAATTACATTCATCAGAATCCATTCATTCCCCTGGTTTCGCTGAATACAGGATTATCTTGGCTGTGTCAGCTGCCCTATGACTGGTAACTGTGAAAAATGGAGGTCGCCTTCAGATATTCCAAACATGTATCTTCAAAGGACAGTAAGTATTAAGCTGAAAAAGATGAATGGGCTTTATGTCATCGTGTTTGTGTGGCATAAAAGTGAATTGTGCAGATTGATGGATATCTTGGTAAAAACAAATGCATTTTTAAACTACTCTCTTGCCCCTTTCTTGACAAGTTGTAGTGACCATCAAAAGAAATATACTGAGATGTTACCTTAAATCCTAGGCTGATTTTACAGGGGTTTTTTCACCTTTAGGAAACCAAAAAACTTCTAGCTGTTGAGTAAAAAACCACGTGCACTATTAACTACTGGTTATTTTATAGTCTGACTGTGTTTATATTAGCACTACAGGACTATCATGTCTTTTTTGTCATATAATCATGCAATATATATGGAGCTGGGACACATACAATTTTGTTGCTGACCATTTGTGAATTCTTCCAGAAATGTTGTCATAATTTCCTACTTTAGATCCAGATTGCTTCTTTAGGACAGCCACTCTGCTTGTCTGGCAGTGCTTTGTTCACACAAAAAAGTAACAGCTCAGCACAAAGAGAAGGCAGGTCCAAAAGGCAAAGCTCTACCTGTCCTTGAATAATACACTGTATTAAAAAGGTATTGAAGGCACAGAGTGAATTCTCTCACAGAGAAGAAGTAACCTTTAAGAAACAACCAATGTATTAGGCAAAAAGAGTTATCATTATTGATTCTCGCAATACATGGGTACATTGAAAGGATGTGCCAGAGGAAAACTGGTGGCTTGCAGTGAAGCTTGTGAACTTTGCTTGTGACCATTGATAGGATTTATTTTTTCTTTTCCCCTGTAGCATCTTTGCTTGAGAGAGAACAGGAGAAAAATCTCAGGGTCCTGGTCTAGTTCTACTGCTCTTGCTCTCTGTGACCTTGGGCCCATCAAATCTCCATGTGGAGGCAGAGATGTATCAGAACTGTCACAAAACTATAATGCTTACCTGTGTTTGAGATCTGTGGGTAAAAGTGCTTCTCCACTGGAAAGTATTATGGTTTTTATTGTGTTTCAGTAATATGGAAATAGGCTTGTGCCGTAGTGATAACTGCAGTGGTGCGTCTGGTACCCATGTGATACATGGAGTAATTTGCCCTCATCTGCTGAATACTATTTGTGATAAGCATAAATCATTTTATAATTCATGTGGTTTATATTATTTTTTCTTTCAGTGACTGCCTAAGTAATATGATGGTTTAAGTAAGAGTTGCTTCTTCACAGCTAGTCCTCAATGGGTATTTGCTCTTGATGTGATATCATAACGCTCCATTAATACTATTACTTGCAGGAGGTTTACAGTAATGTGGATTTTTATTTAGGTTTTTGCTTTGGATTCAAAGAATCTCAAAACTCAAATCCATGAAAATCGAAGAGCTTTATCCTGAGAGTACATCTTTCTCCCTCCACCAGCAGGACTGAAGGGTGATTTAGAGATTGCCTCTTTGCCTGAAGCTGGGTTCATTTGGGTGGCTGCAAGTTCAAGTAAATGGGGCGGGGGGGGGTGTTTTGACTCAGGTCTGCAGTGGATTTGAAGCTAGGCCAGGTGTAAAGATCTTAAGGGCTAGATGAATTGCTTTGTGAACATCATCACACAGTTCGTTGATTGTCAAATTCACCGTATCACCAGTCTGACACCTCTGCCCCGCTTAAGTCTTGTTATGAGGATGGAAGTGGCGCCAAAGCTTTGTATTTGCTTTAAATACTTGACTGAAGTTCTTTTTGAGAGTAATTCTGCAATTATAGACCATGATGTCATGTCGAAAGGAGCAGACAGTCAGCTATGCTCTATGCTTTAATGGTTTCTGTGAAATTCATAGTAATATCAGGAGGCTGAATTTTAATTTACGGTGCTATGAAATGAGTAGTTTTTATAGGGCCTGAAGCATTCACCTTTCAAAGGAGTGTGTGAAAACTTCTGGCCTCAACCACAGCTCGTTCCCAAATGGGATGCAGTCTTCTCTGCTTTTTCTTTTCGGTCAGGCAGACTGCTGTCTGGACAGCTGGCAAGATGTGCATGGTGCGCAGGAAAGGCAGTGCCTCTGGCAAAGTGGATCACAGCTGCTGCAAGGGATATGGCAGATGCCTGTGTTATTTTACAAAGCTGGTATTTCCATCTGTTAGTTGGTTGCAACAGGATTACCAGAGGATCAGATTGGGCAGAGGGTAGGCTGAAGGGGAGACTGTCAGCATCAAGAGCATCATTTACCAGTACTTTAAGGGGGCAGAAACAGACGTCGGTCTCTTTGAAGTGTACCTCTGCATGTAGTCAGTTCAATGCGTCAGCTCAGTCCTGGGCAGGGAGGAACTCTGTCAGAAAACCAGAGAAGAACGAGATGGAAAACAAGGTCCCTGAAGATGAGCTAGCGAGCGAGCGAGATTTGGACTTCAGAACAGCAAACTGAGCCCTCGCCACAGAAATAGAAGAAATTTTACACAGTGTGGAGTGACCAGCTAGGACACTCATAGCCTGATCCTGTGGTGCATTAAAAATCTCTTCCTCCTTATTCTTTGCTTCCCACAACTGAGAGTTTGATTCCACGAGAGCATGCCTTGGAAACCTGACTTAGGTGACTTTGTTCCTACTGGTGTCTACAAGAGAAGTCTTGTCAGGCAATGAAAGCCAACGGGGCTACCCAAGCAGCCACAGTCCGAACAGAGGGAAAATGTGGGATTGCAGCACAGTTGAAGGTTCAGGGCTTCTTCCTTACAGGCACTGTAGTCAAGGAGTCTTAATGGGTACAGGCAGATCTGAACTGTGACTGTTAAGGATATGTTTGAGAAAGTATCTGAAGATTTAGGGTAATGAAATTTGAATATCAGAAGAACTTTAATTCTTAAGGAGGTAAATGTTATTTCTGGTGTTATGGAGTATAGGCACTGATCCAAGCACGCTGAAGTCAATAAAAAGCCTCCATTTGGCTTCAATGAGTTTGAATGAAGTCCACAAAATGTTTGATAAACTAAAACTGTTACAGCAGGCTTCTGGTGTTCACCATCGCCTTATGACAATAGGTCCTGGTGGGATCAGGCAAGGGTATTTCATAAAAGGGATTTGCTACACATACAAAGAACAGAAAGCTGCTTCATTCTCTTTGTTGTTTGTTACCATTAATTTGATTTGGGATTGGAAAAAAATTTTTTACAAGTTAGCATTGTTTTTCTATTGTGTATTTTCTGGTAAAATTTAAATTATGATGAAACTTGTCACATATAATAAAAAGCAGTCACTGCCGGCTGGGTAAATGTCTTGGTACTGGGGATATACACGAAATACTTGGGAGTGCTGAAATGCAGTTGGGTTTAATTTCATTGTGAGCTGTTATTTGTTAGGACACAAGGTGGCAATGACATGGAAACACTCATTAGATAAAATAGTCTAAAATGTCTTTTGATCAGTTTTCTGCTTCAAATTTGTGTTTGATATACACAGCTTGGCATCTGGGTATACATACAGCTATACGTATGACAACATTTGGCATGCCCTGTGCATTGTACTTGGCAATACCTCTTTGTAGTGATGTATAAGTGCACAACTAAGTATTACTGTCCGGACAACCTGCCAGAGGCCACAGCAAAAGAGCTGAGATAGAAACAGACACATTTTCGATCCTAAAATGTATATAGGTACAGCTGTAGAGTATAAGCTCCTCCTATATCAGTGGCTGCACGCACAGATATGCGTGTACGCATGCAGTGTCGTCCCCCACACTGAAGGAGCGGGAAGGGTCCGTTAGGGAACTTGATGTGCACTTTTAGTTTGCAGGGAAGGCAGGGCTTTTTTTCTTCTCAAAGAATCCATAAAAAAAGAGTGTAAAGTTGCCAGAAAGCGTCAGCAGACTCTTGTTTTATTGTGGCTTTGGATGTGGCGAGGCTTGCGATTATTTCTTCAAGCGGTGCATGTCCGCCTTGCTCCGTTTGCCTTCTGTGGGCAGAGCTGTCTCTGGTCGGCAGTGTCTGTGTGTCGGCAGAGCTCGGCTGCCATGGAGGGGTGCAGCTCCCAGTTCTGCCATGTGGTTTGTGGGACCCTCGGCAGCTTTTCATTGTTCGTGTGCTGCGGTGACAGTGCAGTCCCTGAGCACCCGCCCACCCCAGCCTCCCATGGAGCTCTTCTAGACCATTAGTGGTCTGTGAGTGAACTAACCCAAGGTGCATTAACCCACCAGTAAACTTAAAACTCGCTAGATGCAAAGCGCTCTCAAATTCACTGGGGAAAAAACAAACAAAGGCAAAACCCCAATGAACAAAAATCAGGAGGAAATATTTTTGCTAGCTTCTTTGTATTAAGATCAATGCTGCTGCTATTAAGACCAACAGTGTTTTTAGACCCAGTGGAGGGGTTTTCAGTTCATGAGATTTGGCTGTATCCTTGTAGAATCCTGGCATTAATGACTGACTCTGGGTCCATTCCACTGCAAAACAGCCTGAGCCCTGTGAGCCATGTAGAGCCCCAGAAGGTTACTGATCCTTGTCAGGTGCAGCTAACAAAACCGCTGGGAACGTACCCCCCTCAAAATTTAATGGAGCCTGGCAAGGAGAGCAGGGCCCAAGAAAATAAAATAAAAAAAAAAATTTTTAAAAAAAAAATCAGTGTGCTCACAGCCTTGAGCTGTGAAGCTGCCTACTAAGTGGACAGCTCATGCAATTTAACTCCCTTTTTCCTGTGTTGCGGCACTCTTAATTTGGGGGTTCTTTGATCCACCTATTCATAGCTGTGAAGCAAGCAGAATTTAATCAGGCTCTGACAGGGGATGGTTGATTTTAATACCGGCCTCCAACAAAGAGCTGTCAATCAAGGATGAGCTTTAATACCTTCAACTTGCAGCTCCTTTAAACTTTTGCTGCAGTTGAGTGGTGCTTGGTCAGCTGTGGAGGAGCCGGGCACCTACAAAAGGTGCTGGGGGCTCCCTGGGCACGCTGGGGGATGTCCCTGAGGGCTGCTCCCTGCCCTCTGTAAAGGTGCAGCATGAAACGTCTAATCAAGTTGGCATTTCCTAGCCACATGAGAGGAGAGATTTCCTCTTTGAATAAGGAGCGGCTTTCATAAGTGCGCATCCCAAAAGGCCTGCTGAGCTTTTGTGAGCCAGCAGGCAAGGCGGGTTTGGAGTCACTTGGATTAAACCTTTCCTTATTGTAGCTGGAATGGGAACAGTGAGGGCAAGGGTTACTTTCCATAACTAATTTTGAGTTATTTTAGCTGGGGATGTTAGATAAAATAGTCAATGACTGGCAGGATGATAGAATATGGTTTAACTTCAGATTTACTATCTGCCAACACATGCCATTCAATCAGATAAACACAGGATTTCAGCTGTCATTACAGTATCTTATGCATACTTAAAAATAGAGCACTTTTTCTCACACCAAGAAGAAATTGAACAAGTTTATATATAGGAAGTATACAGTCAGGAGGCTAGAAATTTTGAAATAGTCTGCCGCTTCTAGAGAGATTCCCTATCTTTAAATTAAGGAATTATACTAGAAGTAGTAGAAATTCTCAAGACTGCAGAAGTTTTATCATTGTCAACTGCACAGAATAAATAAAAGTAAAGGGAACACCTTGAGAAGTCGAACTATATAAAATGAGGGAAATATCTGTAGTATTTACAGTAGAGAATATGAGACTCTATAGAGAGCAAGATGACTCAGAACTTCTCTGCGTGGGAATATCATTCCTCCTCTGGTTTATAAGTTTCCATCCTTGCTCTTTTGTCTGTCCTGGTTCACATATTGGGCCTATCACTGTAATGCTTGAATATCTGCTCCGCTTGGGAAGTGGAGATAGAAGATGACAATCTAGCATCACCCCAGCACTATCCTAAACCAATTTTAACAACAAATGTAATTTAAGCATTCACTGTCTAAAGCTTCCCTCCTGAAAACACACAACTTTACTTAGGTAGAAACTCTCATATATGTAAAATGCGGCACCTCCGGCCACCGGTGCTTTATGTTACAAATCTGTGAGTACACAGATGAGTATGGCTTTTTGGCTTGAGCACTTAACCAGTATTTGGGTTCTTTATTATATCCTTTGTGAAGAGTAGCTGATGACACAGTCCAGCATATTTTTAAGGTCTAGCCTGGCTTGTTTATGAGGGATGCACAGAACAGCTTGTTTCTGTGAACATCATATGAGCAGATAGCAACAGGCGGTTTTCTTGCTCGTAAATCTGCTGATATGCTTGCCCAGCAAGCAGCGTCCGCCCAAGCTCTGCCCTGCTGCTTTCTCTCCTACTCACAAGCCTCTTTCTTCCTTAACACCCACATAACCTGTACCTTCAGTCTCATATTTCCTACCTAGCTTGCTCTTTCAGGTTTGGTAGTCAGCTTTGATTCAGAGATGTTCTTGTTAGTGACTACTAGCATTTTCCAGCATAACCGATTATCGCCTGCTCTCGTTCCCTTCTGTATTCTACCAGGCTGCTCTAAAATGAGCTCTAAAATGATGTCCTGAGCTGCTCAGCATAATGGTATCTTTGAAGCCAAGACTTGTACTTTGCTTCGAAGAGCAGCTCTAGCAAAAGGACAGCATTTTCTACTGAAGATAAGGGAAAGAAGGCTTTTTTTTTTTTAAGAGTGTTCCTCCTGCTGGTTTCCCTGCAGGGGAGAGGCTGGTGCTTTTTCTAGCACGTGCAAAGGCGCTCTTGAGGAGCTCTGCTACAACAGATCAGTTTACTGCCCATGGAGACACGAGGACAGCATAATGCCAGCCAAGATGCTGAATTTCCTATTGCTTGGGCTTCATCCCTTTCTGATTAAGCTCTCATGCACTTCAGAAAAAAAATCGATTACTGGGTTGTGGGTCCCTCAGCTCAGCCATGGGAGGGTCTTTTTGACTTCCACAGCTCCCTCCTGGATCTGGCTTTTGGCTGCAGAGGCAGTTTGCGCTGTGCTGTGCAAACAGATAAAACAAAGAAAATAGCAAGGCTAGAGTGAAGTCCAGCGCGGGTGTTTTTCAGTCTTAAAGGCTTTGGAATTCTGTTTGGTTTTTATTTTGTTTGGCCTTTTTTTGGTCTCTTTTAGAAAAGCCTTTCACATACAATGATCTCCCAAACAATTTATTTGAAATCATTGGTGGGTGGCGCATACATTATGGGCTGTGGTTTCATTGATATGCTCAGCCTCACTAAGTAGATGGCATATTAAATGTTTTATTTACCCCGTGTGCTACCTGTCATCTAATCAGCTTTTGTTTTTGCTGCATTCTGCTTGTATTATAGCAAGAGTAAGTGGTTTCATGTAAATTAAAACCGCATGAAACCTTTTAAAGCCATTTTAAAATACTAAATGGTTTTGCAAATAGGTTTGTCGGACAAGGATTGGAAAAAGAGCTCTTTGCTTATCCATTTACTCTTTTGTATGCTTATTAGAAGCCTCCCATGTGACTCTTTCATCAAACATTGCATCCCAGTACTCATCTAGAATGCCAAAAGTCATTTATACTGTGCTCAAGAGTGGTTTGCGTAAACAAGAGGCAGTTGACAAAGAGTACAGTTGTGAGCTGTGATTGCAAATGTTACTTTATAAATTACAACACAGACGCACAATAAAGTCAAAACATGCATCCCTGTGATGTTTTCTTGCTTGCCTGGAGCATAAAAGCACATTGGCTTAAAAGTTTCTTTGCTTTCATTAACTATTATTGCCAATGTTTATGATTGCTATCATTTCACTGTGAATAATTTTGTTTCTTACAGGTGGATCGTATCATCTTCTGTGTCTTTTTGGAGGTTGACTACAAAATTTTCAAGAAGAAAATGGGCGAGTTTTTTCCTCTAGGTAGGTATAGTAATTGAGTGCCATCTGACTTTAAAAAATGATGCAGCAAGAAGACAACAGTTGGTGTCCTTTCTTCTTTCCCTGCCTAAGCCAAATATTAAAATGTGAACTTTCTTTAAAGATCAGCTGCTCATAGAGGCTCTGATCCTGGACAAATGCAGACATTTAAAATTTGTGAACTGGTAAAACTGCTTGTGATACTGCTTTTGCAAAATCAAGGCCTGCTTTTGTATGCTCAGTATAGCTAGTTTCTTCATTCTCTGCTGTATCCGTATCTCCTCCTGAAACCTGGTGTGTGGCGCTGGGTCTCTTGACTCGCAGAAGAAAATGATTTGCACTAATGTATATAGCTCCTAGTGTATATTGCTTTTCCATGCACTTTGTACATGCTTTGCTCTTTCATTAATGATGCTGGTAGGGTTTCTCTGGGTCTGAAAAGATACCGCAGGGGTTAGAGCCCAACTGTGTCTGAATGGGAACTTTAAACTTGAGCTGTCCCTGTGCAAGAATGAATGGGAGAAAGATGGCTCTCACCGGAGCACTTGGGAAATGTTAGCCATTCATCTTACATTTCACACAGGAGGTTACTTTCTAGAATTTAGGAAAACCTGGTGGATAGTAAATTTGTTAATCCCCCTCCCCCTCCATATGCCTGTGACTTATTTTTATCATATATCATTAGAAATGTGTTCAGTGTTTTATTAACCCTAATCTTCTCCCATTTTATTTTGTTTTCTATGACATCAGTCCTGCTATATGAGGCAAGATCCAGATTTCAGTATTTCAGTTTATCACCCATTTCAGAAGTGGCAGTCACTTAAATACGCCCCACGCTGGCTGTCTGGTGGAAAGGGCCTTTGAGGAACAGGAAGCAGAGCTTTGGTGTGGTGTGTTGTGAGTCTCCATTAATTCTACAGGACCATGTTGTCACAGTAGCCACAGTGTTTTCATTTTGCTTTGGCTGGTAGTATGGAAATTGTGATGTTTCTGTCTCATCTCACTAGAGCAAAGCATTTTGTAGATGACTTTGTAATCTCCAGTTCGCAATGATTGGCAGCTGAAACTTAAAGACCTATTGAATTATTCAGGTAGCATAGAATGGTGTCTAACCGCTTAATAATATTTTTTGTCTGGAGCACATTGAACATGCATTTCAAAGACTGCATTCATGTCTAATCCATTCATTGTGTGATTTTATTTTTTTTGGCAGTGTACCCCAACACATAGGATAAAGTGGCAGTACCCTGCCTACTGTTGCTGGCTCTGTCCCTGCCCTTCAGATTAAGTGAGAGTAGACTACAGTGTCAATTTGTCAACAAATTAGAGTACTTAATACTCACCTTCATCATTAAGGTCTTTGAAATCATGGATTAAAGCCTGGTATTGTTATAAGTGTAAAACCCACTTGGGTTTGAAAGCCTGAGAGACAAGAAGATGCTTCAGAGCTGGAGGATGGCAAGCCCAAAGGGGAAAAGAGAGTAAGATGGGAGATCTATTTCTTTTTTGGGCTTCTCAAAACCTGACATTGTTGAACTCCTGTCTACAGAGAACCTGTGTGGTTGGGTGTCATGTTATATAAAGACTTGTAATTGCATTACACCACATTATGTAGATGATCAGTTGTACCATAGTTTTAAAAGTATGTTTATTCTCATGCATGGAAAATTTACAGGTTTTTTGCTTGAACTAAAACTGGGAATTTGATATGTGACCATAGAGAGGTGGTCATAGTGGGGACCCTCTAAGGTGCAGCCAATCCAGTGGTTTGCAGGTATGTGACTATGCAAAAGGTTGATCCAGTGGTTACAGAGACAGCTGTTCAGAGAAGGATGTTTTAGTTCTCAGCAGCCACAATTTGGTATAGATTGCTAAAAGATCTTAGGACACATTTTCATAGGCTCCCTGCTGCAATTTTCTTATAACTAATGATTCTGAATACCAGATTTTATATGCCTTAATGATGCTGGTTTCTAGAGGGACCTGAGCACCTGCTGGCTGGTGAGCTGGAGCTTTAAAAGGAACTAGTTTAGCATCTAAAACTTTATCCCTGACTCAGTGAAGGATTTCCTATGGTTAGGTCAGGAGTCAGTGATTCGGGAGATCTGATTTTAATGCCTTGTATCACCACGGACGTTTGGTACGCCTGTACAGGAATCACTTAGATCTTCAGCTTGTGAGGAGGCAGGAAGGGTATGTGCTGCCCAAATGACTCTCCATTAGTGTCCCTGGAGAAATGATCAGTGTCTGTGTCTCTCTCCTGGAGGGGTGCCCTAATGATTACTATACGGTCTCAGGCTTTCACTGCTGTCTTGAATGGACACTTTTCCACAGGGTACCACAACTTCAACAGATGTCAGCTGAAGTCATCCCCATCCTAAATTGCCTGTAGCCTACTGGTGAGAACATCAGCTGAAGGTCTGGACAGTGATCACCAGATGACCATCATGTCTGCTATTTGTTCCTTTTTTCTGGTCTCTTGTGAATTGCCATCTGCATTTAACATAGTAGACTTTGACGAGTTATCAGCAGACTCTCCTACTGTAGGGATGTTCCATCTCTCTGCAGGATGGGTTTCTTGCACAGAGGACTTAGTCAACATGGCTCTGTGTCAAGGAATTAGCAACTGTCTCTACCTTTGACAATAAATTCCTGATATTTAGAATGTGGAAGGAATTGCCAAAACTCTGGTGTTTTTGTTTCGTTTTTAAGTGAATCTATTAATGTAGTGAAATGAAAGTCTTTAAGGATAGACTTGCCCAAAATCTAAATTGATAGGACACTATCTGAACACTCGCAGGAGAGAATAACACTGATTATATTGCTTTAAGCTTAGAGAGAAAACATCAAGACATTTTAAAAGTGTGTCTCGCATTCAGAAACATTATGAAATATATCTACTTTAGTAGATGTGGACAAAAATG
The DNA here is from genome assembly GCA_024606505.1 of Aquila spilogaster. Lineage (NCBI taxonomy): Eukaryota > Metazoa > Chordata > Aves > Accipitriformes > Accipitridae > Aquila > Aquila spilogaster. The sequence continues at coordinate 38,287,519 of JANHGO010000073.1, read as the reverse complement.
CTTAGAAAGAAGAATATAGTCATGGAGTTATATACATAAATAGTTATTACTTTAAACCAGGTGCATTAATAAATCCAAAAAGACATCCAAGTGCTTGAGCTAGTCAAGTGATAATGAAATGAAGCTAGAGTTACACCTCAGTGCATTAGAGTAAGTGGAATATAGATATAGGGAAATTGTTCCATTAGTTGAACATATCATTAGGCCTATTTTGCGAGTGGAATGCCAGAGAAATTAGTCGAGTAATAGTACTGATATTAAGACAACTGCCAAGAGCCCTGTCATTTGCAAACTTTAAATATATAGGGGGAACAGGCAGACTTCTAAGTAATTTCATATCTTAGGAGTGTAGCAAAGCTGTTCAGTAACAGACCAGTTGTCACAGTCTCAGTGTTTCTGATTTAATCTCAGTAATCAGTAGCCTGTACAGAACCTGAACCAAAGCCAGCATGCTCTGAGGGGGAGCGCCACTTAATCTTTAACTCAGATTTAGGATCTCATCCTAGTGGTTGTCCAGAAAAGCACTGGTTTAGAAAGTAAAAGGTCCTGGTCCATGCAGAATTTTCTGTTGAACCTCTGGAGTTTTGCTGAGAAGTTTTTGTATGTCCCGGTAGAAAAAGAGCAAGGGTGGAAGACTGTTTTGGTAGAACAACCAACCTTCTGTGCTTAAGATTGATCACTGTTTTAACATATTAGGTGCAACAAACAGTGATTTGATTTTTTTTTTCCTTTTTTTTTTTCTTTTTACTAATTGAGTCCTATCTCCTAGTGGAATGAGACAGCCCAGCCATTCTCCCTTCACCTGTGTTGTGAAATTCTCTCTGCTAAATCTGAGAGAATAGAATGTCTTGCTACATATCTTTCAGGCAAATAAAATACCCTTGCCTGCAGTTCTGGCTCAGATGTGTAGTTCTTACATTGCTGGATTCATTACTACTAGTATTATGAGTGAGCTTTCCGGGAAAGGAGCTGATACTCATACTATTTTTTCTCTTGGAATTCATTGTGTCTTCTAACAGAATTCTGCATGGAGCCTAGATACTAGGCATTATGCTTATTGCTAAATATATATATTTATAAGACTGGCCAGGAAATGGTATAAAAATAGTCCCCCTTGGAAAGCTAGATTTACCAACATTTACCTTAGAGTGATATGTACTTCTAGGATGCTATTCGTAGAAGTAAAATTAACAGTATTTGTAAACAGTTGCCAGCTGAAGGCAAAGATACCTTTTTTTTTTTTTCCTCCTGTGTACTGTGTATACCTAGCTACTTAATATGTCAGATAGATAATCTTGTAAGGACCTTTGGCAAATGCTTATATTTCATGGTGGCTGTTGTATATTATGAAAGGTTTATCTTAAATTGTAATGCTTAAAGTATTTCTAAATCTACCACCTGTTATCAGTGGATTGGAGAGGGGAATCATTTTTTCTGGAAATGTTCTTTAGGCAAAAATAATGCTATAAAGGGTATGTACAGTGACGCTGCAGCATTCAAGGTTATATTACATTCTCACTACTTTAAACAGAGTAACAAAATTACTTCACTAAAGCATCGCTAAAATTGTTAGAGAGAGGACAGGTTTGCACTTTTATTAGACCACTTGATAGATGGAATATGCAAGCTTTTAGACTCCATGTCCTTTCAGAGCTAATGAAAGGATACTGAGCCCAAGAGCTTGTTCATGTTTTTTTGAGCCATATCAGTTGGTGTTAGGAAAAAGAGAGAGAAATTGCTTCATCTTGAAAAAAGTTTCTTTCCCCTTTGTTCCGGGTTATGACATTTAATGCATTTTCTGCTTTTATCCTAGTTGACGAAAACACTGTCTCCCCTACCCAAAGCACAGGGATTAGAACTACTGTCTTATATTAATCCTCCTGTTACTTCAGGAGGATGCACAGCATCCTAGTTGTGCATAAATGTGCAAATATATTACAACTGCAGAGGAAATTCATTGTTAAGAGATCTACCAGGCTTGGAATCGAATTGGAAACTGTCTAAATGGCTGAATGAAGGGCTTTGTATTAAAAAGGCAGATCCCTGCACTAATACGTGAGTGAACTCTTAAGCAGAGATTGTAATTTCTGTACTGGTATTGAGAAGCATCGCTCTCTCCGCTTAATATGGCAGACTTCACTGGGGCTGAAGCAGTCCTCAGTGTGAGCAAAGGAATCATAAGTTAGCCCTTAGTAAGTAATCCTGTATCAAATGGGTAATTCGTTTGATAAATTTAGCCTCTCTATTTGCATTTGCAGTGTTCATGAGCCGATTGGTTTCCTTAATTCATCACCTGAATGTATTCCACAAAATATTTTTCATGGGCTTTATTTTACTATGTGGATAGGTGCCAAGCGGTTTACTGGAAGTACCTGATATCCTTTATCTGAGATTTCACCTGGGTAGTGATTTGTCTTGTAAGTCACGAGGCTCTGGTTCTTCTGACTGGTTCAGGCAGGCGTGCAAAGGCCACGGGGGCTTGGAGCCCCCTGGAAACGGACGTTAGGGAGTAAGAGTTGAGGGAGTTTGAAATCCCTTTGGCCTTCTCCTCCTGATCAATAAGGGCCATCCTGAAGGTTTTGGTTGCAGCTACTTTTCCTGTCTCCGTGCAGATTTTTCAGGTTGTCATGTTCACAGCTGATAACTGCCTGTGTTTTCACAGGTTTAAACTAGAGGCAGTCAGACAGTCATCTCCCTTTCTTCACTGCTTTCCCTCACAAAGCTTTCAAGGCACTGTGGATGGGCTGGGTCCTTGCTGATGGCACAGAGCCTAAATTTGTGCCCAGACACCTGCTGTGGGTACATGACCATGTCCGCGGCTGAGCAGAAGCTGGGATAGAGCTGCAGTGACCAGCCACAGCAGCAGCAGATTGGGATGTGGTGTCACAGTCTGTGGCCTGTGCCCTGGCTGTGGGCAGGATCACCTGCAACCCAGGCCTATTTGCTGGAAGGAGCAAAACAAGTCTAGCTTCCCTGTCCCCACAGTTCTGATGGAGCTGCAATCCCTGCTGTTGTATTGGGACGCTCAGGGGACTCTCTGGTTTCTCTGGCTTGTGAAACTTTTGACCTGTCACTTTGAGATCCCGCTTGGGTTTTCAGATGGTGAATGTGCAATGAGATGGTGCATGACCATGCATCCCTTTCCTTTCTAGGGCTATGTATCAAGCCACTGAGAGCGTACCAGGGTACCACTCAGTATTTATGCATTCACAGCCATCTGGCTGGCTCTGGACTCAGTGCCAGCATTCAATGTGCGCCCCCCCTCCCCAATTGAAAATCGGGGTGGGGGGGGAGTCTTGTGTTCAGGGAGAAATAAGTGAGGATTTTTTGGCGGGTGGAAGGCTGCAGTGGCTTTGGAGAAGCTGTGGTACACTCACATGGGTGCGAAATGCTCTCTGCACTCCTTTGAGCTGTCTTTATATTGGAGGATGTCATCCTCAGATGACTTCTGCAAGACCCCTCGCTGAAGGACTTAATTCAAAACAGCTGGGGAGAAGCTGTTTCCCATGATGGTTCCTTGTCCCTCAGTAGTGGAAGCTTCAAAGGAAGCACTACCCATATGGGGGAGCTGGAGGAGCCGGTGCACCAGAATAGGATGCTCGCTTTGCGCGCTTGCTCTCTCCCTCTCTCTCTCTCTGTCTCAGCACCTGCAGATCCTGATAAAGTACACTCCAGCATAAATAGGATGCTGTAAAAATTGTTCTCAATCCAAAAGTTTAATATAGCCATAATGCTTAAAATATCTGTCCATTTCAAAATGTGTCTGAAACAACTTACCTCATAAAATCTCAAGCTAACTAAAAGCTAAAAGTGTTCATAAAACTGTGAAACAAAATTTTTCTATGGCTTTTTGTCTTCATTTGCCATAGCAATGACTGTGCCAGTCCTATCACTCATTGGGGTTGCCTGTCTTAGCCCCTTTTGCCAGTGTCTCGATGTAGTGCAGGAGGATGAACAAGCTCAGGAGCGGTGGTGGGGAGGCAGAGTATGTAATTGATGGCTTAGATACTATTTTAGCATCTTAAGAGATACGCAGACCAAGAGAGGGTTCCTAGCACCTTCTAACACAGCAGTGGGTTTCCAGTACCTAGTAAAAAGTTAATGGGCAGTTTCCTGCTTCAGTTTGAATCATAATAAAACTTCCTGGTATGATTCCTTCTGAATTATTTCCTGGCTGGCTGCTGACAGAGCATTGCTCTAGACGTTGGCTGTGTGTTGCAAGTATTGGTCACGTCAAAATTTGGCCTTGGATCCTCTGGTTGTACATGCTTTGACAGAGGCTTGTGATGCTGTCTGCTATATGCTCTGGAAAATTGTTTGCCTCCTCATTCCTGATGGCAGCAATGGCACAGCTTGGAGCAGGGTATGGACAGACAATGGGGCCATAACCTATTAAAGCATTGTTGTCAGGAGCTTTTCTTTGTTAAGTGGAGCCTCCTCTTCTTTGCTCCAGTAGCATCTTGTAGACATTTTCCTTGTCTCCTTCTGTGAGACTGATGATGGAGCCTGCAGTCAATCCAGAAGTCAGGGGAAATGGCTGTTTCTATGTATTTGTCTACTCACTTCAAAACCCTGAGCTCTCCACTTCCTGGGAGACACCTGGCTAAGGGCTGCATTGAAACAGGCTATGAGGATGCCCTTGAAGGCACAGGGGTCATGCAGATGCAAGGACCAGGCTGCTGCATGTGTTAACAGCATGGGAGAGCACAGGGAAGATGATGAGTGCAGTAAATAGAAAGGTGAATATGGAGCAATTATTTACCATCTCTTGTAACACAAGCGCAAGGTGTCTCAGGAAACGATATATCAGGATGAAAACAAGCAAAAGGAAGTATTTTTTCACCCAACACATAGTTAGTGTATAAGAATGCTTGCTATGAAGTACTGTGGAGCCTGTAGGTCTTAAATACGGTTAAAAAGAGGATTAGCTCAACCAACAGAGGACTGGTCCAACAGTAGCTATTAATCACCATGGTCTATATGTAACCTTAGGCTCAGGGAGAGACTGGTAGGGGGTGGGAAATGTATTGCTGTTCTGCACTCAGTCTTTCACACACGTATGCCTGGCACCAGAACGTGAACAAGCAGAAGCTTCTTCTGTATAATACCTTACGCGAAAACATCTTTGATCAGGGATCTTTTCTTCTTGCTGTGTTGCATATTGTGGCATCCTATGTAAAACATTCCAAATGCATTTTATGTCATGCTCAAAAATACCCTGTCCTCTCTGGTCACTGACACTAAGTCACTTCATGTGCTTGAGTGCTTCTAATTGCAAAGGGTGCGGTTAAATTTGTCTCATTTGATTGCCTCTGCCTTAGGTTACTGCTGAGATTTTGTTAGAAGCTTGTATTTAGAAATGTGTCGCCACGTGCAAAACACACAATTTTGTGTGTGACTACTACATTAGCATACGTGTGGGTGAGAAATCCACTTTAGCACTTGTGCAAACAAAAGTCAGTTGTTATCAGTATTTTAGGGCAGGGAGGAAATAAGGAAGTTTTGCAATAGGTTCTTTTTTAAAAACTGATGTATATTTTCCCAAGGGTGCCTCATTCCTTTTGTGTAAGGTAGAAGCATCTGGGAAATAGAAATCCAAATACGATCCTGGCTATAAGCACCATTTCCTGTGCTGGAACAATGTTGTCCAGTTCAGTCTCAGTGGGAACGGCAGCTACCGCGTAGTCTTTATATGCAGCTGAGGCCCATATGGGTATATGTATTTTACAGCGGATTAAGTGATACGGTACATAAAAGAAGCCATCTATGTGGTGACAGAAAAACGAGTGCCTAACTTCTTAGGAGGTTGGTACTAAGGATTTCTATTTGATATGGCTTCAAAAGCTACAAACACATTTTACATTCAGTGAGACTCCGGTGTTATGGGACTGGTGTAACTAAGCAACATGGGAAGAAAAACTGCACCAGTGCAGCAGCAAGGCCTGGATGTACAGAGTGTATCAGTGGAAGTTTCTTTATAATCAGACTGAAAAATTTGATTAAACTTGCTTAGTGTCAGGTGGAGGTTTATATAGTGCCTCTTTCTCTGTTTGCAGGATTGCATGATTAAAGGATACAAATGTTCAGAACCAAAAGAAGTCCTATTTCTTCTTCCAAAGCAGAAGAATGTGCTTTTTTGTTAAGGATCTTTTTGTTTTACCTTTTCCTTTTTTTCCTTCTTCCTCTTATGAGCACTGAGGATGAGGGAAAGCTTTATGGAAAATATAATTTTTTACAAGTAGATATGAAAAGAGTCAGGCCTGGGTTTAGTTGATCTCATCTGGCAGAGATTTCCAAATCTGCTTTTCCTCAAAGAAAATGTTCCCTTTTTCTGTGCTATTGGTCAGTCTCTTGTATTCTCCCAGTTGAGAACTGAGTTGGAGGGATCAAAACAACCAAAAGAGCTTGTGAGCTCCTAGGTTATTGCAAGCCTCATATGTACAGGGCTTCATCAAACCCTGGGGTGTTTCCGTGTGGTTTACTATGCTACCAAAATGTTGACTCTTTTAGATTGAGATGGACATAGAGCCTGTATACTATTGTGAAGCTCCTGTTGGGTAGCAGCAGTGGTTGTAAGCAATCAGAAAGAAGTGATTTTTCAGTTACTAAGGATTGAAAATAGACATGAGACACATGATTATAAAGCTCCCTAAGGATATTAAGATGATCATGTAGACAGATGGGTGAAGCTTTGGGACAAAGTTTTGGAAAGACAAGTGTGATAGAGAGAAATACGGAGTGACTGGTCTTTTCAGCTACTGGACCTGGTATTATCATGGTTTAGACAGTTTGCATGAGGCAGGTACCCTGTCCCACACTGCTGGCCGCTCAAGATTGGACATGAGAAGCTTTTTGTTTGAGCAAGCAGAGACTACCCCAAAATGGGATCCATTTTCCTCAATGTTGCGAGACTGTTGTGCTGCACATCCTCTGTTATTCTAGTGGAAACTGTACAGGCAGATCATGGAATACATGCTAGGCAAATGCTTGACAGCAGGAACTTTATCAGCTGGACCCCTATTTTTGTATAGCAAATAAGCGCAACAGGATGGCTGCAGCTGTCAGTGCTGAAAAGTTTTATATTTTTTTGGTTTCGGCTTTTTTTGAGGCATCAGCAGTATGATCACCAACTTGTCACTTCAGCCTCCTGTACAGCTCTGCCCATCTCTTTGCTCTGTTTGCCAGTGCATGTGTATACAGGCTGCAGAGGGGAGTTTGGTCTGGTCCCACAGTGCCCTCCCAGCCCCTTCCCTGGTTACGCTTAGTACACGGAGCTGCACTTGCAAGGAGGAGCAGACTGAGACATGTGGGTTGCCTGGAAATAAGGAAACATCTGGAAATCAGGAAACAGCAGAAGGTGCTGAAAAAGGAACAAATTCTGAAGGATGAGACAAGGCAGCTGAGGAAAGGTTAGAGGAAGGCAGGGAGGAGCTAGGAGCCTGCAGTGCTGTTGGGGGAGTGCCGGCAGCCCGGGATGCAGGCCCTGAATGCAGATGAAACAGCAGCCTCCTGCAGCGTGGAGTTGGCTCTTGTGTAAGAGCTCTTCAATGCATGCACAGTTAAAAATAAAAGGTGTTTGTATAGCATTGACTCTCCGCGTGCTAACATGAGGAAGAATGCAAATAGAAGTGTGAGCAACAAGGAGGAGGCTGTTTAATGGCTTTGGGGATTAGCAGCGGTATTTAGAGCCTTTCACCTCTCTGTTCCTAACATAAATCTTAACACAGATTGATGGTTTTAGCCATCTGGTTTGTGTTTGCTTGTATGCAATGACTAGTGAGACAGAGAAAGAACCTGACCAGCAAGGCAAAGGAAAAAAGAAGAAGTATATAACAGAAGAAGGTATCCTCTTCTCCGGTGTCAGTAAGAGCAGGTATGGTGCAATTACTCTGTTTCACAGAGCTCGACAGGTAACAAGGGAGAGGGGAATGAAAGAGAAACAGGCATCACTTGGTACATGACCCTACCAGGGAGTCTATGACTTATACAAATGTGTATGCTCTGAGCAACTTGCTCCCAAATGTAAAGCTCTGTGATCTTTAGAGATATAGTTACCCCCGATAGCATGAGTGTTAGAGGGTGAGTTTCAATCATAAGTTGACTCTCAACTGTAAATTATTTTATACTTGACTGGTATATTATTTTATACTATACTGTTCTCCAATAGATCACCTGTCTAATACCTTAATTTTATATACTATAGCACAACTTATAAGCTGGGAAATTTTGCGCTCTGAACCATATGACACATTTTGGATTATATGGCTTCCTTGTATGCTAAGCCTTCTAAATACTGATGTGAGTTTTCTTGGGTGTGGGCTGACCCTTGGAGGAAGCCTCTGTTAGTTTTCCTCTCACTCCACGCTGCAAGGTCTGTCATTCCTTTTCCAGCAAGGTCATCTCGGTAGAGCTTCCCAAAACCCAGGGCTTTAATGGGGAAGCCATGTGAAAGGTCACTGTTCGGCTTCTCCAGCCAAAAGGGTAACCAAGAGTTGGTACATGCGTGCACACACTATAGCATGTTTTCCTAGTCAATTATTTTTCAACAGGTCTTGAGTAAGGTTGAGAGTTACAGAGGACCTCACCTCCATTCTTTCAAATGGGGGAGTTTGGACGAGAAATGTTGATGGTACATCTTTAAGGAAATGTTTACTGGTGTCAAAGATTCACTCTTGGGTTCTGTGGTTTTACTCTATTTTGCTTTGGGATTGACTGTCTGTGGTGCATATTTCAAACCAAAGCAAAGCTCTAGAAGGCTTCCTCTATATGGGGTAAAAAAAATCTATAGGGAACATAAAAAATCCAAAATGTAGGTATTACAAGTCTGATTTATAGCAATCTTGGCGCTGATTTTGCTTTATATTAGGCATGTAGAGCTTCAGTAAAAAATATTTTTACTTGCTTTTACTTCTTCAGAACCAGTAACAAAGAAACTGCCTGTAATATCATTCTGCTGCGGGGAAAGTAAATGAATTTTGGATATAGATTTCTACAATACTGTTTTTTATCCCAAATAATTGGTTTTGGCATAGACCTCTGTCAACTAAGCATGGTGTTTATCACTTCAGCCAGCCACACCAAGGTCAGTGAAAGAGACCGATTTATATTTGACAGGGAAGCACTTCCACCAGATGCATTAAAAGTGTGAGAGTAAGAATTATAGACACATGAAGTGGCTGGGGAGTGCTGTGTGCCAAAGGGAAACTCAGATTCAGATCTAGATTGGGGTAGAATTTTCAAAGGCTCCACAATGACCTAGAGAGCATGTCACCCAGTGGTTGGGAGACCAACTCCCATTTTCAGAAATGACGTAAGGACTTTACTGCCTTTCAGCAAGACTTAGGTTCCTTTTCCCAGAAAAAAATAGCCTTTAATTCACAATTAGTTCACAAAAGTGGTCTTTGCCTCTTCATAATTATATTGCATAATGACTTCACTACTTTTTAATAACATCAGATTTCTTGTCTGTGTCCATTATCACTAGCTTAGAAGCTATTCTGTTGCTTTGGGAATTTCATATTCCAAGTCACTTACAGAACTATAATTAAGAACTTCCGCAGAAGACTAGGTGATTATGTGTATGTTAAGATATTATATTCTGCTGATCTAGTGTCAAGTCTTAGATTAATTTGAAATTTTATCATGCTGGTTTCATTATAAACACTTCCATGGAAAGAACATGTTATTGAAAACTGAATAATTAATAATCTCTGTGTTAACCAAATGTTTTCTGAGTGGTTTGTTGAAAAATGTCAGGACTTCAGTTGAAAATCCTGGCTCCAAGTCAATGGCAGAATCTCTATTGGCTTTAACAAGATCTTTCATTTTCTTATCTCAAAAATTACTTGTCAAAGCTCCTTAAAGTTTCTGGATACAAATTTATATTTGTACAGTAGGTGTCCATGTGCCTTTTTGATCTCCAAAACAATTGTTTGCAGTATAAGGAGAAAGGAGGTAAATGAACAGTGACTTTTCAGTCCTAATCCTTTGGGCTAGACTAAAGCACACTCGAGAGAAACCTGCTGTCGTTTAGTGGCTTCTGAAAGTCCTGCCCTCCAGATCATGTGTGAATGAGATGGAAGGAGGAGAAGGATGAATACAGATCCATCTACTGTAGATTCACAAGGATCCATTAAAATTCTCACACTCATGATTTTAATGCTTATGGCAAACATAGTTCCCAGTGGAGGCCTCTCTTATTAACCAATTGTTCTGTCCTCATGCTACTTAAAGTAAAGTTTCAGGCTCCAAATCTTGATGAAAGCAGAGCTTAATCCTCATGGTGTGTGTCACAGCATTTGGATCTCGGTGGAATTTATAGTGTAAAGATCTGACCCTGTAAATTAGGACCTAAATACTGCTGTTAGTTTCCATTACCATTGATCGTAATATTGCAAAACTCCCTTGGGTTCAAATGGTGGTCATAATATGCACAAGTTTGAAAGATGTTAAGCTTTAGACAGAAATTGTAGGCTTGCTACAGAATTTGCACATGCCCAAATCCATTTAAAAGGGTATAAATGTGGTCTATATGAATTAGGAACACAGCTGACATAAACTTCTGTGGTCAATGAGCTCTCCATTAGATGATTAAGGCTCTGGAACGTTGAATTACTGAGATGTTAACTAAGGCTAATAATTTTTTTTTTCCTCATCAAAACAACTTGCAGTAAGAAATTCCTTTGTTACTGAAATGCAACTTTTTGCAAAAGGAATCTGCTTTCTTCATGTATCATGTTAATAATTACAAGTGTTCAATTCTTGGCTAGCCCAAGTTTGGTCTTAAACCAAAGTCCTGTCTGGCAAATTTATAGTAACTTCTTTATGTGGTATGATTTCTGGATAACTAGTTCTCTTCTTAAGATAGCCAGTTGCTCCCAGGAAACAAAGCAAACTGAAACTTGACAAGTAAACCAAAAACTCTGCTAGAAAAGAGAATGCAATTTCATTTTATAAAAGTCATAATTTGCAGAATTCTGTAAATTATTTAGAATTTTATTCCCTGTCTTTATTCCTTGCATTTCCTGTATCTGGTAGTAACAGTCTAGTATCAAAACCTTCTTCTCCCATCCACCTCCAGATCTCACTGCAAAATGTCAAACGGGAGGAGGCAAACTAAGATATGGGCAATTTGAAACATGGAAACATTTTAGATGTTTCCTGGTATTCTTATTAATAATTTTATTTCTATTTTTTTGACAGATGATGCTAATGAAGAAGGGATTGAGCTGAGTGAAGAGACAGGTGAGTAAACAATATTTTATGCTGAAATATATCATTTCTCCAAAGCATCAACTGAACTGAAAGAATTCTTGAAACTAATTGGCTTGGTTGTGATAAGCAGTGCCGGTCGTTTATTGCCAATGTTACCACAGTCATCTCTGGTTTTTAACATCACAGAGGGTAAACTATCCCTGATAATAAACAGTACATGGTAAGAATGACTGAAACTACCTTTTTAATGTCATCAACTGTTATGAGCCTCTGGGTGATACTCAGTTGCTTTTTATTAATAACTAGTTTGAACATGAATGGGAAATAATTAAAATTCTGCGGTCTCTTTGCCTGTAAAAAAGGTGTGAATACAGCAATTCTTGAGTCATTTGCAATTCTGATTCGTGGCCATGATTTGTTTGCAATGAAAATGGTAGCAAAACTCTTAAATACACTGAACTTGATTGGACAATATTTCAGAGGACTTTTTTCGTGGTCCTCCTAGTTTGCTGTTTAAAACAAGTGTCAATGTTCAGGGTTTGTGGATGTGGATAGACTTGAAATGGAAATGATGGATAGGTATAAAGGAAAGAAAGGCCTAAGGAACAAGAAAAGGAGAGGACAGAGGATTAGGTATCTCCCATGAGGACAAAAGCTTCCAGTCAGAAGACTTCTGCTAGTTTTCTGTAGAGATCTTTATCTACTTAATCTTCTTGATCAGGCTTTTTGTAACAGGCTTCCACCACAGCACCCTGTGTTACTTTCCCTGCTGACCTTCACCTAGAGGTTCTCAGTGGACATCTCCTGTTCTGTAAGAGACCTCCTTTTCTGTGCAGCGTAGCTCCCCCTACTCTTCCTCTCTGCCTCTCCTTCCTAACCAGCTAGTATCCATCCGTGACAGTGCACCAGGCATGTGTCCTGTCCCCCAGGTCTCTGTGACCCTGATCCCATCATAGCCCGGTGACTGTGCAGAAACTTCCAGTTCTTCTCTTTACGAAAAGATACGGGATCAGAAAGGAGAGCCACATGGAGGAAGGCAGATATATACCAGCCAGAAAACAGAGGTAAAAGCTTTTGAAGCAGTATCTTGGCTGCTTAAATTGGCAAGATTGTCCTAAAGACAAATGGATTGTGATGATTTATGCAACCAGTTAATTAGCTTAGAAATTAGAAATACTCGAAGAATGGTGTATATGGATAGATGTGAAAACATGGATATACACAGATAGATATGTGTTACGCTGATGGATTAGCACATTCTTTTATGGCTGTTCTGGCCTGTTGATTTTATTACATATAATTATAATTACTTTTTGGTGTCAAGATTACTGGATAGGAACTTTTACAAATTTTAATACCATTAGTGTGATTGATATAGTTGTACATACATACATACATACATAAAAGTAGAAAAATAAAGACCGTTATTATACAACAAACATTTGCTGAAGATTATCCTACTGTTGAATTTGCAGTATTAATCTAAAATATCCAATTTCATTTTTTACAGTTATCATAGCATGTATACTTTTATAAGCCAAATTATTTTGCATTTTTTATCTTGTTGCTTTTATGGACATTATGCAAATTACATTGGTTTGGGGTTTTTTAAGCATTTTAAATTACAATTAAAAGGAAGTACATTTCCACTTAATAGCTGGTCTCTTCTTTCTTGCCTTGTATCCTTCACAGTTTCATTAATTTAGGTGAAGCTACATAGCTGCTCTGGAAGTTATCACTGAATTAAGTCATTTGAGGAAGGTATTTCCCTACCTGTCTGTTTCTTTGTGCATACGACATAGATGAGATCATAGCTTCCCTCACAGGTTTGCCTGTAGGGTGCTATGAGCTTCAACAGCACGTACTTGGTTATTTCTTTATCACTTGGAGATATTCTGGGAGTCAGTGATTGGTTGTCAGCAGTCAATACCTACATGGCTAAAGAGAAGTATCTTGTATATCTGCTCCAGTAGTGGGGCAGATATACAAAAGTTATGCCCTTTTGACCTATTTGTGTATGGCCTTTTTAATGATTGTAGGATGCATTTGCAGGAACTATAAATACATACATAATTTCTGTATTGAGGGGAGTTTTCATTTTTATACTCAGATTTTTATCAGTTTGAAGGATATATGCTTTTTACTGTTCTAAGGGAAAAATAGAGTAGGAACTTCTAGTCACCACTTCAAGATATTAATCAAATAATCATTCTTCGTTCCGCTTGACTTCATGGGTCGTGACTCCAGCAGATGGAGTCAGCAGTTGGCACCAATATTGATGACCCTGGTTTTTTGAGCTGTCCATATCCAATCTGCTTTGGGGTTATTTCTCCAATTCCTATGCTTCGGCGGGGGAAGAGAAAAAAAAAAAAGTTGGATTCCTGGAGACCACATGTTGCAGACTACACACATGTGTAGGACCTTTGGCAGAGATTCAAATATTCTGAATTTCACCTAAATTCCTGTGCCTCCAACTTCGTATTGCTAGGTGTTTCTGAGGGCCAATATCAAACAAAGAGAAAACACGAAGTACAGGGACACAAATGAGATGTAGACTCATTGTATCTGTACCAGTTTTTGTTTGAAGAATGTAGTAGAATGAGGTGGAGGTTACAGAATCGGTCCTAATTTAAACCTGGTGGCAAGAGTTAGAGGAAAAAAAAACCTGATCCTGGTCTGGTGTCAGCTGAAGTCAGTGGGAATATGTCCATTGACTTCAGTGCACACCAGATTAGGCCTTGGGAACAGCTAGAGAATTAGCTGGGAGTAAGGAATAACAGATGACCAAATGTATGTATTATTGAGTGATGGATACATTATGAAAGTAATCTGTCTTGTGTTTCTACCACCCTGAAGTGCAAATATCTCATTACACTCAGAAAGGCCTTTCTTTCTATGATTTCTCTTCAAAATAAATAAGGGAATATCTTAATTACATCTGCCAGATAATATCCATTAATTTCTACATTAATACTATAAAATCAACAAGCATGAATGATCATTTTAGCGAGTTAATCACATAACGACACTGTGTATATTGAATGTACTAGAATAAGAAAAACATCTAAAAATGAAAATAACCTAGTCTTATTAAATATACACACTCAAGACCAGCCTTTTAATGGTGTTAACTCACGGGTTTTTAACCCCTCAGTTTGTTATTTTGGATGCTGTATCTTGTAGCAGCTGCTGACTTAACGGCACCATTTAATTCAAAGTGCTTTGATGTTATCATATGTCATTCAGTTTGCTGTTGGAATGGCTTGAGTCAAAAGGGCAGATATAGTAATAGCAGGTACGGACCTGTGCAGTTCTATATCTCAGCTTTCCTTTATGAATGATTTCCTACATAAGCAAAGACAAGGACCAGATGATGTAATAGTCTTGTCTACCTTTATTTTAACGTCAGTGATTTAACACTGCAGAGTCATGATGCTTAATGTTTTAAGCTCCATTAAGGGAAGATTATTCTAAACTTTAACTTCTGAAGGACTTTGCTTTTATATCCATAGATTCACATATCCATGCACAGAAGCATGCAAAATAAGCCCTAATACGGCCATAACTGTGTGTGCAATTGCAATGATTGCATGTGGAAATTACAGAAGCATGTGCTATTATGAGAAGCATGGTCCAGATTCCTACACAATAGTACCGCATTATTAGGCACTGACATAAGTTAATTCTCTTACCATTAAAAAACCCAAACCAAACCCCCCACACAGAAAAGAGTTTCAGTTCTGAATCTGTATTCTGCATCAACCTGTTCAGCTTCACTCTCCATCAGGTACCAAAACCTTTTGACCTCACGTGTATGAAACTTGCCACACTACTGTCTCTTATTTCCCATCTAATAGTTGTTTGTAATAAATGCCCTGCTGGTTATCCTGTTTCTGTCCTCAGCATCCTAATTAACCACCTATTCATTACTTCAGAAGCTACAGCCATCCCAGAATGGCAGGACAAAGGATCTTGTTCACAGTAACAAGGGAAGCCCTATTATAATCAATGCTGTATAAGTACAGAATTTCTTTGTATGTTCCACTGTGTGCGCGCTCTGATACTTTTTTTGGATGGAGACTTTCTCTTTTTTTCTGAGGTGAAAATAGCAATTACTTGTAACCAGGGAGATTTGGAAGTTGTGAGGGATTTTGGGAATACCTTACTTGGAGACAGACTGTGAGATTTAAGTGGCTCGTTGACCCTCTGAATTAGCCTATAAAGAAGAATTCTTTCTCCTGGTGTTAGACCTCAGAAACGTTTTTGCACAGATGATCAAGTTTAGAAAAGCTTTTAATACGATCAGTTCAGACACCAGTCTAGGTGTGCTGTTTTTAAACCGAAATTTGCAGGCAAAACTTCTGTAATATTTGGCTAACTGTTCTGAAAGACATATGTACTGTTGGATAGCAGAAAGGGTTAAGAGTTGTATTTTGACCATAATAAAAAGACATTATTTTGAAGCCTGTACAAATCCCTTTCTGTCTCTGGAATGAGAGAAATCTGCTAAAAAGCAGTGAAATTGTGATTGAAATCTTGTTCTCCTGGGACAGTGCCTCTACATCCTTTTGTGAGCATTTTAAGGTTCTCTATGGAGTGCAAAAAGATCATTTATTTTGAGATAGTAACAGTCCTGACTTCTCTGAATGTAAGCCTCCTCCCTCTCCATCTTTGTGCTGTCAATTAAGGTGTTGGTTATATTATCTAATGTATTCAGATACTCCTGAAAGACCTGGCTGGACATTTGCACTTAAACTTGATTGACGTTTGACTTGTGGGACTGGAGGAAGCCTCACAGATTGGTTAGATGGTAAAATTCATCACTAGAGGGGTGAGTGTTGATTGAAACACTCCTATTGATTCAGTCCCCTGATGTGAATCATTGTCAACCAAAAAAGGGAATGTAGCAGGTAGTTCAGAGTGGCATTAGAACCAAAGCAGCCATACGTTGATATGGTCCACTAAAAATATTCAAGTTATTTTTTAAAAGAATGGGAGAATGTTGGCAGGAATCAATCCTTAAGAGCCTGGTTATTTTCAGGATCTCTCTTTTGTATTGAAGTTCTTGTTGAACTCTATCACCATTGCTCCTGAGTAACCCCTTTAAAAGGATGATAAAGTGTGTCTTTATTTGGCAGGTTTTGCCTTTATTTTTCCCCACAGTATTTCTTGTGGTTACTCCTACATTCTCACCACTCCAGAAATAAATTAATCTTAGCACTTGAAAACTAATTTGTTTTCCTCAAAATATTGTATTTTAATTTCAAATTCAGATGAACGTGATACGCGACATGTCTTATGTTAAGTACTGTTGGGAAAGGTCTACCTCCTGATACTAAGCCAAACCTGAAAGTATGTTCTGCTTTGCAGTAACTAGCTTTATTTACTGATATCTAAGGGCCCTTCATGGTCTGAACTGTGTGGAATTCTATAATGAAGCAGAAATTCCATTCTAGAAGAAATTTTTAAGAACAATATTCAGTTTGGCTTTTTTGGGTAATGCTCATTACTTAAAATTAAGAAAGTGAGATGGAATTTAATCACTCACAGATCTCCATTTTGGAATTTTTGTTGACATTTTAAGCTGTTGCTTCACATAAATCCCTGCCAGCTTCCCAATCCATGGCTCTTCTATTTTTTGGACATTAAGTACAGTAGAATAACCAGTTTCCCAGGAGGGCAGGTAGAGAACGTTTCTGAGTTTCCTGGGCTCCGTGCAAAGCCAATGATTGACTCCTTTTTTTTTTCTCTTGAACAAACACAGTATTCCCCTTGACTGTGCAAGTTCCCTTTCCACATCCTCGCTTACTTCTTTCACACCTTCCTGTTTGGAAACTTTCAGCATTTGGTTGCTAGATATCTTCTACCCTTCCACAACTATGTATAAAAGGCTAGTATCTACAGCTCTTAGCAGAGCTGAGTTCTTTATGAGAACTGGGCATCTGATCACTGAGAGCTGTTTAAAAATCCACTGACATACAGAATAGATGATTGTGTGGGGTGTGTATGACAGCAGAAGAGACGGGAATTTTCAGAACACTTAAGCAATTCATAATACACATGTAGATAGTTTTTTTCCCAGTTGCTAATTAGCTAATCTGTTTGAGGTAATACTATGATTCTTATTTTCTCACAGCACAGCAATAGGGGTAAATCAAGCAAGGTCATATGTCTTCCTAAATGTCCTGGTTACAAGTGGCCAAGGTTTCTTTCCAGCATGCACAAAAGTATGTTTTCTTTAGGCTTCTCCTTCACCCAAGCCCTCAGTTGGCCACAGGTAATCAGGAGGTTTGACAGAAATTCAAATGACAGAAAGTCATTTTCCCGTTGTGGTTGAATAGATTCAATAGGTGCAATGAATTGAGTTTTAATCGTCTGCCACTCTCTGCTTTTGTGGTTAAGCAACAGTGTTTGAAGAATGTTTTAATTAGTGAACCTGCTTGCATTAAATGTCTTAATTTACAAATACCTTTTATGATTAGTTCCCAGCTTGGCCTCCGTTTTGTGCTAACAGGCTTTCTGTGCTACCAGTTTTGTGCTATCATAGCAAACAGTAATTTCATCCTTTAGGTTAAGGTGACGGGATATTTTTAAAATGTTGTAGCAAAAGTACATAATTTTAAAAGTTTAACTAACTGGTATTAAACACTGTGAACTTCAGTCCCAACAAATAAGGGAGATCTTAAACTTAACAGGCCTCAGTTACTGTTTTTACTTTGGAGGTTTTCCTTTTCCTCCATCATCCTGTTGCTCTCTAGCTAAAAGGTTGGAATGGATTTTTTCAACCAGAACATTTCTATCTCGTAAAGCTTTCATTTTCTTAACTTTACTTTGCTATCAGACTTGCTTCCCTACCTTTCATTTCATTACTAATTTCAGTCAATATTCATTTGTTACTGTGTTATAACATTGAATGGAGAATTGAGCTGAGAGGGAAAAATCATTTCATTCAGATTATTTCTCCACAGTTCCATAATGCAGTATAATATATATTATGTTAAAAACTACAAATTAAAGCATTATTAAATTTTTTATTTCTGAAGAGATTAAAAGCTTCTGATGTACGTTGTTTTAGTATGAGCTGTCTTCACTGCTGTCATGTAAAAGTTAGGGAAAGTCCAGTCCAAGCTGAAAGATACCTATAATGACTTTTATAACAGATGATGCAGTAATTAATTTAAATAATAGAAAGATAGGCATCAGGTACTGAATGGAGTGCTGAGATAAAATGTATTCACAGTTGTGGTATCATGCATAGTAATATTTGATACAATAAAATAATTTCAAAATAATATGTCTTTTTTTTTTAATGTTTAAAGAAGGATTGGAACAAAAAGGCCAGCCTCCATGTCCCACAAAGAGCAAAGCAGAGCAGCCTGAGGCCCTGCAAGATGATGCTGAAGGTAGGTGGTCTGATAGCTTTTCAGAGCTATTAATCAATTTTGCATTTTGGGGGGAAAGGTTTACTCTGAATTCTTGGGAAAGAACTGGAAAACTCTCATTTAAGAATGTTGTTTACACACACTTGAAAAGTTCCTTTTGGCCTAGATCATAAGATTGTAATTCTTCTGAAGTGTATTTCATCTCAAGGTAGATTCAGAATTACAAATGCTATTTTTATGTGGTGGACTACTGATTATTGCTGATACATAATGAGAAATTGTTGGCTGTTTTATTTCTAACCTGTTCTGACTTCATGTAATTAATATCACAAAACGTAAGGCATGTTGTGCAGGGCTTGGGTCATAGTCTGGTTAATTAAGTTGTCCAGGTAAGTCAGCTACCTGCTGCAAAACATGGAGCAGTAAAATTCTTGCTTTCCTTTTCTACAAGAAATTTTTGCTGTATCTCTTTCCACTCCAGTTATGGTGTTTATGGCTCTAGACGTTATGCAGTGTATTACATCTATCCATGGTCAGAAGTCACAGGTGCTTAACTTTATGCCTATAGTGTTGTTCCTGTAAGAGTGCTTTCCTGCACTTGAGTCTTCACAGGACACCTCGTCCATGTGTACAGAGGTAAATGTGGTCTATGTTGTTCTAAAATTGGATCAAAGTATCTTTTCTTAATCTGTATCTCATTGGGAGAGTTGTTAAAAAATGTTAACATCAAAGACTTACTTTCAGAGTGCAGAGTTTCGCATTGCTCTCCTGTGTGTGGAAGAGCAAAGTGCCCCAATGCTGGAGAATTCCCCTTACATGAAATAGTTAAAAGGATGAACCTTAATCTTTAATCCATGACAGTTCCTTATCATCGATTCTCTTTGACCTAATGTTCCTCAAATGACACATCTTATTCTGCACCTCAACCAGTGGCTCCACGATCTTCACCATTTTCACCTAGCGCTGTGCATTCAGCTCCTAAAATATTCTGACTGGGGTATAGTGTGAGTCATAAAGGGCAGAAAAATGTTAACATCTATCACTTCAAGTAACTGCTAATAACATCCTGTTACTAACATTGTGACTGGTTGTTAATGGCAAGTACTTAAAGCAACAGCTGTCATCGCTTGGAAGGTGTGGGGGGACCCAAGAAATCTCATCCTGACTGGTCATCTTTCCTTTCACGCTGCACTAAACCCAGCTGAAATTAAAATACCAGGTTTATGTTTGAATTAGAGAATTCAGTGATGACAAACCACATGTCAATTTGTATGCAGGTTAAACGGCATGTGGGACTGTGGTGTCATTTTCCATATTCCTAAATAGGTGAAACAATAATAGTTTTTATGATATATTTTTATATAGAGTGTGGCTAAAATCTTTCATTGTATGAGTGTCTTTTAAAAAAAAAGAGGGGAAAAAAAAGTGTTGCAAAACTGTAAGGTTTTCCTTCCATTGGAAAAATAACTGATGTTGTTCCACTATTTCTGTGGCTTACTAGATACAGTTTCCTAGTTTACTATGCCTGTCAGTGTTTCCTGGTGACCTACAGTTCACTTTGTGGAGCACAAACAAATGCATTGGAAGGGTGAAGTAAATAGTATGGCAATAGAATGATTGCATTACCCTCGAGCTGTAAAATGCCTGAACTCCTTGAATTTGATGCTGTACAGTAGCTTTTGCTGATGCAGAAATGAGGCCTGTAACACATAATCACTGCTGCAGAATTTAATCTAGGCAGTGATGGAGTCGTCTTCTCCGTAGGCAGGAATCAGGCCTGTAATGTTGAGGATTGAAAGTCTAAATTTAGACTTGAGGGTTGTTGTGATGGGGTGGGTGGGGGGAGGTTATTAAAGTGTTTGCTGAGGGGGGCTGGGGAAGAAACCTGGATCAGATTTCTGTGGCATTACCTGTGCCTCTGTTTTGAAGAGGAGTCAAGCAGTTAGGCTCCAGACACTAAATTCCTATAAAGTTGCCGAGTGGGTAGAGTCTAATGTAACACACCTGTGAGCCATTTCCATTTAAGTAAATGGGATTTGCACACATTTGTCTGAGAATAGGATTTAGTTTCTACTGTTCTAATTATTAGCTGTTGGTTTTGACTAATTAAAAGAACTTTTAATGGGGAGCCTTGAAGATTATGAAAGCTGTGAATATGTGACGTGAACCCGAACTACACAGTCTGAGTAATTTTATTTAGGTAGGAGTTTGTCTTCACTTCCAAAAAGCTGCCTTTTTCTTTTTTTTTTTTTTTATTTTTCTTTTTTTAAAGAACTTCTGGGTAGCTAATGCATATAAACAGTCTCAAATAAAACACAATAAAGCCAAACTCTGCCTGAGGTCGACTTTGTTGAATTTTCCTCATGGTAAAACTGAAGTGCTTTGTGTTTAGCGTATTTTAACTCTGGCATAGTTCACGTGCTTTAGGTACCTCAGCTTTAAAAAAAAAAAAAAAGCAAACAAAAAAAACCCCCAACCCATAGCTTTTAGCAATAAAAGCAAGTCCAAAGATACTTACATTTAACATAAGATATTATTTTACCCTTGGTAACATGACCAGATATAAAATATTTAACAAATATACACTGAGGCACAGGAAGAACCAGATATTTTTTCCTCTGCTTAGTTGTCAGTGT
Organism: Aquila spilogaster; assembly: GCA_024606505.1. Lineage (NCBI taxonomy): Eukaryota > Metazoa > Chordata > Aves > Accipitriformes > Accipitridae > Aquila > Aquila spilogaster. The sequence goes on along the minus strand of JANHGO010000073.1, from coordinate 38,266,287 downwards.
CCTTTTAGACAGAAGATGGGAATACAACTTGCAATTTTAACAGCCGCATGCATGCCCTTGTGGCAGTCTGTAAAAACTATTCCACTGAGTTCAGTAATATTTCTGCTGTAATATTTTTCTCCAGCACACTAAGCTGGTTCATTGGCTAGAGGTAATGGAGCAATATCTTTTCAGTGCATGTAAAAACCTCCACAGAAGATCAGGGAAAGTAGGCTCCTTCATTATTACCCTCTCTGCAATCAAGGAAAGTCAAATAAGTGGCTGTATGTAAGGAGCTTGTTTTGCAGTAAGCTAAAATAAACACTTGACATGCTAATGAAAGCAATTTTATACTGAACCTCTAAAGTATTAATGGTGTCTGTTATTATGCTATTAGATATATTGTTCTCTGCCTTCAGACCACTGATAGAGAAAAGCAAGTGTGAACTGCATAGCAGATTCTCCTGTCAATGGTTGTATTCAGTAGTTTTTCGTTGTAGTGCAGGTTATTGTCTGGGGAAATGGATAGACTGGATACATGGAGAAACACTCTTTACTCCCAGGTTCCCTGCAGTATTTCAGGTTTGACATGTGCAAACATGCAGTATAATTTTCTTTTTTTTGTTTTTCTACCCACCCCCCCACCCCCCAGGTCCTGGGAGAGTAAAATCAGCCAGTGATAATTTTGCCTTTCCCCTCAGTCAGGTGTACTCAGTGATTGAGTGTTTGTAAAGTCTCAGGTGAGAAAAATATGTTCAGCACTAAACAAAACTTAGCACGTCTTACTTCAATAGCTTCCTAACAATCGTAAAGTAATTACATAGACAAAATGGCAGTACTTGTCACAGCATAGCAGCAACGAGTTAGCACAAATGCCGCAGGTCACCTGTTCTCATCCTACTGATTGTCACCAAGCAAAAGCAAACAATTTTTACAAAAGTCTAACAAAACAGGAATTTAAAATGTTCCCTATTTCTCTCAGCTACCTGCCCAAATGTCCTCCTGTATATACTGAATGGCGAAGTGTGTGCAACAGATTTTCTTGATACTGGGAAAAGGAAAACTGTTTGCCCTTTCCTTCCTTACAGGATTTCTCAGATACAATACGGAGCCTCCCCAAGAGCTGCCCCATCCGTTCCCACCATGGTCTGCAGGTGATCAATATTGTATCGAAGACGACTAATACATCTAATAACAGCAGCACAAATGCCTGATCTTTCTCCTCCTCCAGGAGAAAGATAATCAATCCATGCAGCAAAAGCCATTTCTGTGCCTCCTGAGGTCAGGATCTTCCTTGCCCTCCCTCGAGGGACAGAACTGGAGCTCTGCAAGTTGTCTCGCTCCAGCTTTTCTCATAAGCTTCTCCCAAAATGAATGACCAGATTCTTCCTGATAGATTGATAGGTTGTTGGTCTCATGCGATCACCTTAGCTGAGGTTCAGTGTATGTGCGAGGAGCTGGTCTGTTGGAATTGCTCGTCCGGGATGAACTTTGTCTGCTTCCTGTTCACTTGGTGGGGAAGAGAACAGTTTGATGGATAAGCCAGGCCAGGAAGGTCAAAATGAACACAAATCAGCCTTAAGGTAGTGGGTAGAGTTGGTTCCTTTGCCTGATGGGGTCATCACACTATCGACCCCTTGGCTTTCAAGGGCAATGTCAAATGTCTGAAATGTTGCTCGGCAGTGTCAGGAGTCCGAGGCTCACCAGCAGGCTCCTGCCTCGCTCAGTGGATGCTCTGTCCATGAGAGATGTCAGTCTAGTGATTGGAGTAGACAGTAGAAATGAGACAAAATGAAGTCACAACTTATCTCGACAACTCCTTGGTTCAGCATGTTACGGCGATTAGGTAGGATGCTCACCAAGAGAGAAGACACCCTGGCTCCTCATCCCTTCTCCCAAAAAGTTTTTGTCCAATGACAAAAAGTGCATAGTCTTGGGACTAGAAAATAAAACTCATTTTATGGTTTAGTCCTTTAATTGTGAGATTAATGTAAGGCATCCCCTTCCTGGTTCTCCTTTATATACCACAAATTCTGCAGCTTTTCTGCTCTCTCCCTAGCTTCACAGAGAGGAATATAGTGTATGCAGCCACAGAAGTCAACAGAGCTTGGTTTGTGCTGCTTTCCTCTGAGGTGGGCTTAATCTTCCCTGGGGCTGGGGGGGTGCATGCAACAGCTGCTATGTTACCATTACACAATGATATTCGAAGCGTCTTTTCTAAGGGCTTGCTAATACTATGCAGGCTTGATTGTCTCTCTCTCTTTACGGTATGGATTAATATTAACTACATTCGACTTATGATTATTTTTTAAATGTTCCTCAGTTTATAGCAAGCAATTCTTTTATCATTTGAGAAATTGTATCTACATTTCTTCTTTGCATCCCACAGGGCAGTAATATTCTTCAGTAAGTTTCTGCTTCACTCATAATCTGCTAAAAATGAACATCTAGACACATAATTATACTTCAAAAACACACACCCTCTTATTCAGCCTTAAAAGTGCTGCTTCTTATTAAGATAGCTAAGAAGTTGCTGTATTCTTTTTGCCACCAAACCAAATCCTTAAATAAAATTTTAAATTAAGATAAAGTACTACAGAAGAAATTCCCTGGGAAGCATGTATATCAAACATGTCTGTGAAATGTTTCACCTTAATGCAGATTGGTTATATTTAAAGTGATGCTATTAACCCCTATCCACTTTGGTTGATAGCTTCTTTTTTCACTTCTGTTTTGAAGTCCACCATCTGTCTTGACTGATTACAGCTCTCAGAATACCAGGTGATCACCTTCCACTTAGCCAGGGGAAAAACAGGACGTTATCTGTATTTTTATTTGTATTTGCTCTCTGAGCAAACCCTTCTTAGAAGATGCTTTTCATTGCTGAAGTGACTTCTACTGTTTCATTCAATTTCTGTGCAGTGGCTACACAAGACAAGTTGGAAAATGCAGCTCATTTTGGCCTCCACAGGTGATGTGCAGTCCTGTTATGTTGACTATTTACCCATTTGGGTTTCTTTTAGCAGCCAAATTATGTGTGTGTAAACTGTACCAGGCAAACAGTTGCAATTCCTGTTTTCACACTAGATGCTTCAGAGTAGATTTTCTTTCTCCTGAGATGAGGTAAGGTGCAAAATACTAAGTTACTAAAGTGACTAATGCAGTGTTGTCAGAGGAGAATTACACACAGTGCAAAACAGCGTACCTGCAGGGGACTCATCTGTCAAGGAATGCATTTCTCACTACTAACCATGATGTGAATAACAGTAAACCATCCTGATTGTTCAGGTCCAGTGCACAGGGCTAGTCCCTTAATTCTGAAATATTGATGCAAAATAGTGCATGTTTTGGTTCACGTTTTATGCTGGTTTTAATAAGTGTGATCTCCTGTGTGGCTTCCCCATCCATTTCTTCACTTTGTTACATTGCCACACCACATGATTTTGTGACCTCTATGCAAAAAATTGAAATAGGTCTCCTGTTTTATTTTGACTGTGGCTTGGAAAAGAAGCTGTGCAATCCTTAATGGTGTGTAGTTACATAGTCTCTTAGGCACACCAGGAAAGTATGAACGAATAGTAAATTGACATGGTAACGATAAAACTTGTGATTGTATTGTGCACCTTGGCGTATGGGGGCCATTTCTTTCTCTGTCTCTTAGGTAGGACTGCCTGTAGGACTAGGAGTCAGGGCTCCTCCATTCTGCTCTGAGTTCTGCCTCAGCCTGCTCTTCAACATGCATCAACTCACATGAGTGATTTCTGTCCACTTTTGTATACTATGATAACAGTGGTAATACTTGTGCAGCACAGTGTGTGTATTTTTTGCATCAAAATGCCAGTTGTATCTTTGTCCTCTGTACAGGCTGCGTATGATGTCTAGGGTATGATGTCCATATTCTGCTTATGCTGAACAGCTCAAGCTTCCAGGAGATGTCTGCTTTCATTTGTTTTGAACAGAGTTGCAGATTGTCAGAAACAGTGATGATCAGCATCTTTGGCAATGAGATTTTAAATATCTCTTGCCAGGCACCTGTACTGCAAAATCTGAGTCACGCTGTATGTCAGACAGAAGAATTATACCCAGTGAAAAACCAGCCTAGCACCACGTTCCCAGGAATGTTATGTATGAAGTGGGTTGGGACAAATCTGAGTGCCCATGTCTTCCAAGCACCTAATTTGATGCTGTAACTGTTGTCCCCTGGTTCTTACCTAGCCAGCAAAAGGTATAATGAAACCGATTTACTTGCCTTGAGATCCATGGAGGAGTGAGGCAAGGGCAACATGCCTAGTGACTTCAGTGGGATTTAGATTAGGCTCCTATATTTCTCAGGATGTTAAATAGGTGGAATACAATAATGTTATTTTTAACCTCTGAGATAATCCTCACGAGCTACAGTTTTCTCATTCTCTTCCCACACTCCTCGACAATTCTTGACAAAATGCTGCATGAAAATAAAAACCTGTTATTTATTATGCTGACTACTTCGCTAGGCTGGGTGCATTGACATCAGCGCATTCAGGTCTGTGTCTGCAGTGAGGGAAATTGTTGAAGCAGCACAGAGGGAAGAAGTCTCACAACTCCATTAAACAATTACTGCAGATAACTCTTTACTAACCCTTCTTAAAATTTACCCCAAAGGGGTTATATACAAGTAGTGATTAAAACTGACCTAAATCATAATTTAATTAAAAGAAATTAAAATGCAAACTGAAAATGTTCAGTAACCTCAGGCCACCACCCTAATGATTCATTTTAATGCATTTGTAGTTCTACAATAATGGCCTTTGTGTGTATGTGCTTCTTGTTTTATGTCTGATATCATTTTGCCACTGGAATAGTCTGAAAATGGTTGCAGGCTGTGTGATCTTGAGTGTATATATGGATACACATGTGCTTTCTTCTCACATTTTAGGAGTTTCACTGAAGTCAGCTTATCTACTCATGTGTGCAGAATGTAACAGCTGTAAGATCAAGGCCCATATTTTTAATTTTCTCATTAATTAGTTTCCCTCTTATCCTAGAAGGACCTTCATATCATTAGTATGATTACCGTGGCAATATTTTTGTGCTGTAGAAAAGATAAGTCAAAACTGGCATCCTTTATCTGCTAGATCTTGGTTCGTATTTGCATTTGTCATAGAAGTGTGGCCCAGCTTGAAGGCCAGACCGCAGGAGAGATGCATGGTCACTGGCCACCTGGAGAACCAGAGGATGCACCCACACTTGCATGGCAAGAGCCATGCGGGGATGTAACAGGGTCAAACCTGGTGCTTGGGGATGTGGTACGTCCACAGATATGTGGGACTGGCAAACAAGATGTGAGCCTGAGGCATTGGCCCTCCTCTTTTATTTCTACTTCAGGAAGGAAGAGGTTGTTTGAAGGAACCTTACTCTGACTACATCCATAGTTGACACACTATGAATGATATAAGTACAGCTTTCTCAGTAGCGAAAACAATTTTATTATTAATAATATCTATGTTGGAGTGTAGAAGTTGGAGAGGGTAGACTGGTTTGTACTGTTTAAGTAGAATTTCTTCCTTTAACTAAAAATGTTATCTGCGATTCTGTTTTCTTCTGGAAAATGTCTTTTTTGCACCAGTTTTTGAGAGGTCTTTTTGCACCAGTTTTTGAGACACTGACTTTAGCCTCAGCTCTAAGTATGTCGCTGACTGCTTGTGAAGAAAGGTACTGCTGAAGAGGAGTAGGTGTATGAGCAAACCTGGCACTTATTCAGCTCTGAAATGGGAAGAGCCAAGAGGCCAGCAGGCTATTAATATTTTTGACTAGCTATGTTTGTCGCAAGAACAGTGAAAGATCTGAAAAGCCATGTGCCTCCAGACTCTCGCAGAGAAAATGGGAACAATACTAAAACCTGCTCTGGTGCTGCTGCTGCTGAGAGTCTGTCCTCTGGACTTTCATAGGGATCTTGTCCCAGCCCTCTCCCACCTGACTGCCGGCTTGTTATTTATCATATCATCTGCTTCATTTGGGGGCTGCTACTGCAGCTGGCATATCACTGTGCATGCTAAATACCTCTCCTTAACATAAAGTGGGCAGGCATTCACAGAGTATCCGGTTTTCTAGTTTAGTTAGAAGTGCCGCTTGCTCTGCCAGCTTGCTGAGTGTGCAGATTGATCACTGTTTTGCCTGTTTTCTACCAAATATAAATGAGGGTATATATCAACTGGGGGAGAATTTTCTTGCTGATCTCAAAGAAAAAGGCCAAGAGGAGAGAGCAAGCTGCCTATCAGGCAGTAGTCAGCTTGGCAAGGGAAAGCAAAATATATGGCCAGAAGTAGGTATTTTAGTGTGTGATGTGCTTATTTTGTTTGTACGGTGGTACTGTAATTCTCAAACTCCTGTTTTTTTCAACTGACTGCCATGCTGGGGAACAGGAACAGATGTTCCCATTTGTCTTTTGATGTGGTTCAAAATCATTTACATTTGGTGGCCTAAAATGACATGACATGCCGTTTGCCACTTTTTCTATCTCCTTTGGAGTGAGTGACAGATTGCTGTTATATTACTAGTATAATAGAAAAGCAGATATTGTGAGGACAGCTTTCACCTAAAGGAAATGCAATCGCCAATTGCTGCAGTAGTGGAAAGAGAAGGATGGCAGATACTGTAGAAGCCATCCAGTGGAAAAGACGTTTTTATTATTAATAATGTCACGGGGAAGACTCAAGGGAAATGCACTGGGTCTGGCTTTTCTGCCTGAAGAAAGGAGAGACGGGGGTGAATAAAAATATGATGAAAAATTGGCTTGCTACTCTTGTAAAATATATTTCCAGCTCTTTGCCTTGAGCATGTGCTACTTAAAGCCTTTCCATTTGCTCTGCACCCAACTTCAATGGAGAGCAATAATTACAGAAAGACTCTTCATCAGTAGAAGACATTCAGTGAGAGGCTCATTAGAAGGGTTTTTAAAAAACTGAAAAAAATGTTTGTCAGATGCTTCGGGATTAGTCACTTCTCCACCCTATAGTTTCATTTCTTATCGGTGTATTCATACTCCGCTTCCTCCCTTTCTCCTGAGATGAAGAGATTCTCCAGGCCAAGCAGAGCTTAACCCTTCCTTCTGCAAGTCATCTACTGGAGGATCACTTGTCCATTCCTAATTTTTTAACATTTCCTTTTCTCTAATTCTATTGAAGTCATTTGGCAGGCACAACACATACTTTCAATATGCTGACTGAGATTAATTTTCATGTCACGATCCAGTCAGTCTGTTGGACTGGGTCAAAGTACAAGAGGTGAAGCTTCTGCTTAAAGTCTTTTACATTTTTCTTTCTAATGGAACAAAATGAACTGCTAGATGGAAAACATGTTGAGAATCCAATATTACAGTGCTGTAATTATTGTTCTATTATACCAGTTTTAAACAGTGAATCTCCAGTGAAATTATAGACCTAGGGTTGACAAAATGTACTGATGAATATGTGCTTTATCTGATAATCTGAAACCAGAAGATCATTTAAACTTTCTTTTGTAGTTCTAAGTTTGCTCTGAGTAAGTGACTTCAACAAGAGGTGTAGTCCATTGGCAATAAACATGAATGAATCCTTGAAATACCTGGTTTTAGCCAAATAACTCATGGTTATAGCCATACTTGTTATAATGGATGTAGAAAAAGTATTGTCTAGAAATGTAGTTTTATGTTGTGAATGCAGTGAGGTAACCGCTGAAATGATTTTCAGTGATATATTGGTAGTTACCATTTATGCCTGACCTGCTTTTTCTGAATGTAAAGTCCTTCTGTGCAAAGCAAAACATGTTGCACTTGGCCATAATGAAATCCTTAATGCTCTGGCACCGCTTGTTTCGCAGTGATGCAATATTCTCTTTGGATCTGACCTAATGGTAAAGATTTTCCAAGTGTCACTGCACTGTTGCGTTCAAGACAGGATTGTCTTGAACGTACTGTTCCTTTCTGCAGCTCCTGAGCTAGGTGACTTTATCCCTTTGAAACATGTCCTGGTGATGCAAAGGATGTGTTTTTCCATATTTATTAATTGCTTGCTGCAAAGCTTGCAAAGTCCCAAGTCCATGTTTTAAAAGAAAAGGGGGAGGGAGAGAGAAAAGTTTATCTTCTAGTACAGCTAACTTCCTATTTTGCATGCAGTTCTCCTGTTGTGCGTCGACAGGCAGAACACTGATTTTTGAAGAGAGGACTACTTGATTTCAAGGGGGGAGGGAAAAAACCCAGCTGGTTTTATCAAGCCATTTTGGTCATCTATGTAATGCAATTTTTTACAGGTTAGAGCTCACTAATGTGCTAAGAAATCACTATAGCTAGTCATCCATTAAGGCTGGTAAAAATCGGTACAAAGAATTACCAAGCAGGCAGGACGCCCGAGTCCCCGCTGATGGCCATCAGCCGCTCCCTGCCCACGTCTCCCCTCTCAGGTGGGGTGTCAAACTCCTGCTTCATCTACTCTCATCCTGAGAGCAGCTCCGTGCAGGGTCAGCCTGGAAATACTTCTCCACTAGTCCCATCTGCTGGATGCCGGGATGTATTGCCTGCTGGAAAGAGGGAGAGCATCATACCTCAGCCTTTAAATATTAGCTGAATGCGGCGTGCCACCAGATGCACGTTTGCTTCTGAAACACACACACTTTCTCTAGTTTTCTTCCATCCACCTAATTGCTTTTGGGCTACTGCCGTTTTCTTCAACCATGTGTTAAGTAAAAGCAAGGTGGAGGCGTGAGGAACTTTAACCGTGTTGCTTTAGAGAAGCTGTAATCAGAAAAACCCAGGAGCCAGAAAAGATCACAGCAAAAAATATGTATATCATTATCAAGCCATTTACAGGCCTGGGAATGAATTTCCTTTCTCCCAGTGTATATGTTCAGCAGTCAGTTTTCCAAATGCCTCATTAAGGCTGGTACTCAGCTGTTCTTGCCGTCTATCTCGCCATGCTGGGAAAGAGGGAGTGTAGCCATCGCATCTGATCCAGCATGCTGCACTGCAGCCTTTATTATTATTATGAAGCTAAACCAGCCTTCTCCATCGTTGAAGATACAGACTTCCTGATATATTTCTAATCAGGCCAAGCAAAGGTTAAGAGAGCTTGATCTCATGTCCATAGATGTTCCCTAGGGTATTACTTTTCTGGGTAGTAATTTGCTGTTTGGTACCTGCCTTCCAAAAGGGAGCTGGAGGGAAGAAAATGGATAATGAATGCAAATGCAAAGTAGTGGAGAAAATTGGGAATGAATGTGAATGTAAAAAGGGGAACATTGCATTCAATCCTAGCAATCTTTCTTTGGTTTATTTTGCTCTCTTCTTTGCAGTCGTTTGTGGTGCATTTTTATACTTTATGCTAAGTGGCATTGTGCCTTTTGCTTTAAAATAAAATTTGGGCGATTGTCCCTCTCCTATTCTTACCTTCCATAGACATTAAAATAGGTTCTGCACATTGGAAACACGGCCACTTCAAGGATCTTGTGGAAATGTTACTGGAGGAAAATAATCCTAGAAAAAATCTTTATAAAATACATAGACTAAGATCAAGCAACAATTTCATCTATTGCAGACAGTGTTTAGAGGAACATACCTTTATTTAGTATACAGATATTTCCAGTGTGCTTACTGAGATAAAATCTTTAATCTAACCCCCCTTCCTCAGTTTGAGATGTGAAAATGTGACTGTTTTAAATGTAACTGGTTATGTTTGCAGGTTTTTTCAGTTTACCTTTGTATCTCTCCCCTTTTATCATGGCACCTTGCTGTAAATTAGCGGTTTGTGCTGAATTGGTTACAATTAATATTGCTGCTGCTGTTACCAATAAAAAGATAGATCATAAATAATTTTTATATGTTTTCCTCGATAGGTGGTAACAGCACAGAGGAAAAGCAAAACACTGAAGAAACCGAGGCCCGGAGCGGAGAAGCAGGTTTGTTCCTTAAAGTACTTTCTTAGGTTTTATCCACCTTGGTGAACAATAACCTTAGTCAGTGCTATTGAAGGAGAATGTTTGTACATTTTCACCAGATTAGCTCAGGTCTTGAGCAATTCTCCCATTAGAGACCAAAACTCCATTCATTATGAATGAATGTATTGCAATGCAGGAATGCAGACTTCCCTCTTTAGCTTACCAGCTCTACATTCTCCCTTTAAAGTGGACTAACTCTAGCTAATCCTCTAACTAGAAAGAAATAATTTTCCCTCTGTCTACAACAGAGTAGCCCTCTGCATAGAATAGAAATGGGGGAAAAGGAAATTTGGAGAAGGAGGAAGCAGGCTTCTTTTGATCAAAACTGTATTTCTGATGATTTTAAAGGGTATTTTCAAGTTTTAATAAATTGTCCACAGAAGTCTCAGGGGTTATGAAGATTTAAATCCATACAGAAAGATATTGCATATACTGCAAATGAATGTCAGAGTTCACGAGCAGTGGGTTTTGCAGATGGCATGTTTATAAATTATAGTAAGTTCAATATTTTAAAATATAATGTCACTCTATGTTCACAAGAGATTTTCTTTTTTTTTTTTTTTCTGTTTATGGTTGTGTTTTTCATCCTACCCAACTCTGTTCAATGCAAAAGACAACTAGAATTAATCAGTTATCAAAAGAGCTGAAGTGACAATCAAAATGTCTGCAAAACCCCTTATTTCTTAAGGATTTTTTTAGTGTAGTATTACATGTAACACAATGCTTTTCTTGTTTGTTTGTTTGTTTTCTTGTTGTAGTGCAGAATGTTGCCTACACATACTTAATCCAGAGAGCATGAGTCGGTTTTCTTCAGAACTTCTTTTTTTTTTTACGATCAGAATTGAAGATTGTTTTCAATATGTGTGGAAGATTGAGCTGAAGAAGGCCAGCCAGTAAATGCAGCAAAAAAATTTAGAAGGCCTAGATTCTTGACTTATCTTGTTTACTGCATTGTGGCTGTTTCCAGATGAGGAGTTCACTTAATGAGGGTCCTTCTTTTTGTCCTATGCATTGGGCACTGCGTATGTGGAAGTGCAGCATTTCTCCCTGCACTCCACAGGTCAGTCTTCTGCAACTAGGTGTTAACAGCCGATGCTGTCCACAAGTGCTTGAAGTCCTTCTATGTTTCATGTCCTCTTTATCACCTCTTCTTTATGTCCTCATGTGGGGCAAACAGTAGGAGGTGAAGCCGTAGGCACACAGTATTACAGAATAAAAAAGATTCCCATGGACCTCAGCAAACTTTGGACCTAGGGCCTTTATCCTCCCCAAGATAAGCATGCAGTACTATTTTGTGAGTGCTGGAGGACAACCACGTTTCCTTTCCTGGGTTTTTCACTTTTATGCTAGTCATATTTTAAATAGGCGAAGGGGACCAGGAGAAGGGAGAAATGAGTTACTCTCTCTGAATCTAGACTCCATTTTGAATGTCTGACTAGGCAGGGGCATATCTTTGCCCAAGCAATATTGAGCTTTTAACTGTACCAAATACTGCTTGGCTGCTGGCTTGTCTAAGAGCTAGTACTGCTAGGAGCTTCTAGCTCCGCCTGCAGAGTGCCCGTTAAACCCAGTTATACTACTGTCTACAGATGCCAAATACAGCCCATTGTGCTTGTCAGGTGTATTCACTCTGATGGGGTGTGTATTTCCCTGGTATTTTGATTTGCAAAACAGTTCGATTGAATGAGATACGTTTCATTTTTCCCAAGAGAATTAAGGAATATATACCTCTCTAAATTATTACTTTGCTACTGGAGATGTCTTAAAAGCGTTGTGTTTTTCCCAAAACCATCATTATGACTTGCTATGTTACAAGCTGTCAGAGCTGGTTTATCAGAGCCATGATGTACATTCTTTTGCAATCTCATATTGGTAGTCATGTTTTGTTACTATCATGAAGAGCGTCAAAGAAAAGATCCAGACATTTTAGGTCCCAGATCCAGAAAATGTCATACTTTAGGAACATGTTTTAGGTACATGCCTAAAGATAGCATTCTGCCTACACATAGTTCATGAATCACCTCCACGGCCACAGGCGCACAGTGTTACAGGAAAAAATTATTTGGCTTAACATTTATCTCTACTGGTTCACACAGTGACAAGAGCAGAGAGGTGTACAATTACCTCGACTTACATTCAGCTAATGAGTTGCTGCTGCTTTCCACTCAACTCCTTGTGGAGACAAAACATCATCAGGAACTTTTAGATTGTTGCTTCTGTGCCCTTTCTTAGCAGTAGGAAATGACCGGATTTTCCAAGATACACAGTTGTATGCCTAAAAGGTTTCTAATCACCGTGAATGATCATGGTAAAGAGCAATCCCATCAAATGTTAAAGTTCTTATGTGTATTTTCTAAACTGAAAGGCATAACCTTCATCTGAGTGTGACAAATCACAGGTCGTATACTTCGATATTAGGAAAGAAAATGTAGGAGAAAAAATAGACACTGTTTTCTTACTCAGTCCATTACATAAAGATTTATATATTCTTATTATACAGTAGTGAAAAAGCCAGTTATAGTGTACAAAGACTGGCCTGAAATTTTTCAGCTATTACTGTGAGTTTTTTTCAAAGTCTAGCCTTCAGCTTATCATCAGTGAACTTCACAGTTAACACGCAGAAAAACAAAATGGCGGGTGGTCCAGAGGACCTGTTTCAAGCTAGTTAAAAATACTCATTCACAACATCAGGAAAAAAATTTTGTCAGAATCATCAGAAGCAAGTTTTTTGAAAGAAATCAAAGGCTAGAAATTAAAACAAAGGCTTATAAATGTTTTAGAACTATAAAAATTGCCAAGAAAAAGCAACAGTGAAAGTTAAAAAACTATAATAAATTCAGGTACTAGTTTTATCTGTTAACTACAATAGTTTTAACTGCATGCTCTACCATTAAAAAACTCCAATCCACAGATTTTTCAGGGACTTGCTAAATTTCAGGCCTGATTCATGAAAGCTTGCATTTTCAGGAAAGCATTTGCATGTAATCATTTTGATTCCAATGGGATTCATGGACATGATTAAAGTTAAGAATGGCTTAATTGTTTTTTTCTCAAAATAGATGGATTAAATGAAAAAAGGAATCTCAAAGCAAATAGCAACACCAGCCTACCCATGAAACTGATAGCTGTTCCTCTCTCTGTATTATGAGAAATTGAAATATAGACTTGATCTGGCAGTATTGTAATGTAAGTTTACCCTGGCTTAGGGAAGACAATCAGACCAGTAATGGCCAGTGAATGCGATGTGAATGGATCGAAGCCCAGTAAATCAAATTCAGGTCTAGTATCTTGCCTCAATAACGCATAACACTTTTTTTCAGTAAAGTGGTTCATCAGTTTGCTATCTAATGAATAACTTCTCTTTCATTTCCTTGGTTCTTATAGATGAGACGAAACCTTCAGCTGTAGCCAGCCTGTCAGCATCAGAAGAAGCAGAGCTGAGTGAGGATAAAGGTACAGATTGTAAATGGTGTTTCAAAATATCCAGTCCCAAGAGGACATTTCATAAAGCCTTATTTTCCTTTGTCTGGAAATGGCCAAAATCACAGTTAAACAATACAGAAATAGGTAATTGCTTAGATTTTCATTTACAAGTGTCTTTGTAACGAAGTACTTGGCACCAGCTGTTGTGCTGGTAGGAGAGATGCTGTGAATTCCTAAATCCCCTTGTTATAGAGGTAATACTAAAATATCATACATGACATATCAGAAATAAGCCCAAAGCTTGGGCTCGCTGGGGCAACTCACAGGTGTAAACTTAAGCGTGCACATCTATCTTGGCAATATTAGCTCCCTATTTGGTGTTCTCCTGATGGGGAAAAAGAAAAACACAATAGCTATAAACACATCAAGAGGAGACAGGAGGAGATGAAGTCATAATTGAGAGGGAGAAAGCAATGTTTATCTTGTGCAGACTGTGCTGGGCACTCAGATCATTTAGTTTGTGATAAATATTTAAAAGTGTCACAGGGCCAAATGACAGGGAGTTTAGGAAACAAGAAAGAGAGATGATCTAATTTAAATGTTTCAAGCTGAGATTTTTCCTGTGGAGTTGTTGGTTTACAGATAGGAACCAGTGCACAGACATACTGTTTTTGATACTCTTATGATATCACGCTATTAATTGCTTGTGCCAGTCTATGGGTTTTGGCATTTTTGTGGGGGTACGTCAGGAAAAAGCCTGGGTGATTTATAAAATGTTCGCTACTGATAATTCAAAACAGGACTTATGCTATCTATAATAAATACAGTCCATCAGTACAGCCTTCAAGGAAGACTAATAGAAAGTTTTAATGCATTTTACTGAGATAACATAATTATTAACGTCCATTAACTTATTTATTTTTAAAGATTTAATGTTTAATTCAGCGTCGCTGCTTGACTCTTCTCATTTTTCTAGATAAGTGTGACGGGGTGTGAGATTTTGCCCTTTTGTTCTGAAGACACATGCTAGAGAGCCCACATACTTACCTGATTATGAGTTCAAAGCCTTGTGCAGGTTGATTTAAGTGCTCTCTTAACTGATTGATTGATCCTGCAGGGAAAAAAAACCACAAGCCCTAGCTGGAGCCTGGCTTTTGCTTTTGATATCTTCACAGATTGAAGTCGTGGCAAGGCTAGTAGAAGGCAGAAATAGTGATAGATTCAGCCCCAGCATAGCTGGTGATTGCCTGCCATTCATTTCTCTTTTTTTGCTGACATTTGGCCTGTTTATGTATCCTGTATCTATAAGATCCCCCATCAGATGTGTTTTTTATGTTTCGTAATGTGAGGGTCATGGTGAGGCTTTGGAGGTTTTTATTTTGCTGTCTGCAGTCTTACTGAAGATCCCAACATTTTGGTATTGCTTTGAGTGCTTGTTCCTGACTATGAAGCCAGTGTCTTCTAATAGGCTTTTCAGTGACTATCTCAATGTGTAACCACTCCATTTTTTTGACCCATTGTATTAGTTTTCTCTTCTCAGGAAAGTAGCCAGCTTAGTTGTGTAAGTCTCAATTTATCTATAATATGCTAAGAGTATAGTGTTTTCCTCTCTTCTCTTGAGAGGCTGACAGAAGAGACAGTGCCCTGAGAAATCCAAAGGGCAGTTTCTCTTTGATGTCCAACCTCTCCTCAAAAGTAAGATGGGTAGCATCTGGTAGGGGAAAAGGAGTGAGACAGACTTTCCTCCTTATATTTCGTTTGTAAAGTCTTACAACTAGAAAAAAGGAATGGTGGGGAAAAGAACATGTTTTGGGATTTGCTTGCTAGTTTTTTAAATGTAACCAAGCATATTGAACGATGAGGCCACCACATCCACCAGGCCATGGTTTTCATCCTTATTTCCATTAGTAGATTTTTCAACTTTTCAGATTTTAGCTTTTGAGTCATTTTGAAATGAATACTAGTGTTACAAAAAACTTGCTACTGCTTGGGAAATGGCACTTTTACAAAATCCTGGCATTTCTGAAAACACCTGCTGCTTCCGAAATAAATTTCAGCCTTCAAATTGTTTGCCCACTGAGTTAACACAGCTAAAACCTGCCAGGTTCTGGAACATACTCATTTCTGTAGTTTATCTTTGACTAAACGAAGTGGATGTAAAGCATTTAAAGAAATTATGTTTTTCCAGTCCTTTCACCTAATTACTGTGAAAGGAGATTTGTGGCAAGTAAGCCTAGGCTACATATTCCCAAAATGCATAGTTCAAACCACTCAAAATAGGAGGTTTCCAAGCCTACTACGGAAGTATCGCAGTCTTTAAAATGTCAGTTCTTGTGAGCACACCAAAAAAAGTATTTTGACTCCAGTTAGAGTTGAGACTAGTAGTTTTTCTGCTTATTTTTTCTCATATTTCTGGGATTAGAATATAGCAAACACATTGAAACAGTTATTTATTGCTCTAAAATGTGGTGATATTCAAAACAGAGCACATGCATCTCTGCTACCATGAAGTTCTAGTATTTTTGTTCTACCTGAGTCATCTTTATCAGATTTCTTTAAAGTAAAAGGGGAAGAATAGGAACATAAAAGAGGATGTTTCGTGGTAAGTGCATGGAACAATCCAGGAATCATGTTTTGCGGGGCTCCAATTAAAATGAAAAACCTACTGTGAGATTACAAATCTCATATGAATGTGAAAGTGTATCTCTTCTGTTAGTCACAATAGAAGAGACACTGTCCAGAAAAAAAAGTCCACATGGACCCAGTTTGCATATGGCCTTTGACCAGACTGAGTTTTTTGAGTGCTCTGTCTGTCCTCAGAAAATAAGCAGCAGAACAGTCATATTGCAAGAATATCAAGATATTTGTTGTTATGCTGTGGAGGTATCCTCTTATTCCACTCTGTGCCAAGTTTTGTATTTCCACTGTCTGGAAATGCCGCAAAGAAATGTTGCAATTTTACCCTTGAAAACTTGCATGCATAGCTATTAGCTCTTGGAGGGAGAGCTGACATCTCTAGGCAGCACCTTCGTAGCACTTCATTACTGTGCATATGGAAGTAGATCCTTTATACACAGCGTATTTCAAGTTAGAGATGCTTCCCTTTATGAAGTGTAAGGGCAGAACAAAGTGATTAAAGTCATTAATGTTTATGCAGTAGATAAAACACGTATCAGACAGGCTGCATTCAGTCTAGTATGCCTGTCCATACAAGATTGTGCTGGGACTGCAAACTCATTTTAAATGGACAATACTGTATATAGCTGTGAATTTGTTTGAACCTGTGATTTCTTTTTGGGAAAAGAGTATGTGTGTGTGAGAGAGAGAGAGAGAGTTCTGCATCTCCATCTGAAGTTAGCTGTCCTACCAATTACTGTTTAACCTGATTTAATGATAGGGCTTTCTGGTAGAAAAATGAAAAAAGGAATGGGCTTTAGTACAGGTGAAGAATGAACTTCCCATTATGCAATCATGGCAAAGTTTCTGCGCACAATACGCTGATTTTAATTCATTAGCACTTAATAAGAACTGAATTTTCATTTGAAGGTCAACTAAATTAAATCATATGCTAATTAATTTTAAAAATAAAGTAGTGATTAATTATTTCCAGGTGTTCACCAAAGTCTGTGCTCCTGTGGGAGTGCCATTTAAAGCAAGTCACTATTTTTCTACATTCTCTGAAATGGATTCAGATTCAGTCAGCTGGAGGGCTTATGTTGTCAGAAACAAAATTAGGTATATGTATGCCTTGGCTAGGGCTTAGCCCTAAAAACTCACTTTGTACAACCCAGAATCCTGTAAGTATCCTCCCTGTAAAACATAATGGATATAAAATTCTTGTTTGGCCAGCTGTAGTTCTCACCATGGAAAAATCTTGATGTCCTAAAGACATAAATGATTGAGAAGGGATAAACTGAAAGATAGAGCATTTCAAATGCAGGGGAGCTGTGCAAATGGATGTAAATCAGACATTGATAAGTGGGTGAAAAAGATTGACTGAAAGCCCAATATGTTCAAAAAGAGGTGTTTAAAATCAGCTCTTAAGTATATATTAAGACATTTAAATGAACGACCTGATTTTCAGAAGTGCTGAGTGCTCAGCAGCTACCAATGAAATGTTTTTACTTCACCCTTGGGCT
>JANHGO010000073.1:38195528-38248701 GCA_024606505.1 Aquila spilogaster | reverse complement strand
TGTACCTTGCTTGAAGTTCATACAACATACTTGATTTTACACTACTCTAAACAAAACATCTCTGGATATTACAGCTCAGAGTCTAAAGGGCTTTTGCTACAATTCCATCCCAAATAGCAAGAGCAGTACTAGTGTGAATACAGATTTAGCAGTACAAGGTAATGAGGATGCTTCAGAAGTCCATCTCAAGCATTGGTGTTATCCCTAAGCATGAGGTAATTACTGCCAGCAATGTGAAGAAACAAAGTGAGGAAAACAGAAGGTTTTATTAACGGTGACTTGCTACGCAAACAGATCCTGATTTTTCAGAACATTTCACCTACAAAATGGATGCTACTGCTGAGTAAGGACTGGCTTCTCAGGCTCACACTGTTCCTTGCCTACTTGCCCAAGCCTGGCAGCTTTACCTGCGTTAGATATGGTCAGGTGGGCGTAGCCATACTTTGGAGAAATCAAAGAAGAAAAAGAAGCAATTTTTGCCATCACCTTCAGAAGCTGTGCTGCGTTCAG
The DNA here is from genome assembly GCA_024606505.1 of Aquila spilogaster. Lineage (NCBI taxonomy): Eukaryota > Metazoa > Chordata > Aves > Accipitriformes > Accipitridae > Aquila > Aquila spilogaster. Next base: position 38,248,191 of record JANHGO010000073.1, on the reverse strand, counting down.
CTTGGATACAGCATGGGTCCAATCATGATCCAACATATCTTTTTCAAAGCTCTATGTTCTGTTTGATGGTCCGGAAATGCCCGTCTTTCATTTCCTTCTCCCGCAACCAAACTTTGAGCTCTGTTATCAGTTACACATGAACTGACCACTGAAGTCCAGTGTCTCTTCTACATAAAATTCATGCTGTGGCTTTGTGTTTCTGCCATGGGTACCCATCGCAATTGCACAATCACAGAATCACAGCCTTGGGTTTGGAGGGACCTTAATGACTATCCAGTTCCAAAGACCCACCGTGGGCAGGGTTACCAACCACTAGATCAGGCTGCACATGGCCCATCCAGCCCAGCCTTGAAGGCCTCCAGAGACTGAGCATTTATAGCTTTCTCATCAGTGGATCACAGAGAGAATTACTTAAATTATCAAGTGATTAGAGGGATCTCTTAGTGCGGAACATCTTCATGCCTATCTGCCTCCTGGACTCTAACTCTTCAGCACATGGCATGTTTGCAGTGCCAGACTCACGGCTGGCACCTTAATTTGTGGAGGCATGAGATTTGTACTGAAGAAGTCCCTCTGGTGCTTTCTGAGAGGCTGAAGATAGCTTATAAACGTCTTCAAGTACAACCTAGATGAAGGAGCACTGCATGATAATACACAAAATCATAAATTGTTAAACTTTTAACTATACACTGGTTACTAAGGGTAGGGTAAACTTTATGCATATTTTCCCTGAACCAAATCCAAGCTGTAGCCATGTCATTTCATACATAGCCTATATTAAAGCTACTCACACATGCTGGTAGTTCATCAAACAGGCTCCCATTCAGACACCAGAATCAACAGTCTACAGGGAACCATTATCAACTTTGCGGCACTCGGGATGTGTCCCAAGCACACCAAGGCAAGGACAGATTTTGCTGAGGACCCTCATCTTACCTGCTTTATGTCACTTGAACGTCATCTGCATGGATCTGATTCCTCCCCAAGATCTAACTCATATCTAAGTTCATTTAGTGAACACCAGAGAAAGGAGAGCACCTGGAGAGGAGGTGAGCTCATTTCAGCCCATTCCCTCTGCAGTAGGAGAGTGTCTGGGTGACTCCCCATAGCTCAGTGCCCCGCAGAGCCCCAGTTCTCCCAGCACCAGAGATGTGTGCCGCTTCTCCCATCTATTTGACACACACAAAGCTCCTACTTGAGTAGCTGTATTTCAAAAATCAAGCTTCAAAGAGAGTTTAGAAGCTACCAGTGACGAAGGAGACTTAAATCTGCTGACCTTTGGTGAGACTTAGACTTACGAAATTCCCTGACCGCTCCTGGAAATACCCAGAGTGCTAGCCCACATGGACATTTCTGAAAGCAGCTGCTGGACGTACCACTCTCCCAGTGCCTGCCTCCACTTTCCTGCACCTCTGCAGAACTATCTATAGCACCTGGCAAGTTGACAACATGGCCAATCAACACAGTTTAGACATACCTGCTCTCATATATATTGCTGCATGTGCCGCTTAAATTTATTACCTGTTGACAAGCTATAAATAACGTTGCCATTAGAGTCCCACAGTGTGTGACATTCCACGAGCAGAAGCAGAGCTATATTTTCCCTACCTTAGCCCAAGTGTCCTTTGAGTAGAGGAGGTTGCTCTGTCTTGCTCACCAGTCAAGGAGCAGTTGTTTCTCTGTCTTGCCGATCTTGCAATTTCTATGCTCCTGACTGAAAGGATTACTCATTTGTTAGTGCCAGACTGTCATTTCTCTGAAAGTAGAGCCACAAGATCTTAACAGACTGGATGTGCATGGCTGTTAAATTTATTAGTTAAGAAAAACAGCAAATGACAAGTGAATAAAGCACTCCTTGGGACGTTTGGTCTACGGATTTTGTATAAATCAATAGCAAGTGCTATAAAATGTCAGAAAATACCAAATGAGGAGAAAGGAATCAATAGGTACCTTCTGAATTAAATGAGTGATGAATATTCTTTACCAAGCAAAATAAATTAAAATAGAAAACCCCCTATGTTAAAGCAATATCCCGCTCTTACTTGAAGCCCCAAAGGAAGGTAATTCAGGGTTAAGGATGGAAGCTCTGTCCTTAAACAACACCACTGAGAATGAGGGGGACAGAAAGGAGGAGCAGGAAGAGAACAACTAAATTGCTTTGACACAAGTTGAGAATGAAATATTAACTCCAACATGCTTCTCTTCATTCTGAATGCTCATGATTTTCCAGGCTTGAGTTGAAAAGGCAGTGGCCAACTTTCTGTAATATGCTTGTGCTGTGCTCTGGTTCAGATTAAGATCCCTAGATAGGAATATACTACCAACACTAAAACCAGGAACAGTTAACATTATACTGATATCCTCATCACCAACTGAAGAGGTCCCAGCTATACCCAGAGGTCCTTCCAGTCAGTAAGGAGCCAACACAGCACAGTGGCCGCAACAGCCCACAGTTGTACAGACCTTCTGCCTTCATGCACAATGTGTAGTTCTGGACCATGACATTCACAAAGAATGACACTATGCCAGACACCTGGCCGCAACACCGCAGTGCCAAAGGGACATCAGAAAACAGAAGATCTGTGCTCACTCCTAGCTTTCTAACAGCCGTGGGTCTGCCCTCAGTGCAGTCTATCAGTGAAAGACAGAAATGCACACCTTCATTAACAGGACCCTTTATAACATGGAAAGACACCACTTCCATCCTGACATATATCCACCATTTCATGTCTTTTAACAAGGAAGTCCATACAACCAGCTGCAGTCTGGCTGAACTCTTACACACCTCCTTCAGCCTAGGTCGTTCTCCCAGTCACTGGCACACAACTGAGGAATGCCACTGGGGGACATGCGTCCCCTACATGGAAATGCCCACACTGCCACCATGGAAGCTGCCAGACCTACTCAGCACCACTTAACTCCATGCAGACCTGAGGGCTGGAGGCCCAGAAGTTGTCCACATGCATCATGGTAGCTCCATGCCCACCAGGCTGCAGCGTTAGCTCCAAGCCTTACACTGGGGCTAATAATGGGATACAGCAAAGCCCTGTCCGCTCAGGAAAAGGACAGTGGTTTTACGTACTGCTTAACAAAGACCTCTGGTTTGGGCCAAACATGATGCTAGCATGTACATCAGACAGGTCAGAGAACACACAATGGAAATATATATATCTTCCAGCCTCATGTTGAACACTGTATACAGTACAGCCGCTCCTCAATGCAGAAGTAGGTCAAAGAAGGGCAATGAAAGTAGAACATGGAAAATCTCTACAAAAAGTGAAAGAAAAAAAAAGGCATTTTTTTAAATTTAAGGAAGAAAATGATTAGCAGAGGACACGATATAATTTTCTAAAAGAACGAATGATAAAAACACAGCAGGTCCACTCTTTCTGGCTCTCAAAACAAAAAGAAAAGGACATGCAATGAAAGCAAAGGTGGCAGATTCAAACCAACAAAATCAAACGCTTTTTGCAAAATATGTAATTAGAAAGTGGAACTCATTGCTAAAAGAAGTGCCTGAGGGAAAGAACATATCAACTTTCCAGAAGTGTTTGTGCAGCTGCAATAATAAGAAATTCAGGCTTAAAGCAGACAGCACTCACACAGACTCTGCTCCATGGTACGTGCCAGCAGAGAGGGGGCATGGGACCCAACACAATGCTGGCACATCTGAGCGCTCCAGGTCTCCTGTCGCCTGCTCCTCCCTGTGCTGGCAATGCCGGGGAGCAGGCTCCATCCCTTCCACCCAGGTGTGTCACACTTCTGAAGGGATGCAGCAGCTCCTGGGGCATTAAAGCTCATCGCTGGTCCCTGCCACCCTGGATGGGTGGCTGTCCTTTGTGATGTCAGTTACACTGGAAGGTGTCAGAGCAGCAGCAGCACTCAGGATTTTGAATGGTTAGAGTTCTAATGCATTCAAAATCATCAGTGCAAGCAGACTGAAAGAAGAACGTCAGGAATGAATCCTGCTTCTTCACTGGTATCTTTTTCACCTATACAACATTGTCATTTACTACACGTAAGTCACATATTTCTAGATGGCAAGCAAAACCCAGGCACTGCCTGGAGAAGTCAGTGCAATGGCCTTTGGGTCAGCACTCCTGCTTGAGCATGGCCTGGGGGAACTGCCAGGAATGGTAGGTGGGATTAGATTCTCCTCTCAGAGAGCAGAGGCATCCCCATCAGCTTGTGAGGGGAGAAATCCACACACCACAGAGCAGCAGAGAACCCCATGCTACACAGATCTGCCCTGCCTTCACGTGGGCAGAACGCTGAAGACACTGCCTTGCTTCTCCATACACAAGCACAAAGGATACAAAAAAAGATGTTAGCATCCTCTGCTACATCTAGAATGCCCATCAGTATTTCTCACAGGACTCTGGTAAAGCATATTTGTCGCAATGATTCAGGAGAGCCTAAACAAACGTAGGCACAGACCCCTTCCTCCTCCTGCCACCCACAGCACAGCCACGATTTCCAGCTACTGCAATGAGATGGCCTTAATCTCACTCTGCCCTTTCCTGACCCCTCTCAGGAGATTTGTCCTGCCACTGATACCATTTCTGGGCAATGCTAATACTTCCCACTAAGATTATAGTTGGCTTCACACACTTGCTCTGTTAATTCCTTGTGACATCCATTCCAGCACTGGGCATAAACTAGCCTGAATCCTCTGCTGAAACCTCCTTACTCATCCTAAAGCTCCTAGAGGTAGACTTTTGAGGATGATCCCTGAGCAGCCTAAATATGAGATCTATTTCATTAAAGTAGTATCTGTTGTTTGTTATTGTAATAAGCCTTCTCAGTGGAAGCTGAACTGAAAGCGTGCCAGTTCACTGGTGCTGCTTGCTATTTTGGTGTCAGGAACAGTCTGCTGGTATTTGTGCTTCCATCTCCCTGCTTGACTCCAGCCACTCAGGATCTTTATGAAAGTAATACATTCCAACCTAATCTACAACTAAATTAACACCAGAAGTAAGACTGTGCCCCAAGTGATCAATAAGTGGGTTTTTCCCTATAGAAATATTAGAAGCAACACACATCAATAAGCCTCAAATTTATGGACCAATTCAGCTCTTCCATTTACAGCTTGAACAACTGGCCTTTGTATAGGATATTACATTACTAAATAACATGCTGTAAGAAACTTCCCTGCTGCAGTCCCCAGTTAAAGCTCTCAGGGTTCGGCAGTACTTTCCAGCAAGGGACCTGAGATCTCCACTTCAACAAGTTCCTTTCAAAGCATGGAGAAAGCTCCTCCTGATGCCATGCTAGTATGTGTGTTATACTCAGACCCAATATGGGATTTAAATGAAGAGCACTGGCACTGGGACCTTTGGAAGACAAATGAATGACATTTACTTTGATCTTGAGATCTTCTATGCAATTCATCTTGAAAATCATGCATCAGAAACGATATCCTGTAGGATATCCTTGGTCCCATGATTGAGAAATACAGAGTTGGGCTACAAAAAAAATATGTAAGGAAAAAACAAGGAGAAGGATTAGATGCACTTTTGTTTCTAATTTTTACTATTTCACACCAATATTAAGACCTGAATGCAACAATCTGCTTAGAAAGCAGGAAGATAGCACAGAAAAACCACTCATCTTTCTCTTTCCTATGATATAATTATAACCTGAAAATGTTTGGAGAACTAGTAATTACCAAAAAAAAGCAAAACCAAAATATTTCAATTCCTTTTTACATAGTCACTGCTTTTCTTGCAGAGCTAGCAAGTACATTGCCTGGATTTAACAGTGAAACAATTCCTGACAATAGGAGTAGCACAGGTTAGAGGATGGCAGCTTTCCAAAAAAAAAGAAAACAAAAAACTATCTTCCATAGAAGTATTTTTTTTTTCTATTAGAAAATGTCTGAGGTGGAAATATCATCTTAGTATCACTGGCCAAGTATTCAAACTTGATTTTGACTAGATCATCCTATTCCGCTCGGTTCTCTGGAGGAAGTTCACCAGCAGTTTTACTGTCCTCCTTCTCACTAAATCCTTGGCTGAGCTCGGACTGTTCTTTGAAAATTCTTTGAAAAGACATTCTTTGAAATTAACATTACAAGAAATAAGAATGGTGTTTGGCTCCAACACAACCTCTTTTTGTTTAATGACCAAGCTTGCCCAACTCAGTAAGGTCACAAATGACAACTTCTCATTTCCCATTTACAAAAGGACCATGACTGCTGTGAAGTGTTCAAGGCAGAGCCTCGCCTTCTATGCATTCTCTCTCTCATTTATTATGCTGCATTTATTTAGGCATTGTGACAAAAAGCAGGCATTCCTGCAAACTAATAACCCTCACTTTCTCCACCCTATCAATGTTGACATGGTAGAGAACTTCCAAATGTCTCCAGATTAATTTCTCACAAATCATCACAGCCACTTGAGCAACAAATAGCCTGCTCTATTTCTGATAATGGAAGATAAGTAACACTAACAGTGTACAGAACAGATGAAGGGAAAGATGTATAAATCTTTAAAGCGATATATTGCATCAAATCTTGAAACAGGTTTCCCAGTGACAAATACAAGTTCTTTTTGCCTTTTTATACTACTGTGGGAGAGACCTTCATTTGTGAGAAGTGAAGAAAGCAAAAATCAAACTCATTGTCATTTTCTTCTCATGTCCTCCTTAGAGACAAACAAGAATGAAATTCGCCTGCTTTTCTTTGCAAAGAAGGCCTCTGCACAAGTACTGCCAGTAAATCTACATATGACACCAGTCCTCAATGTGATGATTATTGTGGAAGTTTAACAGTCTGCCAGGAATTTGACTGCACTTGAAAATTACTTTTTTTTTTTTCCTTAGTTGAGGGTGCAAATGCTCCAAAACTGAATGGAAAAGGAAACCTGGCATGTTCCCTTTTTCCCTCAAAAAGAAGCCCAAGTGAGAGTAAGAGCCCTTTGACTGGGCTGCATTATTTCTTTGTTACCCCTTTCACAATAATATGTAAAAAATAAATGCCTGTAACAGAAGCATTTATCTTAGTCACCCAAAGCATTCCTAGGCTGAAGTTTTCTATCTTTAGCATGTACTACCTTTAGACTGCAGCGCTATTAAGGACTATTATTGAAGACAATTACAACAATATCCCCACACAACACAAACATGAAAGACTGAAAGGCAAACATTCCCCATTATCACTCAAAATGACAAAAAGATAAATGGGACATTCAAATATTACCAAGTCAAACTTGTGCAAAGTCTCTGGTAAGACCCATACGGTCTTGAGTAAGACTGCATTGATTTTTCAGGTAGTTTGGCTAGATCAGACATGAAGCTTACTGAGAAACTGAGACAATGTAGAGCTGTTTGCCACCAGAACTCTCCTCACTCACCTTGCGGGTGGCTGCTACAAACACAAAGGATATTTCCACCTCAGAAGTCAGGGGTGGGTCTGAGCCTCTGCTAACACAGGTCTTTTGGATAAGAAGCCCTGATACTGCACCTGTTATTAGCACTGAGCCCAGATTTATTACAGGAATATTACCAGCTCTAAGTGGTTTGTGAATCTTCTGGACACCACTCTACATTTCTATAGGAGAGCTGGGAATCAGTCAGAAGAAGGGTGTGAACACAGGCACATCTTGAATATGGTTCAGCAGTGTCTTTAGTAATTATTATTACATTCTGTGTTGCCACAGAGGATGCTGCACTGGTCAATCTACAGGGCTTGATGGCAAAAATACTTATTAACTGCAATACGGACAAAATGGAGGGTAAAGATAGAGGAGGGAGGTTTAGACCTTGTCATAGCAGCACAAGATAGCTGCATTAGAAGGAAAAAGAGTAAGATTGGTTATCTCACAGCAACCCTCACACCCATGGCTTCAACCTCCCTAAGGCATAAGCAGAACATCATCTTCCTTGTTCTTCATCTATGTGGATCCGGGCAGAAAGATATTGTAGAGAGAAGTCATGGGCATCAGTTCCTTGCTTTCCTCTACTCTTCTCACTTTTTTCTTTACCAGAAATAACCTACTGTGTTTTCTTTTCCCTAGCTGAATTCAGCTTGTCCTTACCTTGTAAGCCTGTTCCTTTTGTCCTCTTTTCCTCTAATGGAAGCAGACTTACGTTAAGGACTGACTGAGCTGAGGTCTCACGTGCAAGCTGTAAGTAAGGCAGCTTCATTTCAACTGGGAAGTACTTTGTGATGTTTTATGAAGAAAATTAAATGAAAAAGAAGGCAGCTTTCATGCGCTTGGTAAAAATCATCATTTTATTTGTTTTGCCTGCACTCTTTGCTTATATATACAGATCGGTTTTAAGCGAATACTGCTTATGAATTCTTACCAATACAAGGAAAAAATCAATAGGGTCATCTCTCCAGGTGTAGCTAGTAGGTGCTGTGGGAAGGTGATGCTACATCCACCATACCCATGAGGAGAAGACAAAAGGTGTGGCACTGTGACTACATGGACAGAGGGCAGGGGAAAAGACACAGACCCTAGTTCGACTACTAGATCCTTCGTAATGTATTTAGGAAAGCAAGGACTTAGTCCACAGAAAAACTCTGGAATTAGTCACCTATCACATGGTAATTAACTACATTTATAACTGTGCGACCCTACCATGAAGCTGCGTCTTAATATCAAAGGCCACCTGAACAAGTAGGGAACCCTAAGGCAGCATCCTGCATTTAGCACATATGGGGAGAAAACATGGGCAGCATTTCAGGGTTCATGGAGCTGATGCAGCCTTGGGTGTAAGTTAGCATTTATAAACACATACCTGCATTTCATAAACGCTACAGCTGCCACCACGAGTTGCACGTGTGGAACGGCTGTAGAAAGAGCTATTACTACAAGAATAGATGTTTGATTGTAAGAACCCCGCAGGTACTCACGTTTCAACAACAGGCATAGCACAGGAAGCCTGAATAGCCACACACCATCACAGCGGCTGTATGTAGCATTGGCATAAACTGGATTTGGCACGCCGAGGCCAAACAATGTGTGTGGCTACCAGGTAGCATTGCTGTCAGGAGCAGCACCGACTGAGCGGATTTGTCAGCTGTGGAATGGAGCTGACAGCGACAGGAGCACATGGAGAGGGGAACTAACTGTTCACATCTGTTTTGCACCGCTGGCATGGGATTGAAGCCTGCAGGAAAAGAGGGATTTCATCTTATAGCTGGTAAGTCACTGGTAAGTAATGGCAGCCGTACAGACTTGGGAAGGATGGTGCCCGCACACAATGACTTTTCTGCCTGAGACTGACAATTCAGGGACTCTCCTTTTGTTCTCATTTAGTTGCAAATAATGGTTTCCTTGTATGTCTACCACAGAATATTTACGCAGGACTGGATATATAGCTCTCATTAGAGCAAATACTACTACTTAAATTGGGCTATTTGTGAGTCTGCACCTCAAGTTTCACTCATCCCTGGTCTGAAGTGCACTAAAAGCACATTATTACTGCTTAAGATGCAAACTACCATGCTGAAAAATACCACTTTTTACCTCCAGTGCAAGAAGTTAAAAATTAATGGTTAGTTGAAACTAAGGTGATCAGTAAACAGAAACTCCTTGCAACCATGTGCGGGTTATTCTCAATCTGTAATGAGGTTATACTTACCACTTAGATTAATTACTCGTTTTCTTCTATCTTAATTTATTTTACGCTTTAAGAAACCAACGTGTCCACTAACCACTCTGTATGTGATAAAGAAACACAATAAAAGCAATTTCTCTCCTAACCCCCTCCCAAAATAAAAAAAAACATTCTCAGTAATGCATTTTTGAATCCAGCCTACCTTCTTCTAATGAGGTTTCAGCATGCCATAAATAACACTAATGAGACTTTGTCTTGCCCATGTAATACATTTCCTTAATATAGCTTTAGATTTTCTTATGTTGCATAGAAAACTAACAGTCGTAGAAAGAAATGTCCTCTGATAGCACATTAAAACCAAAAAACAATTAAATATAAATGAATTCAGTAATTTAATTGCATTATAGTCATTTTTAAAAATTCAGAGAAAAGTAATGGTGTCATTTTTTCTATTGGTAAATAATAAAAGTGCTGAGGAAATCAGATAATATTTAAATAAACATTATTGTGACAATACATGATACAAAGATACCTTTTATTGCCAGGTAAATTCAGTGTTTTCAAATGGAGAGACAGCTCAGAACATGAATCTCTGCAAGCTGAGGGACCATTCCTGCAAGCATTATGCAAGCAGCCCCCAAGGAGGGATGCAAGACTGGACTCTCCATTTTCATAGAACTAATACTCTCCGTACACGCTTCCAGCCCCAGAATGTAGATACTCTAAACATCATCTGCAAAATCCAGCCACATAAGCAGAGGTTTGCAGGGAAGCAATTTCTTAGGTTGAAAAGTGGTACATATTTGTGCAATCTGCAGCTCCTATCATTCTAGCAGCAGGTAAAACATTGTGCAGCGGTTTTCCTTCCTCTGAAAACACTATCTTGTAGTATTTTACCTCTCCCCACTCCCCCCCCCCAAAGAAAAAAAAAAAAGGGCAAGATGCACTTTTGCAGAAAAAAAACTTGATTATTTTGGGCAGTTTGCACTTTCAACATATAAATATTGAAGCTTACTCTATTTTTAAAGATCAATTGAAATGTTATGCCTGTCACCTCTGTTGCCTTTTTTACCCTCAGAAAGCAATGTAAGACCTGCGTGTACTTTCAGTGGGAGCACATGGAAAGCTTCACCACTGACTTTCACAAAAGCAGGTTACCTAGTAGCACTCTTTTAGAATTCCACCTTCATCAGCAAAATTCAGTAAGCAGCTTGAACCAGACTGGGCACCTACGCAGTGACAAGAGGGGAGAGGAAAGAAGAGCAAACCCATAGACATTAAATGACAGCAAACCTGTTGGTACTGATGGGCCGCCTTGGCACAGCTATGAGTATTGTAAGGCAGGGTGTGAAAATGGAAATGGTCACATCCAAAGTGAGGACAACAAGGTGATTATAGCTCCTCATTTCTGAGAGAACTGACACACCAAGTCTCAGGCTGGGCATCAAAACAACTGACTGGGTCAGAATGGACTGAAGGTAAAGTGACTCATACTTCAGAAAGAGTAATTCATGCAAATGTGAACCTTCTCATCTGATTTTACTAGCATGTAAAGCTTCAGAACCATTTTTCAGGAGGAAATACTTTAGAAGCATAGATAAATGGAAAATGGCATGAGAACCAACATGGATAACTTCCTTTAGATAACTCATTTTCAAGACACTGTGGCAGAGTTCAATTTTGGCACCAACTCCTGAGCCAGATAAAAACCTGAATGGATGCAGAAAAGGATTGTTAGGATGAGGATGGGAAGCACGTTCTGCCAAGGGCACTCAAAGAGTTTGATGCAGTTCTCTTTCCAAAAGAAAAGGTTGCCTTCTGTAAGAGTGCAAACAACAGAGAGGAAAAGACCCACTGAAGGTAACACGACATGAAGACACGACAGATGGGTATGAAGTTGTCAATTATTATTGAGGCTGGAAAGAAGAAGGTTTGTAAACAGCAGAATATGGCACTCCAGAATGGACTTCTGATAAAAAGAACACGGGCAGAAAATCTGTTTGGAAAATGGACTTTGACCAGTATTATGGAATAAACTATATGAAGATAGTTCTAAACTAGCGCTGTGCTGGATTCAGTGTTCAGCTCTATGCTCCTATTTCCTGGTGGGCAAATGACCTTACCACTTTTCTATCACCCATACCCACTTTTGCACAAAGCATGCACTTTTGCCAAACAAACTGTTTCTTTCCAAAGATAAACTAAGACACACTGCGTGTGTGCTGATTCTACTTCATACAAGAGAGCTTTTTTGCCTTTTTTTCCCATCTAAATCAGTTGATTTCATAAAAGAGTATAAACCCTCCACAAAATGTTCTCTCGTTTTTGTATTTTTCCTAGCTTTTCAGGAAAAAAAAACAAAACTATTCAAAATGGTTACTGTTCACAGCACAGCTATGTGGCATATTTTGATAGGAATGAACATCGCAAAATGTGGGTCAAAAAATGCCATGTTTTTCTTAAATTAATTAGTACTTCGTGGTTTTTTTCTAAAACAAAAAAAAAAACAAAAAAAAAAGAAAAATAGACAGCAAAAAGACAAAATAATGCTGACAATGTTAACCACACTTTAAGACTCCACAGTCTGGTGCCTGCGGGTGTTTCCAGCACTGTGAGGGGGTCTCTGTGGTCATGAAACCACAGAACAACACTGAATTTAAGCCTAAGACCAGATAGCAACTCACAAAATCTAGTACGTGACAGAAGTAAACCATAAGGGCAGCCAGCAGAAATGACAAACGGAGCAAGGATGATCAATATTAGGATTTCGATTCTAGCTCTAGATAGAGAGATCATTCCCCAATGTCCCCTACTGGCAGGCAGCATTAGCAGAAGTGATGTCAAATATTGTCATTTCATATCCAGACCATTGGCATTACAATCTTGTCCTCCAAGCACAATCCTGGGAAGACACGCTGAGCCACACACTGAGCAGCCAACCCGACAGGACAGCTCTGCGCCTGCCTGCTCGGAGACTCAGCTGCGTGTTGTCAGACTGCTTTGACTCACTTCTGCTCACAATCTGACTCAGTCTAACGGTCCCTACGCTTCATGGAGGTTATTTATGACACATCTCTTTTTTTTTTTCCTTAAGATACTGTCTTTGAGCTATTTTTTACTCTTCCACCATTGATCTCTTTCAAAGAACCAAGGAAGTGCTGAAAAGAAAAAGCAATCAGTCTCACCGGTCACTTCATGGGGCAAGGTTCCTGCTGGCTAGATAAGGTTTGTCACAGGGCACCCCAATGATACTCACAACCTGGAAGAAATCAGCCACCTGCATTGATCAAGAGTTAATGACGCAAACCAGAGGGCTTGGTTTTGCTTTCAGGTCTACAGTTTTTCTTGTGCAAGGGTACAAAAGAACTGCAAGGAACAGAGGAATTAGCCAGAGGCTCCAAACAGATGTTGTACCGAGGGACATGGTTTAGTGGGAAATATTGGTGATAGGTGGACAGTTGGACTGGATGATCTTAGAGGTCTTTTCCAACCTTGGTGATTCTGTGATTCTGTGCTCACACTACAGCAGAGTTGCAGTGCAACTCTCATCTGGACTTTCAAATGTGTATTCGGGCAAGCTCTTTTGACCATGTGTCTTCCAGGCAATGATTACTGGCAACAAAGATTGACTCTTGGGCTCTTCTGTGATTTTACTCAGTTTTGTTTTGGGATTGACAGACCGGTTTTCTTTGGTTTGAAATGTGCATCACTCTAGAAAGCTCCTTCTCCAAGGGGTAAAAACATGCATAGGGAGCATGAAAAATAAACCTTAGTATTACAGATTTAGTGTATAGCAGTCTTGGCACCCATTTAATCCTACATTCATACGTATCATAGCTTCAGTAAAAAAAAACAAGCAAACTTCTGCGTGTTTTTACTTCTTCACAACCGGTAACCCAGAAACTGCCTGTAATATCGTACTTTGGGGAGAAAAGTGAAAGATTTTTGGGTAAAGATTTCTAAAATAATGTCTTTTATCCAAAATAATTGGTTTTGGCATAGAGTTCTGACAACTAAATGTGGTGTTTATCACATTAGCGAGCCACACCAAGGTCAGTGAAAGAGATCTCTTTATATATGACAGAGAAGCACTTCCACCAGGTGCATTAGTAGTGTAAGAATAAGAATTATAGACACATGAAGTGACTGGGGAGTGCTGTGTGCCAAAAGGAAACTCAGACTCAGATACAGGTTGGGGTAGAACTTTCAAAGGCACCACAGTGACTTGGAGGTCATGTCACAACATGAGCAGGAGCCCACCTCCCATTTTTGGAAGTGATGTAAGGACTGCACTGCCTTTCAGCAAGAATTAGGTTCCGTTTCCCAGAAAAAAAGCCAGCACTCAGTTCTCAATTAGTTCACAAAAGCGGTCTTCGACTCTTCATAATTATATTGCATAATGACTACTTCTTAATAACGCCAAATTTCTTTTCTGTGTCCATTATCACCGACGTAGAAGCTATTTCTGTTGTTCTGGGAATTGCATGTTCCGAGTCACTTAGAGAACTATAATTCAGAACTTCCACAGAAGAACGGGTGATATATGTATGTTAAGATATTATATTATGGTGATTTATTGTTGTATCTTAGATTAATTTGAAATTTTATCATGCTGGCTTCATTATAAACACTTCTATGGAAAGAATATGTTATTGGACGTGGAATAACTAATAAGTTTTGTATTAACCAAATACTTTCTGAGCGGTTTGTTGAAAACTGTCACGACTCTGACAATCCTGGCTCTGTTCAAGTCAATGGCAGGATTCCCATTGGCTTCCTTCAACAAAACCTCTTACTTCTCGATCTCAAAAACTACTTGTCAAAGCTGCTTAAAGTTTCTGTGTACAAATAAGGGTCAGTGTCTCTTTTGGAACTCCTAAGCAATGGTTTTTAGAATAAGGAGAAAGGAAGTGAAGTATGCAGCGACTTTGTTCAGTCCTGATCCTTTGTGCCAGATCGAAGTGTGCTCAAGAAAAATGTAACTTGTTGTCCTTTAGTGTCTTCTGAAAGTCCTGCCCTGCAGAGCAAGCGTGACTGCTATGGAGGATGGTGAAGGATGCGTACAGATCCATCTGTTGTAGATTTACAAGCCCCCATGAAAAGTTTCATGCTCATGATTGTTTTTTAATGTTTTGGTTTCAACAGAACTCCCAGTGCAGGCCTCTATTATTTACTAATTGTTCTGTTCTGCTTGTACTTAAAATGTTTCAAGCTCCAGAACTGATGAAAGCAAGTCTTCAGTCCTCATGGCATGTGTCACAGCATTTGAATCTCAGTGGAGCTTGTGGTGTAAAGATCCAATTCTGTAAATTAGGACCTAAATACTACTGCTAGTTTCTGTTGCCATTGATCGTAACATTGCGAAACTCCTTGGGGTTCAAATGGTGTAATAACATGTACATACAGAACTTTGAAAGATGCTATGCTTTAGACAGAAATTGTAGGCTTGCTACAGAATTTGCGCTTGCCCAAATCTGTTTGAAAGGGTATAAATATGGTCCGTATGACTGAGAAACGTAGTTGACAAACCTTTATGGTCATTGAAGTCTCCAGTAGATGATTAAGGCTCTGAAATGTTGTTTTACTTAGATGTTAACTAAGGCAAATCTTTTTTATTCACTCCCACCTCTCCTCACCAAAAAAAGTCTCATGATATGAAACTAATTCGCAACCAAAATGTAACCCTTTGCAAAAGGAACCTGCTTTCTTCATAGCATCAAAAGCTTTTATTTTCCCATCTACCTCCAGATCTCCCTACAAAATGTTAAATGGGAGAAGGCAAGCTAAGATATGTTCAGTTTGAATCATGGAATATTTTATTTTGGATGCTTCCTGATATTATTTTGTTTGTTTGTTTTTTAACAGATGACAATGAAGAGGCTGAGATAAGTGAAGAGACAGGTGAGTGAACAATATTTTATGCTAAAACATATCACTTTTGAGAAGCATGAACCAAACTGAAAGAGTTCTTAAAACAAATTGCTGTGGTTGTGATATGCAGTGCCAGTCATTTATTGCTAATGTTACAACAGTCGTCTTTGGTTTTTAACAGCATGGGGAAAATGATCCCTGATAATATATAATGCATATTAAGAATGGCTGAAGCTAACTTTTTAGTATCATCTGTTGTGAGCTTTTTTTGTTAGTGTCTCTTTTGAACATGAATGGGAAATAATTAGAATTCTACAGTCTGTTCGTAAAAAGGTGTGGATACAGCAATTCTTGAGTCGTTTGCAATTGTGATTAGTAGCTGTGATTTGTTTGCAGTGAAAACAGTAGCAAAACTCTCCAGCAAACTCTTGAATAAATGGAATGTGATTGGACAATATTTCAGAGAACTCATTTCCATGGAGTCCACTAATTGACTATTGGAGTACTCATTCTGCTACCACTTGCCAGTTACACATCAGCCAATTTTCAGCTCATCTAATGGTGCAGTTGTTCAGCCAACACTTTTTAGCATCTCAGAGTGCCGCAGTACGTGGTACAAAAGGCTGTATGAAAGTGTATTGTATACACTTTTCTCCCGCTGTTCCAACAGGACATGCTACGTGTTTTTTCCATGGACTGAAGTCCAAATGACTGCCTTCATCCTTTTCCGTGTTTCTTTCTTGAAGGTTGTTGTAGTGTTAGCCTTTTACCAGCAGTCAGGGACTTTTTTTTTCTTAATAGATGATAAAGAGCAGCACTAAAATCACATCAACCAGCTCTTCCAGCACATTCAGGTGAATCCCATTTTATCTAATGTACATTAGCACACCTAGTTCCTTGAAGCTATTGTTAGCCTACTGCCTTTCTGCTGCTCCTATTCTTTCTAAACTCCACTTGTATGTGCGGGACCTGGAAACAACGGGCTTTGCTCATAAGCTGAGCACCTCCAGCTTTCATTTTGTCTATTACAGGCAGCCTAGTAATTCATCAGCTGAGAAATACTTTGTCTGAACTAGCTCTTGCTCTTGGCGTGTTCGTAGGATCCCTTCATGTTACTCCCTATGCTCCTACCTAATTTTAACAGCTGCTGCTATGCAAATTCAGCCTTCCTGATTCTATCCCTGGGTACTTTTCTACACTCCTTTTGTTGCGTGTCACTCATCATGTCTTTGTGCTGTAGTTCCTTGACCTAAATCACATAATATCCCAAGTTGGAAAGGACTAAACAAAGATCACTGATTCCAACTCCTGGCTCCACGCAGAACCACCCAAACTTCAAACCCTATGTCTGAGAGCATTGTCCAAATGATTCTTACGCATGTGAGCCTTCTGCTTACATCCCGTCTTTCAGCACAACAAGATGAGTTGTTCCTCACTCATCAATTCCTGGACATCCTTCTTCATGCCAGCTCCTTGGGCCATTCTGCCTAATAAGCAGGAAGCCCCAAGTCCTTACTCTGCTCCTTATCTTCCCAGCCTTCCCCTGAAATCAGTCACCTCATGTTTCTCAAAGTCTGACTTTTCGTCTCTGGCTGTGTTTGCTACTGATTCTCCCGTATTTGAGAGTAGTAAATGAAACAGGGTGTCACTCCTCTTCATCTCGTCTTGAATTTGTGTTATGGAATAGTCACCAGTACAGTCCAGGTGCTTCCAATGCTATGAGTTCCTCACAGCAGATTCCTCAAGGGTTAAAATTTCATATGGGTACAGAAGCGTGGAGTCAGAAGACTTCTGCTACTGTTTGATGAGAGCTTCGTCCACTTAATCTTCTCGATCAAGCTTTCTGTAACAGAATCCTACCACCATACCCTGCATTACTTTCTCTGCTGACCTTTACCCAGAGGCTTTTAATGCACATCTTCTGTTTTTCTTAAGGGAGATCTGCGCAGAGAAGGACCTCCTTTTATATGTAGCATGGCTTTCTCTATTCTTCTTCTCTGCCTCTCCTTCCTGATCACTAGTACCCATCTGTGACAGTGCACGGGTGTGTGCTACCTCTCAGGTCTCTGCGACCCTGGTCCCATCGTAGCCCAGTGAATGCGATGTGCTGGAACTTCCAGTTATTTGCTTTGTGAAAGGATATGAAATCAGGAAGGAGAGCCACTTGGAAAAAGGCAGAGATATTCCAGCCAGAAAGCAGAGGTAAAAGCACTGTGTTGGCTGCTTAAACTGGCAAGATTGTCCTGAAGACAAATGGATTATGATGATTTATGCAACCAGTTAATTAGCTTAGAAATTATAAATTCTTTAATAACAGTGGATATGCATAAATGTGCAAACATGGATATACACAGATAGTTATGTGTTACTGTGATGGATTAACACATTCTTTTATGGCTTTCTGGACTGTTGGTTTTATTACGTATAATTGTAATTACTTTTTGGTGTCAAGATTACTGGATAGGAACTTTTAGAGATTTTAATGCAATTAGTGTGATTAATATAGTTGTATATATATACGTAGAAGTAGGAAAATGAAGACTGTCATTATACAACAAACATTTGCCAAAGATTACCCTCAGTTGAATTTTCAGTATTCATCTAACGCTTCCAGTTTCATTTTTTACCGTAATCGTGGCATGTATGTTTTTATAAGTCAATTATTTTGCTTTTTTTTTTTCTCTCGTTGCTGTTATGGAGATTATGCAAATTGCATCATTTTTTAAAGCGTTTAAAATTGCAATTAAAAGGAAGTATATTTCCCCTCAGTAGCCAATCTTTTCTTTTTTTTTTGCAAAATAAATGTCTGTTTTATCCTTCATGAATTTAGGTGAAGCTGCGTAGCTGCTCTCTGAAATAATCACTGAACTAAATCGTTTGAAGAATATATTTCCCTACATACCTGCCTCTTTGTGCATGGAAGACAGATGAGGTCACAGGCTTGTTTGTAGGGTATGATGAACATCAGCAGCGTGTGCTTAGTTATTCTGTTCTGATTTCAAGATATTTTGGGAATCAGTACACTGATGGTCATCAGTCAATACCTACATGGCCAAAGACAAACACATTTTGTATAGCTACTCCAGAAGTGGTCAGGAGTTCCGTCATTTTGACCTGTTTATGTAGGGTTGTGGTTTAACCTTGGCAGGTGGCTGAACACCACACTGCCTTTTGCTCACTCATCCCTCCCAGTGGGATGGAGGAGAGAATCAGAAAAGAAAAGGTAGAACTTGTAGGCTGGGAGAAAAACAATTTACTGAGACAGAAAAGGAAGAGTGAAATAACAGTAACAATAATTTTAAATATATGTATGTATTTAAAAACAAATGATGCGCAAAGTGATTGCTCACCACCCACTGACCGATGTCCAGCCAGTTCCCAAGCAGCAGCAGCAGCAGCCTTCCTGGCCCAACTTCCCTCAGTTTTATGGTTTCTTCACGTGATGCCATATGGTATGGAATATCCCTTTGGCCGGATTAGATCGGCTGTCCTGGTTCTGTCCCCTCCCAGTTCCTTGTGCCCCCTCAGCCTCCCTCACTGGCAGGACAGCATGAGAAGCTGAGGAAATGAATCATCCTTGGCTCTGTACAGCATTGCTCAGCAACAACTAAACATCATTGTGTTATCAACATTGTTTTTCTCCTAAAGCGAAAACATAGCATGATACCAGAAATGATGAAGAAAATCAACTCTGTCCTAGCTGAAACCAAGACAGTATATGACCTTTTTAATGATTGTAGGATGCATTTGCAGAAGTTATAAGTACTTACTAAATTTCTGCATTGAGGGGAGTTTTGATTCTTATATTCAGATAGCTTTCCGTTTGAAAGAGTTTAACTTTTCACAGTTCTGAGGGAAAAATAAAGTATCAACATCTAGTTGTCACTTCACGTTATTAATTGAATAATCACTCTTCATTCCACTTGACTTCATAGGCCATGACTCCAGCAGATGGAATCAGCAGTTGGCACTAATATTGATGATCCTGTTCTGTTGAACTGTCCATATCCCGTCTGCTTTGGGGTTATTTCTCCAGTTCTTGTGCTTAAAAGCAAACAACAAACAAAAAACTTCGTTGCTTTTAAAATGAAAGAACTTTTCGGATTCGTGGAGAGCACACGTTGCACACTACGTACATGTGTAGGACCTCTGGCAGAGATTCAGATATTCTAAATTTCACCTAAATCTCAGTGCCTGCAATTTGTTGTTGGTTAAGTGTTTCTGAAGGGCCAATATCTAGCCAAAAGAAAACAGGGAGAAGCACAGGGACTCAAATGAGACGTAGATTCATTGCTGGACCAATCTCAGTGTGAAGAATGTAGTAGAATAGTGCAGATTGTACAGAACCAGTCCTAATTAAAACCCAGTGATAAGAGAGAGAGGGGAAAAAAAAATGATTTTGGTTTGATGTCAGCTGAAGGTGATGGGAGTATGTCCATTGGATGATAAAGAATTAGCTGGGAGTAAGAAGTAACACATGACCAAATGTGTGTCTTAATGAGCGATGTACGCATTATGAACATAATCTCTTTCTTGTGTTTCTACCACCCTGAAGTACAAGTATCTCATTTGCAGAAAGGCCTCTCTTTCTATGTCTTCTCTCCTAAATAAATAGTAAAATAATATTAATTGCTTGTCTGCCAGGTAATCTATCTGTATGTTAATGCTGTAAAATCAAAAAGACATGAACGATCATTTTAGTGAGTTAATCACATAATGTCACTGCATATTTTGGATACGCTAGAATAAGAAAAATATTTAAAAGTAATAATAACCCGGTCTTAGTAAGTATACATACTCAAGACCACTCTTCTAATGGCATTTAACTTGCAAGGTTTTAATCCACCCGTTTGTTATTCTGGATGCTGTTTCTTGTTGCAGCTGCTAGCTTAACTGCACCATTTAATTCAGTGAGTTTGGATATTAATATATTTCATACAGCGTGCTGTCAGAGTAGCTTGAGCCAAAAGGACAGATTTAGTAATGCCAGGTACAGACTTGAGCACTTCTAGATCTCTGCTCTCCTTTATGAGTAATATCCTATGTAAGCAAAGGGAAGGACCAGATGACCTAATAGCCTTGTCTTCCTTTAACTTCACTGTTTTAATGCTGCAGAGTCATGATGCTTAGTGCTTCAAGCTCCATTAAGGGAAGATTATTCTAAACTTTAACTTCTGAAGGACTTGGCTTTTATACCCATAGCTTCACATACCTACTCGTAGAAGCGTGCAAAATAAGCCCTAATACTGCCATAATTATGTGCACAATTGCAGTGATTGCATCTGGAAATTACAGAACCGTGTGCTATTATGAGAAGCATAGTCCAGATACGCAATAATACTGCATTATTATGCACTGACATAAGTTAATTCTCTTACCATAAAGCAAAAACAAAACAAAACCTCATGCAGAAGTGTTTCAGTTCTGAAGCTGTTTTCTCCTCTTTGGCTTCACTCCCCATGTTGAACCAAGGCCTTTTGACCTCACCTGAGTAAAAGTTACCACCCAGCTGTGTCCCATTTCTCATCTGATAGTTGTTCATATGCATTGCCCTGCTGGTTATGCCATTTTTGTCCCAAGTGTCCTACTTAGCCACCAATTTGTTACTCCAGAAGTCGCAGTCAGCTATAGGACGGCAGACCAAAGGATCTCATTGACACTGACAGGAGGAGCCCAACTATAAACAGTGCTGTGTAAATACTCTATTTCCGTGTGCATTCCACTGTGTACTCACTCACGCAAACTTGGCTGCTTTTTACTTTGAAGGGAGACGACTTTCTCTTTTACTGAGTGGAAAATAGGGAACACTTGTACACAGCGAGGATTTGAAACTGAGGGATTTTTGAAATAGCTTCCTTTGAGAGAGACTGTCAGGTTTAAGTGGTTTGTTGACCCTCAGAGGGTCAGCACACAAGTAGGTATGATGTCTCCCAGTGTTAGAGCTCAGAAACCCGATCGTGATGAGAAAAGCTCTGAATGTGATTAATTCAGACACCTATGTCGGTGTTCTGTTTTTTAACAGAAATTGGCAAGCAGAATTCCATAGTATTTGGCTATTTGTTCTGAAAGACGTACACGCTACTTTAAAGCACAAAGGATTAAGAGTTGCATTTTGACCACAACAAAAGCCATTATTTTGAATCTGGAAGGCATCCCTTTCTGTCTCTGAAATGAGGGAGAACTGCTTAAAAAATAAAGCAGTGAAATTGCAATTGAAATCTAATTCTCCTGGGATGGCGCCTCTGTGTCCTTTAATGAACGTTAAAAGGTTCTGTATAGAGTGCAGAAAGACCATTTATTTTGAGATGGTAACAGCTCCGACTTCTCTCAGTATCAGCCTTCTCCCTTTCTGTCTTCGTGCTGACAATTAAGATGTTGGTTATACTATCTAATGTGTTCAGATACTCCTGAAAGACCTGGCTGGACACTTGCACTTAAGCTTGATTGACATTTGACTTTTGGGCTTGGAGGAAGCCTCACAGGTTTGCTAGATGATAAAATTTGTCATTGGAAGGGAGTGAGTGTCGACTGAAACGCTCCCATTGATTTGGTCCCCTGATGTGAATCATTGTTAACCCAAAAAGGGAAAATAGCAGGTAGTGCAGAGTGGCATTAGAACCAAAGAGGCCATCCGTCAATGTGGTCAGTTATAAATATATAAGTTATTTTTAAAGAGAATGGGAGAGTGTTGGCAGGAATAAATCTTTAAAAGCCTGGTTATTTTTCAGGATCTCTCTTTTGCATTGGGTTTCTTGTTGAACATCATCATGGCTCTTGAGTAACCCCTGTAAAAGGTTGACAAAGCGTGTATTTCATGTTTTTTGCCTTTCCTTTTCCCCGCAGTATTTCTTGTGGTTGCTTCTGTACTCTTATCAGCCTAGAAATAAATAGATCTTAGCACTTTGGTTTCATCAAAATATTGTAATTGAATCTCAAACTCAGGTGATCAAATGTGATGACATGAACGTGGTCCCCTGTTAAGTGCTGTCAAGAAAGGTCTGCTTCCTGATGGCAAGCTGAACATTGAAGTGTGTTCTACACCACTTATTTACTGATCTTTAAAGGCCCTTCGTGCTCTGAACTACATGGAATTGTACAGACCGAAATTCTGTGCTAGAAGCAATTTTTAAGGACAGTATTCAGTTTGAGCTTTTGGGCCTAAAATGTAATGTTTGCTCCTAGAATTAAACAAGTGAAATAAAATGTGAGCTGTAGCGTCTTGTAAGTTCTTGCCAGCTTCTAAGTCCATAGCTGCTCTTTTAGGACTTCAGTGCAGTAGAGAACCGAGGTTCCCAGGAGGGCAGACAGAGGATGTTTCTGAGTATTCTGGGCTCCATGTGGAGCCCATAGTTTGTCTCTCAGAAGAACGTAGTATTCCCTTTCACATTGCAAGTTCATTTTCACATCCTTATTTATTTTCATCCTTGTGCTTGGAAACGTTTAGCACTTGGAATCTGTATATGTGTGGGATATTGAAGGGTGGTATCTCTAGCGCTATTAGCAGAGCTGAGTTCTTCAGGAGAAACTATGCATCTTGTTGCTGAGAGCTTTTTACATATCCAGCAACATATAGAGTAGATGATTGTGTGGGGTGTGTACAACAGCAGAAGAGGTGGGATTGTTCAGAGCAGTAGGCAATTTATAATACACGTGTAAATTTGTTTTGCTTTTTTTTTGGTTACTTTTTTTTTTCTAGTTGCTAATTAGCCAATTAATTTGAAGTGATTTTTACTTTCTCTCAGCATGGTGATAGGGCTAAATCAAGAAAGGCCCTGTGCGTTCCTAAGTTTCCTGGTTATAAGTGTTCAGGATGTCTTTTCAGCATGCACATAAAATCTGTTTTCTTTAGGTTTCTTCCTCTCCCAAGCCTTCATCTGGCCATAAAGAACTGGGAGGTCTGGTGGAAAGTCAAATGACAAGAAGGCATTTTCCCACCGCTGCTGAATAGGTTCCATATATGCAATGAATTGAGTTTTAAGCATCTGCTGTCCTCTGCTTTCAACCCAGAATTTGGTTAAGCAACCATTTGGAGAATATTCTAATTAGTGAGCCTTCTTTCATTGAATGTCTTAATTTACAAATACCTTTTATGATTAATTTCCAGCTTGGCCTTCCTTCTGCACTAATGGGCTTTCTGTGCTGCCAGTTTGTACCTACAGGTCTATCTTAGCAACGGTAACTTGATGCTTATGTTAAGATGATAAAAAAAAACTCTGAAGAAGTTGTATAAAACCTCTTAATTTTTAAAATGTAGCCGTCTGATTTTAAGTGCTGTGAACTTCAGTCTCTACCAATAGTAGAAACCTTAAATTTCACTGCATCATTTACTCTATGGAAGGATTTCCTTTTCCTTCATCTTCCTGTTGCTTTCTGGCTAATAGGTTGGAACGCGTGGTTTTTTTATGGTTTTTTTTTTCTTTTCCCAAACAGAACGGTTCTATCTCATAAAACTTTCATTTCCTTAACTTTACTTCGCTATCAAACTTGATTCCCTGCCTCTCATTTCATTACCCGCTTCAGTCAATATTCATTTGTTACTGTGTTATTACATTGAGTGGAGAATTGAGCTGAGAGAGAATCATTTCACCACAATTCCATAATACAGTTTAGTATATATCACATTAAAAACTACAAATTAAAAGTTATGAACTTTCCTTTTCCTGAAGAGATTAAGAGCTTGTTAAGTAGTAGGTCATATTGGCATGATCTTTCTTCCCTGCTGTCATGAGAGAGTTAGGCAAAGTCCCATCCAAGCTGAAAGGTACTTCTTAAGATCCTTTTCTAGCACATGACGCAGTAATTAATTTTCATAAGAGAAAGACAGACATCAGGCACTGAATGGAGCGCTGAGATAAAATGTACTCACAGTTTTGATATCGTGTGGTAAAATCTGATACGATAACATCGTTTCAAAGTAATACATTTAATATTTTCTTCTTGTATTTTAATGAAGGATTGGAACAAAAAGGCCAGCCTCTGTCTCCCACAAAGTGCAAAGCAGAGCAGGCTGAAGACCTGCAAGATGATGCTGAAGGTAGGTGGTCTGACCGCTTTTCAGAGCTATTACTGAATTTTACATCTGGGGGGAAAGGTTGACGCCGAGTTCTTGAGGAAGAAAATGGAATGCTTCTATTTAGGAATGTTATTTGCACACACTTGGAAAGTTCCTTTTGGCCTCGGTCATGAGACTGTAATTCTTCTGAAGCGTATTTCATCTCGAGGTAGATTTAGATTTACAAATGCAATTTTTACTGATTATTGCTGATATAAAATGGAAAAGTGTTGCTGTTTTATGGCTAACCTGTTCTGACTTTACGTAATTAATAATATAAGATGTAATGTTGCATGGTGTTTGTGTCACGCTCGTTGCTTAAGCTCTCAAGTAAATCAGCTACCCACAGCAATACATAGAACAATAAAATTCTTGCTTTCCTCCTCTACAAGAGAATTTTACTGTATCCCTTTCTACTCCACTTATGGTGTTTATGGCTTCAGATCTTGTGCATTATACTGCATATTTCCATGGTCAGAAGTCACAGATGCTTGCCATTATGCCTGTGTTGTTCTGAAAAGTGCTTTCCTGCATTTGAGTCTTCCTGAGCGCAGTCCGCGTCAATCTAAAATTGGATCAAAGTATCTTTTCCTAATGTGTATCTCATTGGGAGAGTTGCTAAAAGATGTTAACATCAAAGATGTAATTTTCAATGTAGAGTTTGACGTTGCTGTTCTATTTGTGGAAGAACAAAATGCCCAAATGCAAGAGAATTCCCCTTAGGTGAAATAGTTAAAAGGATGAACCTTAATCTTTAATCCGTGACAGTTCCTTATCGTGGATTCTCTTTGACCTAATGTTCCTTAAGTGACACATCTCATTCTGCACCTCAACCGGTGGCTCCATGTTCTTCATCATTTTGACCCTACACTGTGCTTTCAGCTCCTAAAATATTCTGACTAGGGCGTAGTGTGAGTCATAAAGAGCAGAAAAATGTTAACATCTATCACTTTAAGTAACTGCTAGTAACATCCTGTCACTAACATTGTGACTGGTTGTTAATGGCAAGTACTTAAAGCAATAGCTGTCATCGCCTGGAAGGTGTGGGGGGACCCAAGAAATCTCATCCTGACTGGTCTTCTTTTCTTTCTTGTTGCACTAAACCCAACTGAAGTTAAAATACCAATGTATATTTGGATTAGAGAATTCTACGATGACAAACCACATGTCGATTTGTATGCAGGCTAAATGGAGTGTGGGATCATGGTGCCATTTTCCATATTCCTAAGTATTCTGTAACGTATATATATCGGAGTGTGACTAAAAGCCTTCACTGTCTCAGTGTCTTAAAAAATAATAATAGGAGAGGAAAGAACAAAATGTTGTAAGCTTTTCTTTCCATTGGAAAATGAGCTGATGTTGTTCCACCGTTTCCTTGGTTCACTGAATTCCGTCTCCTAGTTAGCTATTCCTGTCAGTGTTTTCCTGGTGACCTACAGTTCACTTTGTAGAGTGCAAACAAACGCATTGGAAGGATGAAGTAAATAGCATGGCAATAGAATGATTGCATTACCCTCGAGCTGTAAAATGTCTGAACTCCATACAGTAGATTTTTGCTGATGCAGAGTCGAGGCCTGTAACACATAATCACTGCTGCGGAATTTAATCTGGCTGGTGACAGACTCCTCTTCTCCTTAGGCAGAAATCAGGCCTGTAATGTTTAGGAGTGAAAGCCTCGATTTAGACTTGAAAGTCGCGTTAGGAGAAAAGAAAAAAAAGTAATTAAAGTGTTTGTTGAGGGGGAAGAAGCCTGGATCGGATTTCAGCACAATTACCTGCACCTCTGTTTTGAAGAAGAATTGCTCCAGACGCTGAATTCCTATAAAGCTGCAGCATGGCCAGAGTCTAGTGTAACACACCTGTGAGTTATTTCCATTTAAGTAAATAGGATTTGCACGCTTTTGTCTGAGAATAGAGTTCAGTTTCTGTCATTCTGATTATTAGCTGTTGGTTTTGGCTAATTAAAGGAATTGTTATTGTGGAGCTCTGAAGATCAAGAGAGCTGTGGATGTGTGGCATGAACCAGAACCTCATGACCGCATGTCTGGATGATTTTGTTTAGATAGGTAGGGATTTGGCTTCCCTTCCAAGAAACTGCCTTGATTATTTTATTGTGTTTTGAGGGATTAAAAAAAAAAGAAGGATTTTTGGATAGCTAATACATATAAGCGGTCTCAAAACTCAGTAAAGCCCATCTCTGGCTGGGGCCAACTGTGTTGAATTTTCCTCGTGGTGAAACTGAAGTGCTTTGTGTTCAGAGTGTGTCAACCTTCAGGTAGTTCGCATGCTTTACGTAGCAGAAATTAAAAAGAAAAAAGAAAAAAGCTTTTAGCAATAAAAGCTGGTCCAAAGCGACTTACATTTAACACAAGATATTGTTTTCTCCTTGGTGCTAGGACTAGATATAAAATATTTAACAAATACACACTGAGGCCCAGGAAGAACTAGATATTTTTTCCTTTCCATAGCTGTCAGTGTCCCTTTAGGCCAGAGGTGGGAATACAGCTTGCTGTTTTCGCAGCCTCCTGCCACACATGCCCTCATGGCATCCTGTAGAAGCTATTCCATCGAGTTCAGTAATATTTCTACAGTAATATTTTTCTACAGCACGCCAAGCTGGTTCACTGGCTAGAGGTGACGGAGCAAAACCTTTTCAGTGCATCTTAAAACCTCTACAGAAGATCACAGAAAGTAGGCTCCTTCGTTTCTGCCCTCTCCGCAATCAAGGGAAGTCGAACAAGTGGCTGTATGTAAGGAGCTTGTTTTGCAGTAAGCTGAGATAAACACTTGACATGCTAATGAAAGCGGTTTTGTACAGAACCTCTAAGGTATTAGTGGTGTCTGTTATTATGCTATTAGGTATATTGTTCTCTGCGTTGTCTGTTTATAGCAAAAAGCAAGTGTGAACTACATAGCAGATTCTCCTGTCACTTGTTGCATCCAGTAGTTTTTCATTCCGGTGTGGGTTATTGTCTGGAGAAATGGATAGTCTGGATACATGGGGAAACACTCCTGGAAACGGCAGGTTACCTGCAACGTTTCAGGTTTTACACGTGCAAACATGCAATGTTATTTAGTTATTACTTTCTTTATTTTCCCTGGGTCCTGCTGGGTGGGAAAAATAAGCCAGTGGCAATTTTGCCTTTCCCTTGGTCAGATGCACTTGGTGAGCTCCGAGGTGAGAAAAAAAAATCTGGTACTAAAGCAAATTTAACGTGTCTTCAGTCACTTCATTAACACAATCCTAAAGTAATGGCATAGGCAAAATGGCGATACTTGTCACAGCATTTTAGCCATGAGATGGCACAAATGCCACAGGTCATGTTTTCATCCTTCTGATCTCTACCAAGTAACATCCGACTCTCTTTAAAGAAGCCTAATGAATTTCAAAATGTTCCTTACTTCTCTTCATCTCCCCTAATGGCCTCCTATGTGGGCTGAATAGTGAGATGCATGCAGTAGATTTTCTTGATACTGGGAGAAGCAAAGGCGTTTGCCCTTCTGTTTCTGGATTTCTCAGTGAGATATAAAAGGGAGCCTGTCCGAGAGCTGCCCCGTCTATTCCCTCCATGGTCTGCAGGTGATCAGTATTGTATCAAAGATGATTAACACAGCCAATAATAGCAGCATAAATGCCTGATCTTTCCTCTCCTCCAGGAGGAGGATAATCAATCCATGCAGCAAAAGCCGTTTCTATGCCTTCCCAAGGTCAGGATCCTGCTTGTTCTCCTTTGAGGGGTGTGAAGACAGAGCTGGAGCTCTGCAAGTTATCTCACTCCAGCTTTTCTCCTGAGCTTCTCCCAGAACAAAGTGCTAGGTTCTTCCCGATAGATTGATAGGCTGTTGGTCCCTCATGATCCCCTTATCTGAGACCTAGTGTATGTGTGAGGAGCTAGTGTGTTGGAATTGCTCATCTGGGATGAACTTTGTCTGCTTTCTGTTCACCTGGTGGGAAGGAGAATGGTTTGATGGATAAGCCAAGCCAGGAAGGTCAAAAGGAACACATATCACCTTGAAGACAGTTGGTAGAGTTGGTTCCTTTGCTGGATAAGGGTCATTGCACTACTGACCTCTCAGCTTTCAAGGGCAGCATCGGGTTTCTGAAATGCTGTTCGTCAGTGTTGGGACTCAGGGCTCGTTAGCGAGATCTCACGTTGCTCTGAATTGGTTGTGCTGTGTGTCTAGAGGAGAGATCACCCATCTGATTTGAGTGTGCAGTAGAAATGAGGCCAAGCAGAGGTGCATCTTACCTCAACAGCGCTGTGATTCAGCAGGTCGTGGTCATTAGGAAGGATGCTCACCCAGAGGGAGACACCCTCTCTCCTCATCCCTTTTTCAAGGAAGACTTGTCCATTGACAAAAAATGCATAGTCTTGGGACTAGCAAATGAAACTCATTTTACAGCTTAGTCCTTTAGTTGCAACATTAATACAAGACTTCTTCCTTCTTCTACTTTACAGCATGATCTTGGCAGCTTTGCTGCTCACTGCCTGGCTTCATAGAGAGGAAGACATAATATGTGCAGTGGCAAAAGCCATAGAATCATTAAGGTTGGAAAAAAACACTTAAGATCATCTTGTCCAAGCCCAACCCGACTCCACCATGCCCACCAACCATATCCTTCAGTGTCACATCTCCACAGTTCTTGAACACCTCTAGGGATGGTGACCTCACCACCTCCCTGGGCAGCCTGTGCCACTGCCTCACTGCTCTTTCAGATAAGAAATGTTTCTTAATATCCAACCTGAAAAGATACTGAAGTCAGCAGTGCTGTGGCTTTTGCTCCTTTCCTGGGGGTGCAGTGTACGTACATCATCTGCAGTGCGTTACCGCTACACAGCAATGTTCAAAGCATCTTTCCTGTGGTCCTAATAACACTACGCAGACCTGCTTGTTGATCCCTGTAAGGTATGGATTAACATTAACCAGATTTGACTTCTGATTAAGTTTTAAAGTTGTCTTTGATTTATAGCAAACAATTCTTACATCATTTGAGAAGTTATAGCTACGTTTCTTCCTTGCATCCCACAGGGCAGTAATATTCTTCGATAAATTTCTGCTCCACTCATACTGAAAATGAACATCTAGGCACATAATTATGCTTCAGAAACACACTCTCTTGCTCAGCATTGAAGTGCTACTTTTTATTAAGATAGCTTAGAAGTTACTGCATTCCTTTTACCACCAAACGAAACCCTTAAATAAAATTTCACATTAAGATAAAGTACAAAAATCCCTGTGAAGCATACGTATCAAACATGTCTGTAAAATGTTTCACCTTCGTATAGAGTGGTTATATTTAAAGTGATGCCATTAACCCCTATCCGCTTTGGCTGATAGCTTCTTTTTTCACTCCTCTTTTGAAGTCTGCCATCTGTCTTGACTGATTACAGCTCTCAGAATATCAGGTGATCACTTTTCACTTAGCCAGGGGAAAAACAGGACGTTATCTGTATATTTATTTGTTATTTGCTCTCCGAGCAAACCCTTCTTAGGAGATTCTTTTCATTGCTGGAGAGGCTACTGCCGTTTCATTACATTGTCATGCAGTGGTCACACACGACAGCTTTGGAAATGCAGCTCATTTTGGCCTCCGCAGGTGACACGCTGTCCTGTTGCTTCAACCGTCCACTTGTTGGGGTTTCTTTTAGCAGCCGACTGCATGTGTATGTAAACTGTAGCAGGTAAACCGTTGCAATTCCTTTCTCATTTCTAACTGCTAAGTGAATAATAGTAAAGCGTTGTGATTGTTCGGACCCAGCGCAGAAGGAACAGTCAGGCCCTTGGTTCTGAAATGCTAGTGCAAAATAGTAACATTGCTTGTTTGGGTTCACATTTTATGCCATCTTAGCGAACGTCCCTCCCCAGTTCTTTACTGCGTTACGTCCCTCCACCTCATGGTCTCAGGAGCAGTATGCACGATATTGAAATAGCTTTTATTTTATATTTTTCCTGTGGCTCAGAGAAGAAGCTGTGCCGCAGTCCTTCACGGTGTGTGGTTTCCTGCTCTCTTGGGTACACCGAGAAAATGAGAACTAACAGTAAATTGACACAGTAATGGTAAATGTTATGGTCATATTGTGCACCTTCACATATTTTTGTCCTAGCTAGGGCTGCCTGGAGGGCTGGGGGTCAGCCCCCTCTGTTCTGCTCTGAGCGCTGCCTCCGCTCGCTCCTCAGTTTCTGTCCAACTTCATACACTAGGATAGCACTATATGGATGCTTGCACGTCACCGTGTGTGTATTTTTTGCATCAAAATGCAAATTGTATCCTTGTGCTCTGTCTGGGCTCTGTACGGTGTCCACATTCTGGTTCCTCTGGAGAGCTCAGGCTCCCAGGAAATATCTGCTTTTGTTTGCTTTGTACAGATTGTCAGTAATAGTGATGATCGGAATCTTGGGCAATGAAATTTTAGGTAATTTCTTGCCTGGCACCTGTACTGCAAAATCTGAGCCACGGTATATATCACACAACAAAGTTACATCCAAAAAAAAGGAAAAAAAAAACAAAAAATAGCCTTGCACGATGTTCCCAGCGATGTTATGGATTGGGATAAATCTGAGTGCAAGCAGAGTACTTCACTTGGCGCTGAAGCTGTTGGCCCACACGTTGTCCCCTGGTCCTTCCCTATGCTGGGAGGTGTACCGTGGTGCTGAGTTACTTACCTTGCGATCCACAGAGGAGGGAAGCACCTTGCAACTGCAGTGGGCTTTAGCTTAGGCTCCCGTATTTCTCAGGACGCGAAATAATGGAATACAATAGTGTTATACCTCTGAGTAGTGTAATACAATAGTGTAATACCTCTGAGATAATCCCCACGAGCTGCGGTTCTCATTCTTTTCCCACACCCCCCGACGATACTTGACAAAAATGCCGCGTGGAAATAAGAACCTGTTATTTATTACGCTGATGGCAGAGCGTTCAGGACTGCGTTCTGCAGTGAGGTAATTGTTGAAACAACAAGGGGGGAGGAAGTCTCATAACTCCATTAAGCAATTACTGCCGATGATAATTCTTTACTAACCCTTCCTTACGTTTACCCTGAAGAGGTTCTATGCGAGTCGCGATTAAAGCTGACTTAAAAAGTCACGATTTAATTAAAAGAAATTGAAATGCGAACCAGAAATGTTCGGTAACCTCAGGCCACCGCCCTAATGATTCGTTTTCATGCGCTTGGAGTTCTGCAATGATGGCATTTGTGGTTATGTGCTTTTTGCTTTATGTCTGATACCGTTTTGCCACT
The DNA here is from genome assembly GCA_024606505.1 of Aquila spilogaster. Taxonomy (NCBI): domain Eukaryota; kingdom Metazoa; phylum Chordata; class Aves; order Accipitriformes; family Accipitridae; genus Aquila; species Aquila spilogaster. Next base: position 38,216,457 of record JANHGO010000073.1, on the reverse strand, counting down.
GGAACGGTCTGACAGTGGTTGCTGGCTGTATGATCTCGAGTGTATATATCCGGATCCGTACGTGTTTGCTTTTCACGTGGTAAGAGTGTGTTGAAGTCAGCAGATCTGCTCGTGGGTGGAATGCGGCAGCTGTAAGATCAAGGCCTATATTTTTAATTTTCTCATTAATTAGTGTCCCTATTATTCCAGAATAACCTTCACATCATTAGTGCGATTACCGTGGCAATGTTTTCGTGCTGTAAAAAAGGCAGTTCAGAACTGTGACATCTTTTATCTGCCAGAACTTGGTTTGCATTTGTCACAAAGGCGTGGCCCTGCTTTGAGAGAAATCTGTAGGTCAGATCATGGGAGATTTGTGTGGTTGCAAAGCAGGAGCCGTGCGAGGATGTTACAGGGTCAGAGCTGGAGCTCGGGACTGTGACGCATACACAGATGTGTGGGAAGGACAGACCAGTTATGACTCTCAGGTGCTGGCCCTCTGTATCAACTATCTCCACTCCAGAAAGGAGGAGGAGGTATTCTGAAAGAGCCTCACTCTGGCTGTAGACACACCGTGGCACATACAAGTACGTTCTTCCTAGTGAAACAAACTTTACTATTAATAACTTGCACGTTGGAGGGGTAGAAGTAGACTGGCTGGGCAGAATTTCCCCCTTTGACTAAAAATGTGTTATCTGCAATTCTGTTTTCTTCTGGAAAGTGTCTTTTTGTACCGGTTTTTGAGACATTGACATTAACCTTAGCTCTAAGAATGTCTCTGACTACTTATGAAGAAAGGGACTGCTGAGAAGGAGTAGGTGTATGAGAATCTGGCACTCATTCATCTCTGAAATGGGAAGGGCCGAGAGGCCAGCAGACTATTAATATTTTTGACTTGCCGTGTTTGTCGCAAGAACAGTGAGGGATGTGAAAAGCCATGTGCCTCCAGGCTCCGGCAGAGTAAATGGGAGGAATACTAAAACCTGCTCTGGGTCTGCTGCTGAGAGCTTGTCCCCTGGACATTCACAGGGTTCTTGTCTCAGCCTTCTCCCGTATGACTGCCGGCTTATTATTTGTCATATCATCTGCTTTGTTTTGGGGCTGTTTCTGCAGCTGGCACATCACCGTGCATGCTAAGTACCTCTCCTTAACATAAAACAGGCAGACGCTCACAGAGTATCCGGTTTCCTAGCTCAGTTAGAAATGCTGCCTGCTTTGCCAGCTTACTGGATGTGCTGATTGGTCACTGCTTGGCCTGTTTGCTACTGGATGTAAATAAGGATATATACTATTTGGGGGGAAATTTCCTTGCCAATCCCAAAGAAAAAGGCCAAGAGGGGAGAGCAAGCTCCTACCGTGCAATAGTCAGCTCAAAAGAGGAAAGGAAAATATATGGCCAGGAGTGGGTATTTTAGTGTCTGATGTGCTTATTTTGTTTGTATCATGCTACTGTAATTCTCAAAACTGTTTTTTCAACTGACTGCCACGCAGGGGAAAAGGAACAGATGTTCCCATTTGTCTTTTGATGTGGCTCAAAATCATTTACATTTGCTGGCCTAAAATGACACGATATGTCATTCACCACTTTTTCCATCTCCTTTGGAGTGAGTGACAGATTGCTGTTCAATTACTGGTACAATGGAAAAGCAGGTTATTGTGGGGACAGTTTTCACCTAAAGGAAATGCAGTTGCCAGTTGCTGCAGTAGTGGAAAGAGAAGGATGGCAGACACTATGGAACCCAACCAGTGGAAACGATGTCTTAAGTATTAATAATGTCGTGGGGAAGGCTCGAGGGAAGTGCACTGGGTCTGACTTTTCTGCCTGCAGAAAAGGAGAGCAGGAGCGAATAAAACGACGGTGGAGACCTGGCTTGCTTCTCTTCTAAAGTGTATTTTCAGCTTTTTGTCTTGAGCGTGTGCTTCTTAAAACCTTCCCATTTGCTCTGCACCCAGTTCCGGTGGAGGGTAACAATTGCATAAAGGTTCTTCATCGGTGGAAGACGCTCAGTGAGAGACTCATTAGAGAGAGGTTTGTGAAAAAATGGAAACAACCATTTGTCAGATGCTTTGGGATTAGCCACTTTTCCACCCAACAGTTTGCTTTCTTACTGGTGTGTTCTTACTCCACTCCCCCCTTTCTCCAGAGATGAAGAGGTTCCCTAGGCCGAGCAGAGCTTAACCTTTCACTCTGCAAGTCACTCACTTCAGAATCACTCACCCACTCTTAACTGTAGTGTTTCCTCTCCTCTAATTCTAGGAAAGCCACTTTGCAGGCACAGCACGTACCTTCGCTATGCTGATCAAAATTAATTCTCTTGTCACAGTCCAGTCAGTCTGCTGGGCTGGGTCAGAGTACAAGAGGTGAAACTTCTGCTTGAAGTCTGTCACGTTTTGGTTTGTTGGTGGTTTTTGTTTTTTCTCCAAAGGAACGAAATGAAATGTTAGATGGAAAACATGTTAAGAATCTAATACGCAGTGCTGTAATTATCTTTCCATTATTCTAGTTTTGAGCAGTGAATCCCCGGTGAAATAATAGCCTCAGGATTGACAACATGTTGTAATGAATATATGCATTGTCTGTTAATCTGATGAAGCAGGTCTTTTAAACCTTCTTTTGAGGTACAAGTTTGGTTTGAGACCGTAACTTTAAAATAAGGTGTAGCCCTTTGGAAATAACTATGAATGAATCCCCCACATGCCTGATTTTAGCCAAATAACTTATGGTTATAGTCACTATAATGGATGTAGCAACTGTCACCTAGACGTGCAGTCTTTCATTGCGAATGCAGTAAGGCAATTGCTGAAATGACTTCCAGTGATATATCCGTAGCTACTATTTTTGCCTGACATGCTTTTCCTGAATATGAAGTCCTTCTGTGCAGAGCAAAACATGTTGCACTTGGCCATAATGAAATCCTTCATGTTTTGGCGCTGCTTGTTTAACAGTGATGCAATATTCTCTTCGGATCCGACTTAATGGTAAAGATTTTTCAAGTGTCACTGTGCTGTAGTGTTACAGTATTGTCTCGAACATACTGTTCCTTTCCACAGCTCCTGAGCTAGACAACTTCATCCCTCTGAAACACAGCCTGGTGTCAAAAAGGATTTTTTCCTTGTTTATTAATTGCACGATGTAAAGCCTTCAGTGTCCCAAACCCGTGTTGTAAAAGGAGAAGGGGGAGAGAAGAGTTTGTCTTCTGGCACAGCTAACCTTCTGGTCTGCATGCGGTCCCTGCATTGCGTGTGGACAGAGTGATTTAGAAGGAGGGAAAGAAAAACCCCAGCTGGTTTTGTCAAGCCATTTTGGTCATCCATGAAATGCAATTTTTTACGGGTTAGAGCTCACTAACATCCTAAGAAATCGCTATAGCCGGCCGTCCGTTGCAGCTGGTTACAGTCGGTGCGGAGAGCAGCAGGCAGGCAGGAGACCGAGTGCTGCTCCATCTCCTTGCTCCATCTCTTTGCTCCATCTCTTCACAGCATCCCCACCTCCGAGAGCAGCTTCATGCGAGCCGGTGGGGAATGCTTCTCCGCGAGTCCCATCTGCTGGATGCCGCATGTATTGCCTGCTGGAGAGGGCGAGCATCATACCCCGGCCTATAAGTATGAGCTGAGTGCAGCGTGATGCCAGGAGATGTGTGTTTGCTGCTGGAACACGTGCACTTGCTCAGTTTTTCTCCCATCCACCTAATTGCATTTGGGCTAGTGCTGTTCTCTTCAGCGTACTCTGTGTTAAGTAAAAGCAAGGTGGCAGTGCAAAGAGCTTCAACTGCATTGCTTTAGAGAAGCTGCAATCAGAAAAACCCAGGAGCCACAGCAAAAAAATAAATGTATCGTTATTGAGCCATTTTCAGGCCTGGGAATGAATTTCCTTTCTCCCAGTGTACGTGCTCAGCAGTCATTTTTTCAAATGCCTCATTAAGGCTGGAGCTCAGCTGCCATGCTGGAAGAGAGGCAGCGCAGCCATTCGCATCTGAGCCAGCCCGTTGCACGGCAGCCTCTAACGTTGTTAGGAAGCTTAAAAGAGTGCTCTCCATCGCTGAAAATACAGATTTCCTGATATATTTCTATTCGGGCCAAGCGAAGGTTAAGGGAGCTTGATGTGGTGTCCATGGACCGGCTTTCCCCCGGGGTATCGCTTCTTGCAGTGGTAACGGGCAGTTTGGTACCTGCCTTCAGAAAGGGAGCGAGGGGGAAGGAAGTGGGTAGTGAATGTGAATGCGAAGTCGTGGAGAAAATTGGGAGTGGAATATGAATGTGAAAAGAGGGAAAATGCATTAAATCCTAGCGATCTAACTGTGGTTTATTTTGCTCTCTCCATTGCAGTCATTTGTGATGCATTTTTCTACTTTCTGTTAAGTGGCATTGAGCATTTTGCTTTAAAATAAAATTCAGGCCATTCTGGCTCTCTTCTTCTTACCTTCCATAGCTGTGTAAGTGGGTTCTGCAATCTGAAACACAGCCACTTCAAGGCTCTTGTGGAAATGTTACTGGAGGAAAATAATCCCAGGAACAACAACGACAACAAAAAAAACCTTTAGAGAATGAATAGACTCAGGTCAAGCAACATTTTTATCTGCTGCAGACAGTGTTTAGGGAAAGATCTATTTATTTGGTATACAGATATTTCTGATGTGCCTCCTAAGGAAAGAATCTTTAATCTAACCTCCCTTCCCAGCTGGAAATGTGACAGCTTTGAATTTTGCTGGTTACGTTTGCCATTTGTTCAGTTCACCTTTGCATCTTTCCCCTTCTATTGCGGGGCCTGGTTGTGTGCTGCGCTGCTGACAATTAACAGTGCTGCTGCTGCTACCAGTAAGGAGATACATCATAAAGAATTGTGTGGTCTCCCCCAATAGGTGATAACAGCGCAGAGGAGAAGCAAAGCGTTGAAGAAACAGAGGGTCCGAGCCAGGAAGGAGGTAAGTGCCCGGGTCTTTGAAGGGCTTTTGGTTTTGTCCACGTTGGTGCCCAGCAGCCCTAGTCAATGCTGTTGAAGGAAGATGTTTGCACGTTTTCACCAGATTAGCTCAGGGTTTGTGCAATTCTTCCATTGGAGACCGCACTGCAACACCACCCATTATGAATGAAAGCATTGCAGTGCAGGAATGCAGACTTCCCTCCTTAACCTCTCAGCTCCACGTTCCCCCTTTAAGGTGGACTACCTCTAGCTAATCCTCTAACTAGAGAGAAATAATTTTCCCTCTCTGCCTACACCAGAGTAGCGTGGAATAGAAATGGGGGGGGGGGGAGGGAAGGAAATTTGGGGAAGGTCGAAACAGCCTTCCTTTACTTCACTCTGGGCTTCTTAGGTTTTTCAGGCTGTTTTCAGGTTTTAATAAATTGTCTGCGGGAGTCTCAGGGGTTATGAAGATTTTAAATCCGTACAGAAAGGCATTACATACACTGTGAACGAATGTCAGAGTTCACGAGCAGTGGATTTTGCAGACGGCATGCTTATAAATTACATGTTACAAGTTAGGAAGTTCAGTGTTTTAAAATACAAAGTCACTCCATGGTCACGATAGATTTGCTTCTTTTTATTTTCTGTTTATGTTTTTAATCTCACCCCACTCTGTTCATTGCCTCAGACTCAGAAATGAAGCACTTTATCAGAAGAGCTGAAGTGCCAAGCAAAGTGCCTGTAAATCCCCTTCTTTTTTAGGATTTCTTTTTGCGGTGTTACATGTAACACAGTGCTTTTTTTTTTCCCCCCCTCATAGTAGTGCAGGATGTTACCTTAATTCACAGAGCATGAAACGGTTCTATTCAGAGCTATTTTTTGAAGCTGACTTGGAGATTGTTATCAATATGTGGAAAGCTGAGCTGAAGAAGGCCAGCCGGTAAGGGCAGGAGGGAGAATAGAAACCCTGGATTCTTGACTTGCCTGGTTTGCTTACTGCACTGTAGCTCTTTCCAGATGAGGAATCCATGTGATGAGGATCCTTATATGTCCCGTGCAGTAAGCACTGTGTGTGTGGAAGTGCAGTATTTCTCCCTGTGCTCCACAGGTCAGTCTGCTGCAGCTGTGTGTTAGCAGCTGGTGCTTGAACCCCTCTGTATTTCATGCCTTCTTCGTTGCCTCTTCTTTGGCAAGCAGTGGATGGTGAAGACATGGGCATACAGCATAGCACCTTTGGCCCAGGGCCCTTTGTGCTCACCACGATCAGCACGCTGCATGAGCCAGCAGTGTGCCCTTGTGGCCGAGAAGGCCAGTGGTACCTTGGGGTGCATTACAGAGAGCGTGGCCAGCAGGATGTGGGAGGTGATCCTCCCTCTCTGCTCTGCCCTGGTAAGGCCACATCTGAAGCACCGTGTCCAGTTCTGGGCCTCCCCAGTTCAAGAAATACAGGGAACTATTGGGAAGAGTACGATGGAGGGCTATAGAGATGGTTTGGGGCCTGGAGCATCTCCCATTTGCGGGAAGGCTGAGAGACCTGGGACTGTTCAGACTGTTCAATCTGGAGAGGAGAAGAGTGGGAGGGGATCTTCTCAATGCTCGTAAATATCTGAAAGACAGGAGTCAAGGGGCTCTTCTCGTTGGTGCCCAGCAATAGAAAAAGAGGCAACAGGCACAAACTGGAACACAGGAGGTTCTGTTTGAACACAAGGAAAACCTGTGAGGTGATGGAGCACTGGAACAAGCTGCCCAGAGTGGTGGTGGAGTCTCCTTCTCTGGAGATATTCAAAGCCCACCTGGATGCTTTCCTGTGCGACCTACCACAGGGAACTGGCTTTAGCGGGGGGTTGGACTGGATGATCTCCAGAGGTCCCTTCCAACACCTACAGCTCTGTGATTCTGTTTTGGTGCTGAAGAATAACCATGGTTACTTCCCTGGGTTTTTACCATCACAATAGTCATGAGTTGTTCTGTCTGAATCCAGGCTGCATTTGTAATCTCTTCCCAGGCAGGGGGATATTTTTACTCAAGCAATGCTGAGCTTTCAGCTATATTGAATCCTACATGGCTCCTACCTCAGGATTACTCCAGCTGCGGAGATTCATGTGAAACCCAGTTGTATTATTGTCTGTAGATGCCAAATACATCCTATTTTACTTGTCTACTCCATTGACTCTGATGAGATGTATATTTCCTTGGTATTTTGATTTGCAAAGCTGCTGGATTGAATAAGATACATTTCCTTTTTCCCTAGGGAAGTAAGGGGAATGTACCTCTCTTAATTATTACTTTGCTACCGGAGGTGTGCTAAATGCATTGTGTTTTCTTCCAAAGCTGTCATTATGACTTGCTATGTTACAAGCTGTCAGGCCTGGTTTCTTGGAGATATCATGTACACTCCTGTGCTATCTCATATTGGTAGTCATGTTTTGTTACTCTTACGAAGAGTGTCAAAGAAAAGATCCAGACTTTTTTAGGTCCCAGATCCAGAAAGCATTTTATTTTCTGAACTCATTTTAGGTATGTACCTAAAGATAACTTTGCGTGCTTACACATACTGCATGAATCACTTCCTCAGCCACAGGCACACAACATTACAGAAAGAGGTGACTTGACTTAACATGAAGCCCTACTGGTTCACATAGTGATAAGAAAAGAGAGGCACACAGTTATCTGGAGTAAGTAATGCTCAGCTGATGAGTTGCTCCTGCTTTCCACTTTCAGCTGTTGAGACAAAACATCATCAGAAACTTTAAGGGTTGCTGCTTCTGTACCCTTCCTTATTGGTAGGAAGTGACCTGATTTTTTTCAGATACACAGTTGTATGCCTGATGTCATATGCCCATTTCTGATCATTATAAAGGGTAATTGTAAGGAGCAAGCCATTCGAATGCTAAAGTTCTAATTTGTATTTTCTAATCCAAAAGGCATAACCTTCATCTGAGTGTGACAAATCACAAATCATTTCTTTAATATTGTAAAAGAAAGCGTATGAGGAGAAAAAATAAACTGTACTCTTACCTAGTCATCACGTAAAGATTTATATGTTCTTATTACACAGTAGATGAAAAAGCCAATTATAGTGTACAAAGATTGGCCTTGAATAGTTTGGCTATTACAGTGTTGTTAGTTTTCCTAATAATCTGGCCTCTATCCTATCATCAGTGTACCTCGCAATTAACACATGGAAAACAAAATGGCAGGTGGTTCAGTGCTCTTGCTTCAAGCTGGTTAAAAATACTCAATGGATATAGCAGGTGAAAAGAAGTCAGAATCATTAGAGGCGAGTCTTCAGAAAGAAATGAAAGGCTAAGAATGAAAACAGGCTTCTAAAGGTTTTAAATTACAAGGATTGCTAAGAAGAAGCAACAGTGGAAGTGAAAACAATATATATTAAATTCAGTTGCTAATTTTATCTATTAAAGATCATAGTTTTAATAGCACATACTCTACCATTAAACATCTGCGCACCACAGATTTTTACGGACTTGCTAAATTTCAGGTCTGATTCCAGAAACGTTCTGTTTTTAGGAAAGCATTTGCATTTAATGATTTTGATTCCAATGGGACTACTGGACATGATTAAAGAATGGCTTGGGTTTTTTTTTTCCCGAATAAATAGATTAAATAAAAAAAGAAACATCTAAGCAAAGAGGACACCAACCTACCCACAAAATTGGCAGCCGTTCCTGTCTCTCTATTACGGGAAGTCGAAATACAGATTTGATCTGGCAGTATTGCGATGTAAGTTTGCCACTGGCTTAGGGAAGACAATCAAACCGGTAATGGTCAGTGAATACAATGAGAATGGATGGAAGCCCAAAAAATCAAATTCAAGTATTGTATCGTGCTTCCAATAAAGTGTAACACTTGGTTTTTTTTTCCCCAGTAAACCAGTTCATCAGTTTACTAGCTAATGAATAACTTGTCTTTCATTTCCTTGGTTCTTATAGATGAGACGAAACCTTCCGCTGGAGCCAGCCTATCATCATCAGAAGAAGCAAAGCCAAGTGAGGATAAAGGTACAGATTGTAAATTGCATTGCAAAATATCCAGACCCGAGAGGACATCTCACAAAGCTGTATTTTCCTTTGTCTGGAAGTTGTTGAATTCCCAGTTAAACCATACAGAAATAGGTACATGCTTGGATTTTGATTTACAAAAGTCTTTGTAATAAAACTACTTGGCACCAGCTGTTGTGCTGATGAGAGATGCCACGAATTCCAGCAGTCTTCCTTCTTATGGTAGTAGTACTACAGTATCACATGTGACATCTCAGAAATAAGCCTGAAGCTTGGGCTCACTGGGATGTTTCACGTGTGTAAAGTTAAATGTGTACATCTATTTCCACGGTGTTAGCTCTCCTATTCAGAGCTCTCCTGATGGGGAAAAAGAGAAAGACAATAGCTATAAACACATCAAGAGGAGACAGAAGGAGATGAAGTCATAATTGAGAAGGAGAAAGTAATGTTTATCTTGTGCAGGCTGTGCTGGGCACTCAGATCATTTAGTTTGTGATAAATATTTAAAAGTGTCACGGGGCCAAATGTCAGGGAGTTTAGGAAACAAGAAAGAGGGATGATCTAATTTAAATGTTTCATGCTGAGATTTTTCTGATGGAATTGTTGGTTTACGGATAGGAGCCAGTGCACAGACGTACTGCTTTTGATACTGTTACGATATCATGCCATTAATTGCTTGTGCCGCTCTATGGTTTTTGGCATTTTTGTGTGGGTGCGTCAGGAAAAAGCCTGGGTGATTTATAAAACGTTTGCTACTGGTAATTCAAAACAGGAGTTATGCTATCTATAATAAATACAGTCTATCAGAAAGATGGGCTAAGGAAGACTAATAGAAAATTGTAATGCGTTTTACTGAGATAACGTAATTATTAACATCCATTAACTTATTTATTTTAAAAGATCTAATGTTTAATTCAGTGCCGCTGCTTGACTCTCCTCTCGTTTTTCTAGATAAGTGTGACAGGGTGCGAGATCTTTGTTCCAAAGGAACATGCTGGAGAGCCCACATACTTACCTGATTATGAGTTCAAAGCCTGGCGCAGGTTGATTTAAGTGCTCTCTCAACTGGTTGATTGATACTGCAGGGAAAAAAGCCCTCAAACCCTTGCCAGAGCACTGGCTTTTGCTATTGATATCTTCAGATTAAGGTCATAGCAAGGCTAGTTTGAGGCAGGAATAGTAATAGCTTCAGTCCCAGCATAGCTGGCGATTACCTGTCACTCATCTTTCTTTTTTCGCTGACACTTGGCCTTTTTATGTATACTTTATCTATACGATCCCCCATTGGAGGCAGTTTTGATGTTTTGTGAGGCCTGCGGTGGGTTTTTGGGTTAGGGCGTTGTTTGCAGCTTTACCAAAGATCCAAAACTTTTGCTATTGCTTTTGGTGCTCGTTCACGACTACAAAGTCAGCGCCTTCTGATAGCTTTTCAGTGCCTAATCTCCATGTGTAACCGCTCCAGGTTTTTGGCCCCTTGTACTAGCTGCTTCTTCTCTGGGAAGCAGCTGCCTTTGTGTTATGCCTCTCGCTTTTCCTTTAAAATTCTAAGAGAATCATGTTTTCCCCTCTTCTCTTGAGAGACTGGCAGAAGAAATAGTGCCCTGCGAAATCGAAAGGGTCATTATTCTTCGACGTCTTTCTCCTCAGGAACAGGAGAGAAAGCATCTGATAAGGGAAAAGGAGTGAAATAGATCCTCCTCCATATATTTTGTTTGAAAACTCATACTAACAGAGAAAAAGAACGGTTGGGAAGAGATCCTGTTTTGGGATGTATTTGCTAATTTGCTCAATAGAGGAAAGATTTATTCTCTGGAAGAGTGGTGTGGCATTGGCACGGGCTGCCCAGAGAGGTGATGGTATCACCGTCCCTGGAGGTGTTGCTGAGGGACATGGGTAATGGGCACGGTGGGGGTGAGCTGATGGTTGCACTAGGTGATCTTAGTGGTCTTTTCCAGCCTTAATAATTCAATGATTCTAACCAAGGTTTTTGAACGATGAGACCACTGCACCCACCAGGCCGTGGTTTTAATCCTTATTTGCATTAGTGTGTTTTCAGATTTTCAGGTTATGGATTTAGCATGAGTACTGTTGTTACAAAAAACTTGCTACTGCTTAGGAAATGGCACTTTTACAAAATTCTGGTGTTTCTGAAAACACCTGCTGCTCCTGAAATAAATTTCAGCCTTCGAATTGTTTGCCCACTGAGTTAACGCGGCTAAAACCTGCCAGGTTCTGGAGTATACTCATTTCTGCCGTTTGTCTTCAACTTAATGAGCTGGATGTAAAGCATTTAAAGAAATTGTATTTTTCCATTTCTTTCACCTAATTACTGGGAAAAGAGATTTATGGCAAAGGAGTTCAGGCTACATACTTCCAAAATGCACAGTTTAAACCAATCGGAATAGGAGGTTTCCAAGCCTGTTGTGGCAGTTCTACACCCTCTCTAATGTCAGTTCTGCTGAGTGCACTGAAATGGCTATTTCGACTCTAACCATCATCAATTAGTAATTTTTCCACTCCTTTTTCCCTCATATTTCTGGGATCAGAAAAATAGTGAACGCGTTAAAATACTTCTGCATGGTTCTAAAATGGGATGCTGTTCAAAATGCATTCTCATACCTACCAGTCTGAACGTCGTGGCTCCACATGCCAACTACAGTGATAACGTTTCTCTCCCTTGGTTAAAATGATTTCTGTGATGACCCTGACCATAGCTCTTAATGGATATTGCCAGTGACTGTCACTGACAGGGCTCTGCCAGTCCCGCAGTGGCATGGCTCAACACTTCTTGGTAAGGTCCTTTGCAGAATATGGTTGGTTAGGTCTCATGCCAACCTGTACTCTGATTCAGGAACGCGTTCCCAGTCATGAAGATCTAATATTTTTTTAATCTAAGCCTTCTTTATTTATTTATTTATTTTTTTAAAGGAGAAGAGAAAGGATGGGAACATAGAGGTATAGTACATGATAGAATATTCTGAACAGTGCGGGAATAATGCCTTTAGGAACTCCGATTAAAAATAAAAATCTACTGTGCAATTACATGTCCCCCATTCCTGCGAACGCATCTCTCTTCTGTTATCCATAATAGAAGAGACTCTGTCCAGAAAAAAAGTTTGTGTGGGCCCAGTTTGCGTGCAGCCTTTGAGCAGATGGAGTTTTCTGAGCGCTCTGTCCTCAGGAAAAAAAAAGCAGAATAGTCATATTACAAGAAGATCGAGATGTTTGAAGTTATGCTGTAGAGGTATCTTCTTGTCTGTGCCAAGTTTCTATCTCCACTGTCTGGAAATACAGCAAAGAAACGTTGTGATTTTACCCTTGAAAACTCACATGCATATCTATTAGCTCTTGAGGGGAGAGCTGACACCTCTCAGCAGCACCTTCATAGCGCTTCATTACTGTGCATGTGGAAGTAGGTCCTTTATACACAGTGTATTTCAATGCCGAGATGCTCCTCTTTATGTAGTGGAAGTCAGAACAAAGTGATTAAAGTCATTAATGTTTATGCAGCAGATAAAACGCGTATCAGACAGGCTGCACTCAGCCTAATACGCCTCTCCACACAAGATTGTGCTGGGACTTCCAACTCAGTTTAGATGGACTGAGTGCACGTGAGAGTGTGCATTCTGCACCTTCTCCTCAGATACCCATCCTACCGATTGCTGCTTGACGTGACTTAGTGATGGGGCTTTCTGGCAGAAAAACGAGAAGGAGAAATGGATTGTGCATAGATGAAGTGTGAGCTCCCATTATGTAATCATGGGAAACTTTCTGTGCACAATGCACTGATTTTAATTCATTAGCGCTTAAATAAGCACTGAGTTTTCGTATGAAGGTCAACTGAATCAAATCACATGCTAATCAATTTCAAAAATAAAGTAGCGATTAATTATTTCCAGGTGTGCACCAACTTCTGTGCTCCTGCAGGAGTGCTGTTTAAAGCAAGTCACTGTATTTCTGTGTGCTCTGAAATGGAGTCAGATTCGGGCAGCTGGAGGGTTTCGGTTGTCAGAAACAGTGTTAGGTATGCGCCTCGGCTGGAGATTAGCCCTAAAAACTCACTTTGTGCAACCCAGAAGCCTGTGAAATGTAATGGCCATGTGATTTGTGTTTGGCCAGCTGTAGTTCTCACCTTGGAAAAATCTTGACGTCAGAAAGATGTAAATGATGGGGAAGGGATAAACTACAAGATACAGCATTTCAAATTCAGGGGAGCTGTGTAAATCATCATAAATTAGGCATTGATAAGTGGGTGAAACAGATCGACTGTGAGGGCAGCGTGTTCAAAAAAAGGCGTTTAAAATCAGCTCTTAAGTATATATTAAGACATCTAAATGAATGACCTGATTTTCAGAAGTGCTGAGCGCTCAGCAGCTACCAATGAAATGTTTTTACTTCACCCTTGGGCTATGATTAGGCCTGGAAAATTTCAGCCTGAAAAATTTCAATTATGGGTACATGAAAAAGAACCTTTTTAAATAGAGGAGTTTCAACACCCCCAACTGTAGCCGTGCCTCTGCATGGCAGCTATCGAGACAACACGTTTCTCTCCCTTGATTAGAGTGATGACTATGGAAACAAATCGGCTAACACAAGCTAAATGGTGTGGTTTGGTTTTTATTTTCAACCCCAGATACAACCACCAGCGTCCAACCCAATGCCTGTTCTCTTAGCACCCTCCAGAATGGTCGGTTTGAATTGTGCATAATGCCGTTTTTTCTCTTTTAATTTGACCTACCCGTAGCACCGTGTCTCCTAAACCATAAACTACTGAGGAGATATTTCTGCTCGACCGTACAGGCAGCCGCAACAGCTGACACTAATCTCCTTAGCTGGTTTATTTAAATCCTACTTATTTTTAAATATTAGCTGACCTGAAGCCATCCAGCTGCGCTCCCATCAGCCCGATGGGAGCACCTATTGCTTCCATCCTCCCCCGTCTACCTTTGGCTGTGCGGCATCTTCTCCTGGGAAGGGTCTAATGAAGGCAGCCAGGTTTTTCTCCGCTTTTTCCTTTCCCAGTGCTCTATGCAACAGGCTCTGCCATTCAGCAGGATGCCCGTGGTTCTCAGAGCAGCTGAGCCTGGTATTTCTCTTGTGGACAGAAGGTGAGCTTAGAGGAAATGCCCTTCCTGCAGCTCGAAGCAGGAGCGGGTGGGAGCCATGTATGGTTGACCCTACCTGTGGAGATGAAGTGCTCTATCACCTGAGCACTTGGGAAAATTTCTCTACAGGTTGTTGCACCTAAAAAGGTCTGTTTTACCAGGGCCGTATAAAGTTGGTCTCAAATAAATCCAATCTGTCATAAAGATAGATTAAAATGAAATCTTAGTGGATATAAAAATAACATTTTAAAGTCAAAGCTCAAGAATATCTCCCTAACTTCTTATAAATCACCATTTTATAGTACTTCATTTTAACACATTTTCCTCGGTTTATGAGGCAAAAGAATACCCTAATCATGTGGCAGCCTCCGTGCACACCATTACCTGTAATTTTAGACGCCTGCTTGATTTCTTTCACTCTGGAAATATTCCAGTCATTTTTCACAGTATCATGCTTAAAAAATAAAATGCACTGAACCTGATTCTTTCCTAATGGCCGGCTTTTTCCCTCTTTAATCTTCTTACCGCTCCCTAAAACGTGGTGATTTATCTATGCCGTGTGCAGGACCCAGGTGTGTTGCACATTAGAAACGACTCAGTAAATAAGCCGTGCAGAGAGTAGCTGGGGAAGTGAATTTTAAAAGATCATTAAAACCGTTTAACATTCAGATCTTACCATGTTTCCTCTTCGAAGCATTTGCAAGGTTTTCTTTGAGCAGTGTCGCGTTGTACGGTAAAAAAAATAAATAAATTATGAATGACAAGGAAAAGCATTGGGTTTTATGCAGTATTTCGGCAAAATAGCATCTGATTATTGGCAGGAAGGATAGGACTGCTGGTTTTTTGCGAGCTACGCCATTTTCTTGGACTTAAATTCAATGTACAGTTGGTATATTGGAACAGTGAGTAATATACGTGATGAGGATCTGATCAACTTCAAGTCCAAATATTTTCTCCATTGGTTTTTAAAGGTTGGGGTTAATTCCCAGGTCCGTTTAGCCGTACAACCCCACAATAGAACTGTTTCTACACAAGGGAGGAGTGCAGAGCAAGCTGGGGCGGCGTGTGTGTGTGCTCCTTATGTGGACACCACCACTGCAACCACCGCAGAAAAGCAGCTTTGAAGAAAACAGAGGACCATACGCTTGCTCTTAGAACAAGCACTTCGACACTTGATGTGCGGTCAGTGAAAGTGGCTAATCCTTGATTCATTTCTGTCACTAAATGTCATGTTCGTTCTGTTCATGTGTGAGCAATGATGACATTAGGAACCGTGCTACAGCGTAGTATGAGAAACACCGATCGCTTTCAGTCCTGGCTGGCAGAATGCTAACCCTTACAGCTCCAACATGTCATTACCCAAAGTAAATGGTGCCCAGCATCTGTTATCAAAAGAACTAAGCATACCTTGTTGTGAAATCATATCCTGAGTTGGATTCCCTAGTACATCTTGACAGATGAGTAGCTGTGTTAGGAGACAACTGACATTACTTTGTGCTATTTAAAAATCAGAGTTAGTTCCCTAGGCATTTAGTGATGGATGAAGGCTGTGGGGATGTCCGGAGCATATGCAGACCTGGAATTGTTTAGGACTATCATTCTGGCTTATGCCCAGTTCTGTATGGCTCTAAAGGGCTAAGTCAGCACAGAGGACCACCTGTTCCAGAGGAATACCACTGCCCTACTGAAATATTGGAGATAGCAAGTTGTATATGATCAGCATTTGTGGGATTCCCACCACTGCTTGCCAACTGAAATGGATGCTGCGCTCCTGTTTCATATCCAATTTGGGAGCAGCTTTTATTTACCTGCGCATTTACTTTTATGTTTTTACTCTTGCCTTGGCTGAGTTTTTCTTCATAAATCTGGGTTTCTTCCTTCGCCTTATTTTATTCTTGTTAATCCTAAAAGTAAATCTGTCTTTGGGCCTTTGGGCTTGAATATTTGATATAGTATTAGCATTTGAAAAGAAGAAATCTTTGATACGATCTTGACCCTTAAAGGTTTCGAAACTCGGAATCTACATACTAATGCAAGGGCCGATCTCTGCTGCTGAGGTAGGAACAGCAGGCTCTTTCAGCAACTCCTGCTCGTGTTCTGCTCTTTTCAGAAGCACACTTGACAAAAAGAAATAACATGTGCAAAATGAACATTTTACATTGCCTGGTGTCATTTTGAATCCTGTGCAACTCTATTGCTCTCTCGAACCCTGGAAAACTATTTAAATCCGAAATGAAGGCTTCGCACAAAATTACAGCCCCATAAGAATAAACTGCATGCAGTCAGCTGTGGGAACATCTGAAGACATGTCCAATGGCATAAGTGGTCTCTGGATGAGTGCAGCTGTGGGGCCGGGCTTCCAGCAGTGCCGCAGGGTGGAAACACAGGGACCTCCCCATGCTGCCTAGTGAGTACAGTTTGCTGTGAGCTATGTGATGCTTCACAGCAAACAACAGCATGTTGGGGAGCATATATCAGTGAAGCGCAGGGCTCCTTAAGCTCCATTGTTATTATTGACCAAAGCGTGTAATTGTTCCTCTGATGCTGCGGATTGATTTTTGCATGAAATTGGAGCCATTCCTCATTCTGGGAGAAAAGGTGGCACCTGTGGACTGAGGTTGAAGGCACAGGTCTGGCAGTATGAAGTACTGTGCAATCAGTGTAAGATAGTTTTAGGGACCTTATGGGATGGAGGACTGTGCATCTCTCCCATCCAAAGCAGGTAATATCGCACTTGGTTATCACTTTGGGCTGCTGGGAGGGCCCTGGCTGCAAGATGCTTTAAGGCAGAGGACTTCTGATTTCAGCTTTGTCAGCACAGTACCATTTGCAAACGTTCAAATAAATGATACACAAAAAGATTATAGTAATTCTGGAGATGGGACTGCAGATGCTACAGACCTTGACTTGCTGGTTATCCTGAAGGCTTTGTCAAAGACATCAGTGAAGCCAGAACGTCAATGGGTTTAAAGTTTGTTTTAGACACTGACAAATTCCCTGCAGATTTTTAGTGCCATTCTCAAGGAAAACCAAGAGGCCCTTCACCTCGTTTTTTTGACTATAGTTGCAATGTGATGAGATTCTAATTTATTTTTGCCCTGATTCAGGCTGGTAGGGTAATCCCTTGCAACTCACAGCACAGTGGGACATCCTGGTATGAAAGTCCAGCACAGTGGTCCGGCTGATAGCAGTGAGGAACATTTTAAGTCCACAGTAGGGTGAAAAAAGGTGCAGCAAGGGCAAATTTTTAGTGAACTGTACATCAGTGAGATATTCTACTTTCAAACTTGGATTTATAAACTTATTGTCATGCCATGAAAGAGGTACGAAGCTGTGCAGGTAATTAAATATTTGCCTTGGGGGATTATTTGCAGTTAATTAAAGGCACACGCTTTCAGTGCACACCTTTCCTACAGATTATTAAATTTGGATCAGATGTTAACAACCCAGCTTTCCCACTTTACCCATTGGAGATTTTTTCTTGGCAAGTTTCAGGAACAGAGTTTTTTTTTTTTACCAGGGCATCCTTTGGTGTGTGTGTATATTGCAAGATTCTTTCTGCTGCATTGTAGAAAGAGACCTAGATCTAGAAATAGAGCTGTAACAAGCCTGTCATCATGTAATTTATTGTCATATGCTATAGATCTTTGCACTTCATAGATCACTAAGGAGTGGCTGTTGTCATAAAGTGTTTGACGCAACAGAAATAATGTGCTGTGTTTATGAAGACCACAGATAGCATAGGGATTGGATTTATAATGTCTAATTCAAAGCTCACTGTGCCACTGGTTTGGGGTTTGGCTTTGGGCAGTTCATTTTGCTGATCTCCCCAGAAGCAAAAGGAGTTTTGGCCACAGTAATGACCTTGGGAGTTCTGTCACCTAGTGTAATGAGGCTGGGATTTGCACTGGGATTTAAGACTTAATGTTGGTCAAGCGTGTGGAAATCCAACCTTGAAAAGCACTGTCATTGTTCTGAAAAGAAAAAGAAAGTCTCTTTATCAAGTAGGTGGTTCATTTTGTTTCTCGTAGCTTCCTGACGCTCAGTTCATAAAAGCCTTGGTTGTACTTCTCGTTTTTCCTGCGTATTCTTTCTTGACAACTCTTTTTTTTTAAGGTTGTTTTTTTTTTCCTGCAGGCCAGGAGCTGCTCGATAGTGGACAGTTTCAGAAATCAATTTGAATAATTGAGACCCATGAGAATGTGTTTATAGTGTACAAGGCTGTGGTTAAACAGCTAGAAATGCTGCCTGGGTATCAGAATGCCAAGTACAAATCTCTCACCTAAGGGCTGCCAGTGTCTGAGGAAAGCAGTCTTTTCCAGCATAAAACCACTGCGGTACACATGTTTGTGTGTTTGCTGTTTCCTCAGACTCCCTGAAAGACTCCAAAGGCACGTGGGAGAGTGACCCAGCGCAGCCTATGGGGTGTGAGCAAGATCAAGCCCAAGGTAAGGTTGTCTCTCAAAATTCTTGAAGATACCGATAATGAACCAGTTGGGAACCTTAGTTCTGCCAGTTCCAGCATCCACTGGATTTCAGCCTGACCTCTGTTGCCTTAGGAAAACGCTGCCAGCTCACAGCGTTTCTATGCCGGACAGGGCTGGTGCAGCAATCTCTGGCATTGCAGGCAAAGACGCGCATCTCCAAATGCATGGGTTGGTAACCATATTGATCCAGAGTGCACAGCATTGTTGTTACTGTCTCTTTTTTTTTCCTTCCCTCATCGTTGCTCTAAAAGCCTGTGGGATTACTCTCCTCCTTCTGATAAGCTGCCTGTCAAGCACGGGTGCTTTGCAACAGCTCCTGTGAGAAACAGTTTGCTGAGGCTGAGCTATGAAAGAAGAAAAAAAAATTGATTCAGGATCAGTTTTGACCAGGCATTTAACGTACTTAACGCTTGAAGCTTAGTGAGTGGTATTTTCACATATAAAATAATTCTAATGTTGTTCGTTTAATAGAAGAAAGCAGTATGTGGCTGAAGAGTACCATGCTGCCTGTTAGATTCGTGCTGTGCCTGCTGAACCTGCGTTGCATGCGCACAGCCCTCGTGCTGATGTCATTTTCAATTTGTCATGTTAACAGGACAACAAGATGATGCTGTAGAGGAGGAGATGAAAACCGGGGCAGATTCCCAAAGCTCCTGCATGGAAGTAGAAGGTACTGCATATGAATGATGCTAGCTATTGCACAGATACTATCAGCGGTGTTAAAATTCCCTTTCTTTCTCCATACCTACTAAACCAAAACCACGGAGCTGAATAGTCGTATAGAATCATACAATCACTAAGATTGGGAAAGACCACTGAGGTCATCTAGTCCAATTGTTAACCCATCCCCAGCACCCCAGTATGCCCGCTGCCCAGGTCCCTCAGAGCCACGTCCCCACAGCTCTGGAACACCTCCAGGGACGGTGACCCCAGCACTCCCTGGGCAGCTGTGCCACTGCATCACCGCTCTTTTGGAGAAGAAATGTTTCCTAACATCCAACCTGAACCTTCCCTGGCACAATGTGAGGCCATCCCCTCTTGTCCTGTCGCTGTTCCCTGGCAGTAGAGGCCAGTTCCCAGCTCTCCACCACCTCCTTTCAGGTCATTGCAGAGAGCGGTGAGGTCTCCCCTGAGCCCCCTCTTCTCCAGACTAGACAAATCCTGAGCAGGAGAGTAGCTATGGGTTCTGGGTGATGAAGTCTGAGTTGTTAATGACTGCCACTGTTAGAGAGAGAAATGAAAACAGTGTTTCCTGTTCCTCCTGACAAGTGCTTGAGATCTCTACATTAGGAGCACTGCACGCCCTGGCCTCAGTCCAACAAAACACTTGGGGACGTGTGTCTGTCTCTGGGTCGGTGATGAGTCCTGGTAAAGGCCCGTGATTGAAGTTAGGCACGTGGGGCTTTTTGTACTGAATCCCAGAAAGCTCAGCATGTTGGAGGATCAAGGCCTTGCACTCAACTACAGCCCCTGCATTTCTCCGAGGCGGTTATTGTGTCTGTACTCCTGGGGGGGAAGGATCCTTTCCCAGTGTTTTTAATGATAATCTCTCTAGCGTCTGTTAATCCTTTTATACAATGTCAGTTCTGAAAAGCCTTAGTGTTCATCTTTTTATCAAATTTATGCAGAGCCATTGCTGAACCAAGAAGACACAACAGAAGATGAGAAACTTTTGATTCCCAGTGCGGAGGAAAAAGAAGAAGGAGGAGGAGGAGTACAAGAAGAAGAAGGAGGTAAGTCTACTTATAAAACAGAATGAGATAGAGAATTCTGCTGGGCTCACGTTCTCCTTTCAGTTGTGAGAAAACAGAAATAGGGCATAAAAGGGATTTCTTAAAAAAAAAATATATATATATACATACACACACACATTTCTTCCTTTTCTTTGAGTGTTGTTTTGGTGTGTTGAACTTGCATTCACCTAGGAAAGTAAGTGCAAGAAAGTGCATACTCAGATTCCAAAGTGACTTCAAGCACGGTTCATGTTGTTAGTTTTCTGTATTAATGTGCTCAAGGCTGATTAAACAACCAGTTTATGTCCGTTTAAGTACTCTCTTGATCATGTTCACTAGAAGCATCGAGAGTATTTACAATAAATGGGCACGAAATGATTTGTGAGACCATTAATGGAGATGTAGCTAGTAATTAACTAAAACTAGTAATTCTAATAAAGAAACCAATATTTGGAGCAGGAGTACAGGGTCTTGCTGAAGCAGTCATTTTTTTTTCTGAGGGTAAAGTATTTAAATCCTTACTAATGCTTTTGTAAAGAAACTTAGAAGTTTAATTTTCTGTGTTGGATACTCTTCTGGGAGCATTACGTTCAGCTCGCCATTTATAACACACACGTGGTTATATAAAAAAAGAACACATTATGGAAGTAATTCTAATTGTAAAGTAACTGCAAGTTGATAATTATACGGTCGCCTTCTGTAA
>JANHGO010000073.1:38179368-38195428 GCA_024606505.1 Aquila spilogaster | reverse complement strand
AAATGAACGACCTGATTTTCAGAAGTGCTGAGTGCTCAGCAGCTACCAATGAAATGTTTTTACTTCACCCTTGGGCTATGATTAGACCTGGAAAATTTCAGCCTGAAAAATTTCAATTATAGGTAACTGAAAAAGAACCTTTTTAATGGAAGAGTTTCGACACCCCCAACCACAGCTGTGGCTCTGCGTGCCAGCCACAGTGATAACGTTTTTCTCTCCCTTGGTTAGAAGGATTTCTATGAAAGCAAATTAGCTAACACAAGCTAAATGGTGTGGTTTGTTTTTTTTTAACCCACGTACATAACCATCACCATCCAACCAAGCGCCTATTCTCCTAACACCCTCCATAATGGCCACTTTGAGCTGTACATAATGTGGGTTATTCACTTTTCCTTTTAATCTGACCTATCTGTGCCACTGCACATCCAGATGGGGTCCAGCCCATAAAATACTTGAGGTATTTCTGCTCTAGCCTTCACCAGTACAGGCAGCCGCCACAGCTAACACTAATCTACTTAGCTGGTTTATTTAGATCCTACTTATTTTCAAATATTAGCTGACCTGGAGCCATCCAGCTGCGCTCCCGTCAGTCCGATGCGAGCACCTACTCCTTCCATCTGTCCCCCTCAACCCTTACCTTCAGCTGTGTGGCATCTTCTCCTGGGAAGGGTCTAACTGAGGTGGCCAGGTTTTTCTCAGTTTTTTCCTTTCCCAGTGCCCTGTTCAACAGGCCCTGCCCCTGACGGCAGCAGCAGGATGCCCACGGTTATTGTACCAGCTGCGCCTGAGATTTCTGTTGTGGTCAGAAGGTGAGGTTAGAGGAGATGCTCTTCTGTCAGCTTGAAGCATGAGCGGGTGGGAGCATTACTCCATGGACCCCACCTGTGGAGATGAACTGCCTGGTCTATTACCTGAACACTTGCAGAAATATCTCTACAGGTTGTTCCACCTAAAAAGGTCTGTTTTACCAAGCCATATAAACTTGGGCTCCAATAAATCTAATCTGTCATAAAGATAGATTAAAATGAAATCTTGGTGGATATAAAAATAACATTTTAAAGTCAAAGCTCAAGAATATCTCCCTAACTTCTCATAAATCACCATTTTATAGTACTTCATTTTATCACATTTTTCTCGGTTTATGAGGCAAAAGAATACCCTAATCATGTGGCAGCCTCCGTGCACACCATTACCTGTAATTTTAGACGCCTGCTTGATTTCTTTCACTCTGGAAATATTCCAGTCATTTTTCACAGTATCATGCTTAAAAAATAAAATGCACTGAACCTGTTTCTTTCATAATGACCAGCTTTTTCCCTCTTTAATCTTCTTACAGCTTCCTAAAACATGGTGATTTATCTATGCTGTGTGCAGGACCCAGGTGTGTTGCACATTAGAAACAACTCAGTAAATAAGCCACACAGAGAGTAGCTGGAGAAGTGAATTTTATAAGATCATTAAAACCACTTAACATTCAGATCTTACCATTTCTCCTCTTCCTTAGCATTTGCAAAATTTCGTTTGAGCAGCGTTGCTTTATACAGTCAAAAAAAATATGAATGGCATGGAAAAGCATGGGGGTTTATGCAGCATTTAGACAAAATAGTGTCTGATTATTGGCAGGAAGGGTAGGATTGATAGTTTATTGCAAGCTACATGGTTTTCTTGGAGCTGAATTCAACATATGGTTGATATATTGGAACAGTGAATATACTTGGGGGCTATTCTGATCGGCTTACTTAAAGTCCAGATACTTACTTCATGGGTTGTTAAAGGTTGGGGCTAATTCCCAGGTGCATTCAACCATGCAGCCTCACGAGACAGTTGTTTCAATACAATGGAGGGGTGCAGAGCCAAGTGTCCCTGATGTGGACACTGTCACTGCAGCCACCAAGTAAAAGCAGGTTTGAATGATCCAAGGCATGCTCAGACTTCAATGAGCACTTCAGTGCTTGATGTGCAGTAGATAAAAGTGGCCTATCTTTGGTTCATTTATGTCCTTAAGTGTTGTGTTTGGTTCACTTCATGTGTGATCAATGATTACATTAGGAACTGTGCTCCAGTGTAGTATCAGAAACACTGATTATTTTCAGTCCTGCCTGGAGGAATGTTAACCTTTACAGTCCCAATTTATGGTTACCCAAGGTAAATAGTGCCCAGCGTGTCTTATCAAAAAACTAAGCATACTGTGCTGCAAAATAGTATCCTGGCTTGGATTCTCTGGTACAACTTAACAGATAAGTAGCAGTGTAAGGAGAAGACTAACACTGCTTTATGCCATTTAAAAAACCAGAGTTAGTTCCCTAGCCAATTAGAGATGAACAAAGGCTTTAGGGATGGCCAGAGCTTTTGCAGACCCTGGAATCATTTAGGACTGTGATACTGTCTTCTGCCCAGTTGCATAAGGCTCCAAAGGGCTAAGCGAGCACAGAGGACCAGCTGAGCCTGAGCAATACCACTACCCTACTGAAAACTTGCATGCAGAAAGTAGTATATCATCAGCATTTGTGGGATTCCCACCACTGCTTGCCAGCTGAAATGGAGGTGGCACTCTTGCCTTGTATCCAATTTGGGAACAGCTTTTATTGACTGGTGCATTTGGTCTTACACTTTCACTCTTGCTTGGCTCAGATTTTCATCATAAAACTGTGTTTACTCCTTTATTTCATTGTTGTTAATCCTAAAAGTAAATCTGTCTTTGGACATTTTGGCTTGAATATTTGATTTAATATTTGCATTTGAAAAGAAGAAATCTTTGACATGGTCTTGACCTTAAAGATTTTGAAACTCAGAATCTGCATACTAATGTAAAGACTGATTTCTACTGCTGAAATAAGAGCAGTGGACTCTTACAGCTAGGCCGTAACTCCTGACCATGTTCTGCTCTTTTCAGAAACATGCTTTACAAAGAATAACTTGTGCGAAATTATCATTGTGTATTGCCTGGGATAATTTGGAATTCTGTGCAATTAAATTGCTTTCTTGAACCCCGGAACAATTAGAAAACTGTTTATGATAAAAATGGAAGCTTAACACAAAATTACAGTCCTGTAAGAATAAACGGTGCAGAGCCAGCTATGGGAATGTGTGAAGATGTGCCAAATAGCATAGGTGGTCTCTAGCTGTGGTGCCTAATGCTGGCACTCAGCGCAGCTGTGGAGTCAGACTGCCAGCTGTGCCAAAGGGTGGGAGTAGCGACAACTCCCCACGCTGTGTGATAACTGTAGTTTGCCATAAGCTATGTGATGCTTCATGACAAACAGCAGTGTGATGGGGCACATACATCAGCCAAGCACGAGGCTCCTTGAACTCCATTTGTTATTATTGACCAAAGCGCGTAATTGTTCCTCTGATGCTGGGGATTGATTTTTGCATGAAATTGGAGTCATTCCTCATGCTGGGAGAAAAGGTGGCACCTGTGAACGGAGATTAAAGGCACAGGTCTTGGAGTATGAACTACTGTGCAATAGGTGTAGGATAAGATAGCTCTAAGGGTCTGATGGGACAGAGCCACGTGCATCTCCCACCCATAGTAGGTAATATCACAGTTTATCATTACTTTTGGCTGTTTGAAGGACTGCATGGTATTTAAGGCAGAGGACTTCTGATTCCAGCTTCGTCAGTACAGTTCTTTTTACAAACTTGCAACTAAATCATAGAGAAAAAGATTATATTAAATTATGATATGGGGGTACAGGTGGTACAGATCTTGGCTTGTTTGATATCCTGAGAGCTTTGTCAAAAACTTAAGCAAAGGCAGAATTTCACTCAATGGGTTTCAAGTTTGCTTGAAAAATTCCTTACAGAGTTTTAGTGCCATTCCCGTTTATACCAAGAGGTCCTTCAACTCACTTTTTGATTAAACTTGGAATTTGATGAAATTCTCATTTATTTTTGCTCTGATTTGGGCTGATAGGGTAATCCCTTGTAACTCATAGCACAATGTGGTATCCTAGTATGAAAGGCCAGTGCAGTAGGTCCAGCTGATAGTAGTGAGTAGCGTTTTAAGTCCACAGTAGGGTGAAAAAAAGTGCACCAAGGGCAAATTTTAGTAAATTGTACATCAGTGAGATATTCTGCTTTCAAACTTGGATTTATAAACTTATTGTCACGCCGTGAAAGAAGTAAGAAGCTGTGCAGGTAATTAAATATTTGCCTTGGGGGATTATTTGCAGTTAATTAAAGCCACACACTTTCATTGCATACCTTTTCTACAGATTATTAAATTTGGATCAGATGTTAACAACCGAGCTTTCTCACTTATCCATCAGAGATTATTCTTGGCAAGTTTCAGGAACAGAGTTTTACAGGGGCATCCTTTGGTATATTTTAAGATTTGCTCTGCTATATTGTAGAAAGAGACCTTGCAGCAGTAGAGCCATAACAGGACTGTCATAGCATAATTTAGTATCATGCACCATAGATCTTTTGGCACTGTTACTTAAGTTTTCCATCTAGAAGCATTTCAGAAAATGTTTCACTCTGGAACACAAATACCGATTATCTGTTACTGTTGTTATGACCTCAAGTGTACTTACCCCTGTAGTTTGCAGACTTGTCCAGTTAGATCAGCGGTGGTTTTTTAACAAGACTCAAACAGAGCTCCTTATCCAGTGAAAGCTGTGTTATGCAGATGAGCAGAACTAAAATGGGTGGCTGTGTTGCTGTGATTTCCTGACTGTGGTGGAATAATGCATTTCTCCATCCCCATGCAAAAACTAAGGAGTGGCTGTTGTCAGAAAATGTCATTCAACACAACAAAATAATGCCCTGTGTTTATGAAGACTGCAGATAGCATAGCGATTGGACTTACATCGTCTAATTTAAACCTCACTGTGCCACTGGGCAGTTTGTTTTGCTGGTCTCCCCTAAAAGGAAAAACAGTCTTGGCCATGGTAATGACCTTGGGAGTTCTGTCACCAAGTGAAATGAGGCTAGGATTTGCACTGGGATTTATAGGACTTAATGTTTGTCAAGCTTGTGGAAGTCCAACCATGAAAAGTGTTGGCATTGTTCTAAATAAATAAGAAATCACTTTATTTATCAAGTAGGTGGTTCGTGCTGTTTCTCATAGCTTTGTGCCACTCCATTCATTAGAAATAAAATTCTCAGTAGCGCTGCTGATTATTCTTACATGTCCTTTCTTGCCAGCTCCTTGTTTAAGGTTTGTACTGCAGGCAAAAAACTGCTCAGTAAGTGTACAGATTTTGAAATGAATTTGAATAATTGAAACCCATGAGTATACTTTTGTAGTGTATAAGTCTGTAGTTAAAAAGATAGAAAATCTGTCAGCATATCTGAATGCCAGATATGAAGCTGGCACCTAAGGGCTACCTGTGTCTGAAGTAACTACCAGACTTTTCCAGTATGAAAACCACTGCAGGATTTGTTTGTTTGTTTGTTTGCTGTTTCCTCAGACTCCCTGAAAGACTCCAAAGGCACACGGGAGAGTGACCCAGTGCATCCTGTGGGATGTGAACAAGAGCAAGCTGAAGGTAGTTTTGTATCAAAATTCTTTAAGACAGAGATAATGAACCAGTTGGGAACCTTAGTTCCTCCGGTTTCAGCATCCAGTGGGTTTCAGCCTGACCTCTGCTGCCTTAAGAAAATGCTATCGGCTAATAGAGGTTGTGTGCCAACCAGCTGTGGTGCAGTAATCTCTGGTGTTGCTGGAAAAGACACACATCTCCAAATATGTGGGTTTAACCATATTGATCTCGGGTGCATAGCATTGTTATTATTGTCCTTCTTATTTTTTTGCTGTTGTTGTTCTAAAAGCCTGTGGGGTGATTCTGTTCCTTCTGCTAAGTCAACTGTCAAGTGCGAGTGCTTTGCAACAGCTCCTATGAGAATCAGTGTGTCAAGGCTGAGCTACAAAAGAAAAAAAAAAAGTTGATTCAGGGTCAGTTTTGACCAGCCATTTAACATACTTAATGCTTAGAGTTTGTTAAGTGATATTTTCACATATAAAATACGTCCAACATTTTTTGTTTAATAGAAAAAAAGCAGTACTTGGCTGAAAAGGACTGTGCTATATGTTAGGTTCCTGTCCTGTTTTGATGAACTTGCCATTCATTGCCTGCACACAGCCATCGTGCTGATGTCATTTTCAATTTGTCTTGTTAACAGGACAACCGGATGTTTCTGCAGAGGAAGAGATGAAAACTGGGGCAGATTCCCAAAGCTCCTGCATGGAAATAGGAGGTACTGCACATGCCTTGAAACCAAAGAGCAAGATTAACAGGCAAACCTGCTAGTTATTGCTCAGATATCAGGAGTGTTTAAGTTCCCTTTCTTTCTCCATGCCTACTAAGCTAAATCTGTGGAGCTGGATCTTCTTATGGTAACTCTAAATTCAATGCTGAGCAGGGGAGTATCCATGGATTCTCGGTGATAAAAGCTGACTTTTTAATGACTGTGACTGTTAAAGAAAGAAGTGAACATTGCATTTCTTATTCCTGATGACAAGCACTTCAGCCTTGTATGTTCGGAGCACTGAATACTCTGTCCCCAGTCCAGTAAAACACTTGAGTACGTGTGTATCTGGGCTTGTGATGAGTCCCAGTAAAGGCCCATGCTTGGAACTAGACACATGGGGTTTTTATGCTAAATCCCAGAAAGCTCAGCATCTTGGAGGATCAAGGCCTTGCTCTCAACTACAGGCCCTTGGATTTCCCTGAGACAGCTTTTGTGTCTGTACGTTTGGGGAAAAAGATCCTTTTCCTCTGCCAGTGTTTTTAACAGGAATCTCTCTAGTGTATGTTAATCCTTTTATGTCCATTCTGAAAAGCTTTACTGTTCATCTTCTTTTTATCAAATTAATTCAGAGCCGTTGTTGAACCAAGAAGACACAACAGAAGTTGAGATACCTTTGATTCATGGTGCAGAGGAAAAAGAAGAAGAAGGAAAAGAAGGAGGTGAGACTACTTATAGATTGAGACAGAAAATGCTACTGGGCTCATGTTCTCCTTTTCTATTGTGAGGAAACATAGAAAGAGCACATAAAAGCTTGCTTCCCCCCCCCAGGAAAAATCCTTTGTTGCCTATCCTCGAGTGTTGTTTTGATATATTGGACTTGTATTTACGTAGGAAAATAAGTGCAAAAAAGTGCATGCTTAGGTTCTTTAAAATAACTACTCTTCTCATTGGTTTTCTGCAATAAAGTGCATAAGGCTGATGAAACAACCAATTTATGTCCATTTAAGTACCCTCTTGATCATGTTTGCTAGAAGCATCAAGAGTATTTACAATAAATGGGTATGATAATTATTTGTGAGGTCATTAATAGAGATTTAACTACTAATTAACTAAAACTAGTAATTCTAATAAAGAAACCAATATTTGGAGAAGGAACGTAGAGTCTTGCTGAAGCAGGTTTTTCTTCTGGGAATAAAGTATTTAAATCCTTAGGAATGCTTTTGCAAAGAAACGTAGAAGTTTACTTCTGGGAACCCTACGTTCAGCTCACCATTTCTAACAGGCATGTGCTTATATAAAAAAATAACATATTATGTAAATAATTCTCTAATTGTAAAGTAACTGCAAGTTAATAATTATATGGTCATTTGTACAGCACAGGGATGAATTTTATAGTTCCAAATTGAAATGCAGACATGATTTTTATTGAAAATTCAGGTCAATACTAACTGTGTTGTCCTAATTATGAACTCCTTTTCCCAGTCATATTGACACCAACTTAATTGCAAACCTATGTTAGCAATATTGACACTTTCCTTCACTGCAGACCCAGGTTAATAGAACCTCTTTGTTCATATACAGCTAAACAACATTTCTTCTCCTTTTTCTTTTTTTTGTTTTTTTTTTTTTTGTTTTATTGCCTATCCAGGTTGAGACTAATCACATCTCTCTATTATCAGTCATGTTAATGGTATCGGTTTTGTGCTTTATTACTGATGGTGAAAATAGAATTGATATAATCCTTACTTCAAATCCAGGTAAATGGTGTTGCACTGCCTTCAGTTGCAAATCCAGGTTATATAATACAAGCTCACTCTGATTGCAAATACCAAAGTCGTTATGTTAATTTCCTCCTAATAGAAATTATTTACATTTTATTTTATGCCTCATCAAAGGCAAGTTGGACAAAATGTACTTTCATTATTTGTACATTTCCTTCTCTTTAATACTTTAGTGTCCCCTACAGCTAGTGACTGTCATTTAGTTCTCAGTGGAGAGATTATATTTCACCATCTGTTCTACCTACTATTAAAATATGCAGCATTAAGGAAAAGAAGGTAATGTCAGAAAAGCGTTGTTCTTGGCACTTTCCTTTTCCTGCCCCTGATTTAATAGGTTCAAGTACTAAGTAAGTAAAAAGTTCTTTCCAAACATTTTGGAAACATGTTCCTACCTGGGGGCTCAGGTATTGCTCCTGTGCAGGATTTGTCTAATTCAAAGCTCGTTGAATTTCATAGAAGGACTCTTATTGATTTAAGTCAGCTTTTGGTGAGTTCAATAAGAGGAGATGATGTGTTGAGTCTCCATGCAGAGTACAGCACTTATGTAACTGCATAGATATTCTGTTTAGCTTCTTCCGAACATACTGTCTGTGGGTCAGGGAAAATAAATGGGTGCTTTTTCAGGGTTTTGAGAAGGATAGGTAATTGAGGCCATGCTTTTTCAGGGTTTTGAGAACAAAAGGAAATTAAGGCTTTCCCGTGCTTTGTTTCATTCTTATGGGTATAAGAACAGGTAGAGCACCCTCAGTGCTCATCTTGCTAGATAATTCCTTTTCTGGTGGGCACATACTCTGCCACATGAGTTTTGAAAGTTCACCACAAATCAAGGTGGATCTGGACAGAGTGGTAAAATGGAAAATCAGCTGAAGTTCAGGCTGATAAAATAAGATATATTCCCCAAATAGAGACTCCTCTTAATGGGAAGGGATTACCTGGCATAAAACAGAGATTTAATATGTAACATTATTTCATGTAACCCAAGTGCTACCTCAGAAACTAATTCAGTTAAATAGTTTTCCAGCAGCATCTGCAGTACGTTGGACATATGATGAAATGGCATATTTTTGTCTAAAGAACATGTGGGAAAAAAGCTAACGTGGGACTGCTAGTCCCATTAAATAGAAATACATGGATCTTAAGTGGTTTTGACTTGTACTAGACCTATGTGCATAGCCAAACGTAGCAACTACTGCACTGCAAACTACCTGGTCTTTCTGTTCTACATCTGATACTTTTTTGTGTGTTACCAAGCTCATCCTGGAGCAAAGGGTAGCACATAGCTGCCTCTCCTCCCTCTCTCTTGCCGGTGAGCCGTTAGATTAATGGCAGTCATCTGTGACCTGTGCTGCCCCCAGCACTGGAGCTGTGGAAGCCACTAAATGGCCAACAGAGATCAAAGTCCCTTTTCCAACCTAAAGCTAGATTTCTGCTTAGTTACTGATTGCGGCTTTGAAGAGTGCTAGGAATTTTTTCAGTGATCTGGTTTTCCATTGAAAAATGACTGTTTCTTGCTGGTTTTGAGATGTGTCTCAGTTTTCACAAACTTCTGACAAACCATAGGTAAAGCTTCTGATCTAATTGTGCAAGTTTTACTGCCAGTTCATCTATGTGTTTTGGGGGATTTTAGGGTTTGCAGGGTCCTTTCTATATAGCTTGTTTGGCTTCACAGCTCCAGGGTTACGCCATGGTGTGTATTACCAAGGAGTCACGGATCCTGGCACTTCCAAGGTTCTGGGCCTCCGGGAGCCCAGAGGAACGAAGAATCAAAGTCTTGGCAGTCTCACTACAGTTTCCCACTGCCAGCAGTAAGAAACAAGCCAGATTACCCTAAAGAATTTAACAATGTAAGGCACCGTGTGTGTTTCATAAAAACCCGCTGTTGCCTTTTCCCAAAATCAGTAATAAAATATAGCATGTGCCAATTTAGTCCCTTTTTTCCTACTGTAACTTAAAGTTATGTATTACTACGGAGCAACTGAAGAAAAAAGGCAGATGCCTTTTTAATTTTTTTCCAGCTACTATAATGCACTCATTCTAGTTCACAAAAGAATAATGAAAACCTGTGTTACTTATAAGATTAGGGAATATTCTCAAATCCTTTTAATAAAGCAGAGTAAGTGGTGATCACTGACCTATTTGCTGACTAGGTAAGTGTATACACTTTTAATAGACTGTTCAGCGGTCCCTTTATATGTACACTTAGAAATAGTCCTGTCACGTTGTAATGACCGTGCATTCAGCATTTAGTTGTAATTTTAATTAGCACAGTTTCTCCACAACACAATTTGCAGCACACGAAAATAAAACTTGTGTTTATTTGTGTGAATATGTAGCCATTTCCTCCTCTGAGCCTGCTCTCCCCTGTATCTTGTTATTTCCCACATCTTTCTATCTCCCTTTGTCAGGACACTAGATATGATGATTTCCCTCACTGATCATCTCTGGAAGTTGCTTAACTCTTTGGAGAATGGGATTTCTGTCAGAGCACTGGAATATGAACAGAAGTAGCCATTATTTCTCTGTTGGCTCTCTTCTGTATTCGGGCTAAAACATTTTGTCTTATTGTGCTGTTTGGAACATGATTCAGGCTTGACCTGGGATGTTTCTCCACCCAAGAAACAAATTTAGAGTGGTTGGGTAGCATCCTCCCTGGGCAAAGGACACATTTATTTTCCATTGGATGAGTCCAGAAATGCAGAAGCAGGTTGTTGCTGAAGCACAATCAAGGAGCAAAATGCCATATTTAATGCCAATATAGAGTTCAGGGATTTAGGTTAAGAGAAGGACACAGCCCTTACGATTAGTGTTTCTGTGCAGTTGCATCTTAGCCTGTTTGAATGCCGTGTTTAGGGAACTGTATTAACCATCTTTTTTTCTGTACGAACCGTGCAGCGTTAAGGCAGGCTTGGGAATGGGCTGGGGATGGTTTCACGGTTTAAATCGTTTGCAGTATGCATGACTTCGTTTGCCAGTCTTCTGGTCAGTGCCTCTTTACTGTAAATTTGAATTCTGCCTAATTTCTGCTCTAGCTAAGCCCAGTTTTGCTCAACAGTCTTTGTTATATGAATAGCTATGTAACTCTGTAGCCATCATTTTGTCTATTCTTCACTTAAACAGCTGGATTTCCAGGACATTAACCCATCTGTACTTTAGCAAGAGATAATTTTATGGCATAATCTTGGAGAGAATTAAATATTCCAAAACCTGGAAGAAAAGGGCTCTCAATTTTTTTATAGTTTCAGTCTCAGGCATTTATAGGATTTTACATGCATTGGTACAGTCGTAAATAATGTCAAAATAATGACTTTGTTTGATATGACATTGTGGCTACAGAGAAACGAAGTACTTCTTGAGAAAGATCTTTTTGGACAAATCCGACGTCTTTATTCTTGAGTCATGGCAATTGTAACTACCTTTTATTTCTCAACCAAACTTCTTTTCAGCTTCAAGTGGAGATGGATGAGACATTTTGGAAAAAAGGAGATTTTAAAAATCTTCCTTATATATCTTTAAAAAGATATTTTTTTATGTTTGGAGAGAAAAGCATTCAAAGGTATTTTGGACTGTTGTGGCTTCTGAAGATCTAGTATAAAGGCTCCAACTTCTTTTATTCAGTTGCCCAAAGAAGAAAGGAATAAATATCCCGAATCAGATACAGTGTATTTGGTCTTTGATAACAACCCATACTGAATGGATCAGATGACATTTTGGGGGCTGCTACAGAATAGTCTGGCCCTAAATATGAAATATATGTTCAAAATCTGCTTCTGACAGGTATTGATATTTGGCAAAGAAAAAAAAAGGTGCACCTTTGGACCTTTTGCAGAAATGCTAGAAATGCTGTGGAACCAGAAAATTGTGAACTGGTGTTTAAACTCGCATGTCTAAATCTCTAAGCTATGCAGAGACATGGGCTGTTGCAAAGCAAGTAGCTGGAAGTAGTTGGAGCTACGCAGTAGCGAGATTATCGCTGGAAAGCCAAAAAAGTTCCTTTATCCAGGGGATACCTTTAGGTTTTAAGAAGCCTCACTTTACATGCCTTTATTTTCTCGAGAACTTCACAAAACTCAGGTGAACTTTGCAGTTGCAATATCAGCCAGATGAGGAGTTTTTGTGACCAGATTCTGCTTGCCAGCCTGCTGTGGTCAATCTGTGGTGGTCCAAGGGCTGTTTGGTCTATATCTTCCAGTGCAAAGCACTTTGCTCTTCTGAAGGCATCATAGCTGTGGCAGAAAAGTATATCCAGGTAATTTCTATGCCTTGTGGAAGTAACAAAGGCCATAACTGTAGGCAGGGAAAAGAAACCTTTTAGCCTAGCAAAAGATTGCTTTTGGAAGGGGAGGCAGCACTTTTTTCCAAGTTTGCAAACGGTGTGTTGAACTTCATGAATGCACTTAAAATGTCCTGCATAGGTATGGAATTGGGGTAGCTCTGTTAAAAGCTGAAGGCAGGTGAGGCTGACCTGCCTGTGGGTGGCTCTGTGTGAGCGTGTTCTGTGCTCCACTTGGATGTTGCAGCTTTCAGAAGAGGAGTGGGTTTTTTGGTCCCAGTGTCTGTGGTTATATTTATGGTGGCTTTGTCAGTTCTGAACTGGAAGGTCTCCAGGCTCTTATATCAGCGAAGGGTACGTGATAGCAGCAATTGCTTCACTAGTGGCAAGCGATCAGCAAGATTATTAGGAGGGAACATTGCTTCTGTGGACCAGCTTTGCTATTTCCATGTCCTCTTGCAGGCTGTCATGACCAGTGGTATGCACCAGCAGGACCATGGAGGTGATGGGGTTCATTTGTTTTATAAGCACGGGCCGACGCAGAAATCATACCACATCAGGCAGCACATGCTGCCCAAAATGGTGTTCCTCCCTGGCTGTGAGAGAGGCAGCAAATGGGATGCAGACCCCCTGCAGGCCTTCCCTAAGGGAGCTGCCTGGGCCATGCTGCGCAGCACTGTGCCTTGGCAGGATGGGGTGGTTATTATACTGTCAGTAGTCTGCTCCAGATATTGATTTCAGTCTCCTGTGGGGAAAAAAGTCATATTTTTTTTCCGCCACAGAAGGAATCTGTTTCTTTTCATTACTCTCCATATATCAGATTGTAGCCTGAATGTGTGTAAAAAATAGGTGGTGCAAGATCAATTTCAAGTTTTAATTATTTTTCATCTTTCAATGACAAGCGATATATTTTTTTTCTATATGTTTTTCTAATAAAAATTGGAAAAAGTAAGGAATTTTTCAGCTTAAACATTTTGCCTGCTCTCATAGTCACTTTATGTTATCAGGCTTGATGGTAAGGTACAAGACAAAAAGCCAAAAGGAAAGAAAAAAAAAAAAAAAAAACAAGAAAAGGGAATACTTTAACAATGATAGTGTTTAAGGTTCATTGTGTGTATTTGATTGCTTTCCTCATTTCATTTTCAGTAAGCAGAATAGAAATACTATTATGAATCAGCAGTTTTTATTTTGTTTAAAAGTATCATCTCTTTGTTCTTGCTGAAAGTGTTGACAATGTGGCCTTTGTTTAGTTTAATTAACTCATGTTACAGTACTGAATTGAAACACATGCAGCATTAAAGCAAGTAAAATAATTTTTAGAACTCTTTCCCATATCCAGAAAATAAAATTAAAAAAAAAAAAAAAATCCTCTGAGAAGCTGGAGGAGAAACTGGATATTTTTAATGGAATATTTTGAAGTGCCATTTTTGTTTTTATTTTCCATGGTAGGAATGCCAAAAAATATAGTCATGAAATCTCACTGAAAATTAGATGCTATGAAGTCATTGTCCTCATGTGTTTATAATAGTATTACATGATGTTACATGTTTTGTACTTGTGAGCTACAAGGCTTAAAGAGCTTTAAGATGCTGATAATGCCCTTTTAGCATATGAAAACTGGAAAGATAATGGAATCCATATTTCATGTGGTGGTGTCCAAGTCTCCTAGGCTTTGGTTTTCGCTCAAATCTCCAGAAATGCAGTGGTGCTTTATGCAAATGAACCATGTATCTCTCAAATCATTTCAAATAGCACCCAAGGAACAAGTGAAAGTAATATGGGAGAGACACTGACATCGTAGAAACTTTTTCCTGTAACATATTGAAAAAGTAGGGCTCACTGGCCAAGGACTGCACTGTTACAGATGGCATCATAGTTAACAGTATATCTGGAAATTAGCTTTACCAGAGAAATGGCACCATTTTTAAATACACTATACAGCTAGAGAGGCATCTGTTTGAACAGTGGGCTTAACTCCTGTTTGCGACAGTAAGAACTTCAGTCTTAAATTAGAATAGGTCCAGCAGACCAATGGAGTGCGGGGAGCTACACAAGGAAAGAATTTGATCCCTTGTGGACAAATTTTATGTTCTTGTGCCCTGTCTGCTACAAAAGGAGGCTTCATTTTGTTATGCACTGATTAATTTTGGAATCCTACCTCCTTTAATAAAGTTTCTTCATGATGGAATATGCACAGGTCCAACTGAGCTGGCTCTGGGAACTGGAAATTCTGTGCTCCCCCTTGCTTACCTTATGTATGGATGTACCATGCTGCCCAGGTTGTTGCACTATTTTACAGCTATTTCATAAACACAAATGGCCACACGCTTGGGGCAGCAGAGAAAGAAACTGCACTTAGCCAGTGATTTTCATTAAATAGAGTGAGTGGACTGCGGTTATAACTAAGTGTGGGAAAAACTCACAAACAGTGGGAGTGGGGAGGGGATGATTTAGGACAACTGTCTTTTATTTCAAGTACAGAACAGGAACAAATTCAGTGAAAGCAGCATATGTCCTCGGATCAAAAGATTCTCTCGCTTATTCTTCTGGGGGAGTGGGGGAACAACATTGTTGCTTTGCTGTCAGTAGCTTTATTGCTGTAGTTGTGCCCAATGGTATGGGTGAGTAGTTAACCTTGTTCTCATATGATAAGGGGGGCATTTACTCACTCTGCATGCTACCAGCTGGGTCAGGAGGGATGTTTTTTGATTCGGCTCTGTTCTGTTTTCTCTTCTGCGCATCCTCATGGTGTTGGCTCTGCCGGGGAGGTACACCATGGCTTCATAAGTGCCCTTGCTCCTGGCACTTAGAGAGGAAGGCCAGTGCTGTACAAGGAGGGACTATTATACAGTGAGGGAGAAAATGTAACTTGTAAAGTGGAGGTTGCCTTGATAGGGCATGACCCCAACTGAGATTAAATCTGCTTCTTGCTACTGCAGACCCAGAGCAGGAAAAATCCCACCTGATCTCATTCAGATCTTTGAAGCATTACGGTTTCCTCATACCTCTGGATTTTCTCTTCCTTTTTTCTGCCCATTACCCATAATTTTTTGGCAGCAGGTTTTTTTGTCCCCTCACCTTTTCCTAATGCAGTTGACAGGTGAGTGTTCTCTTGAGCACATCTTGCCACCTGGAACAGTTTTCCTCCGCTTGGTTGGCTTTCATCACATTTTGCTTCCAGATGAGCATGCGAGGTCACCACCAGTCACCTGGCCCATAGTGTTAGCCCAACAGCCCAAGCTGACCCTGGCTCTAGTCACCATGAATGATCCATCAGGGAGCAACCTAGCATTTAATCTCGCCTCCTACATCTCTGTGACTGCACCTGTATCTTAATCATGCAGTAGTGGTATCTCAACATATTGGTACAGGAGGACAGCTCTTTGGGACTTCCTGTTATTTAACAAAAAGTTCAGCATCTCCTTTTTGGAGTCTTGCACGAGCTCTGGAGGTCCTTTCCCGGAGCACTCCTGTGTGCCGTGAATGTGTTCATAGCTGCAATTAAACCAGGCCAGCAAAGCAGGCGGTCTGGATGATGCACTTTGAGTTGCAGCTATAGACAGTCTATAGGCAACTGCAAAAATGCTTGGTTTTGTTTGAGAGATCCAAGAGAGATATGAAGAGTATGGAACGGCGTTGTCTTTTACTTACCTGTATACGTGCTGGGATGCTCATAGTGTAATTGTTCCATACCCTATTAACACTGTTCTTTGCTCAAACAGTTATTAAGGATTTTTCTCCCAGGTTCAGAATTTACTTGTGACTTCTATCCTGAGTTTTAAAATCCATATCTTTCTGCAGCCGGCAAATT